>CM060953.1:147739870-147843627 GCA_030765055.1 Mantis religiosa
AAAATGCGTTTTGATGACCTATAAAAACCATATATATCTAACGTGTTTGTTCCAGAATGCACTTAATTTCCAATAAGCATCGTCTGTGACTATTCAGAAAAAAATTACTTTTCATCAAAATCCGGACCCTAGTCATAACATACTCAAATCCAGATAGTTTCAATCTGTGTGAAGACATTTCAACGTTGAAACATTCTGGCTGTCTGGCTGTGACAAATTAGCAAACTGCGAAAATTCGCGCCGTTCTAAAGTTTTGCTTCATTATTTTAATTCTGGTAACAAAAACTGTAATAATGGAGTTTTATCATATCCTTGTATCTTTAAGTTTGTGTGTGTGTGTGTGTGTGTGTGTGTGTGTGTGTGTGTGTGTGTGTGTGTGTGTGTGTGTGTGTGTGTTTTGTAATTTACGTCCTCCAACATTTAGTCATATCGGACAATGAATGAATTGGGTGAAATGATGCTCAATGCTTCCAGGGTCCATAGAGCTTAGAGTTACCTGACATTCGTCTTTCAGGATAAGGAAAACCCCGGGAAAACCTTATCCAGGTAACTCACCCTGACCGAGATTCGAACTCAGGACCTCTTGAACGTGAGGCAGACATGCTACCATCTACTCTTCCAAGGCGGGCTTGTATCTTTAAGTTAACCTAATTGAATGTAAGGAAATATCTATCAAATAAGCAATGTCTGGTTCGATTTTATTTCACTCTCTTTAAAAACTAGATCTTTAATATTAAAAGCCTCTAAAACATTTAAAAAAGTAAAAAACAAAATGTTACCGCGTGAGTCTCACCAAGTGTTCGATCCCAGGTAAGATTTTTGATGGTAAACACGGCGCAGGGGCGAGTTTTCTCCGGTTTCCCCCGACATCTTTCCACCTATTACTCAATTATCAATTTTACTTTCATTTATTTCGCCTTCATTCTGTTGTCTACCTCTCCCACTCTCATACCAGGCAACGGGCTGATCACCTATCCAGGGTTCTCTAACTAATCCAGATTTTCTGTTCCTCAACTCGACGCTTAAAAGACGTAAGTTAGAGAGGGAAAAGAATTTCCTAACACCACGATGGGGGTAAAACTGTATAAGATAAACTTGATAGCCGGCGTACTTCAGTGTAAAAAAGTAATCAATTTAAGTTCCGTAATATTTTTCATTCAACTGTACAAGTAACGAAGGTTCAAGCGTCTCTTCGAATTTTTTTATTTGTTCCATTTACACCTCGCCTTTCACTCCAATGTTCACATCGGCGACCGCTATACTTTGGAACATCTCGAAGGTGTTAACTCGTATTCGTTGGGTTTTAATCATTAGTTCACGCCCACATTCACACTCTCATTCATACTTCCAGACTCTGGGGAAGATGGGGAATTATCTTGGTCGGAGAAAAATTCCCGCCGGGAATGGAACCAGGGACCCTAGCACGACAGACACGTGCTCCATCGACTGAGCTACGGGGCCAAACTTCTAAGATTTTTTTTTGCTACGTTTAAGGTGAATTAAAGAGATTCGTGCAATCTGCCACTCAGAAATTTGACAAATAAACGTTAAAGATGGAAGACGCAATGAATTAAAAACGCCCCGAATACGTTTGGTTTCAAATGGATTATAAAACCATATAGCTCCCAAACTGGTAGATGTTCCATATGCTCACGCCGATATATTTAATAAAGGGTTGATATTTCATGAAGTAATCACTCCAAGAATTAAATATGGATTCATGTAAGTATCCATTTTCTAATTTGTAATGAAGAGCAGTTCTTGAGCATTTAAAAGTCTTATCGATTTTATCAGAATATCCTATTGCTTAAAACTTGGTTGCAGAAAGTCACATGGGCAGAAGTTTGTCAAACATTGGACAAAATTAAGCTATACAACATTAATATAAAACAAAGTTGAATTGTAATGTTGAGCCTAATTTGATTTTAAGATATAGGCGCATTTGTATATTTGTATTTATTATGTACCATAGAATATTTTATTTTAAGGTAGAGAAATACATAATGCCAACTCAAACTTACACGTACTGCGATTAAAAATAGAATAGTGTAGTTACACAGTGCAATGAAATATGCTTATGCAAATATAATACGAGAGCTTTTCAATAAAGAATGATAATATTTTTTACGGTCATAACTTTTTGCACTAAAATTCAATCTTATTATATTCTGTTAGCTTAATGTGAAACAAACACGCCGTATTAGTTTCATTGTTGGTACTCCTGGTTCCAGCCTGTGAGAACCAAGCAAGTTCAGAGATGTTCAGTATCGCCTACCGCTGCAATGGAGGTAAAACTCAGTTTAAGTTGATGTTAGAGGAAGATATGGAGTTTCTTTCAAACATAATCGCTGCTGATGAAACTTGGCTAGATCATTTTGATCCTAAGAGGAAGCAGCAAAGATCGTGTGGAAACCTCCTTCATCACCAACCCCCCAAAAAGGTAAAAGTGGTTGATTCTACTGGGAAAGTTATGGTCATCTCATTCTTTGATATTCATGGAATGATTTTATCAGCATGTTGTACCTGCACACACACACACACACACACACACACACACACACACACACACACACACACACACACACACACACACACATCAGTAACTGGACAATACTACAGTAATGTCCTGAAAACTTTGCAAGTCCATATCAGGCGCAAAAGACAACATTTCCATGAAGTAGACTGGATGCTGCACTACGATAATGCGCGGCCGCATATTGCCAATGTTGTTGCTGAATATCTTGCAAAAATCAACGTGAAGTGCATCCCTCACCCTCCCTATAGTCCGGATTTAGCCCCATATGACCTTTTTCTATTCCGTAACTTGAAGAAACGCCTTCGTGGGAGGCATTATCCATCATGAAAAGCAGTGATGAAGGCTGCGGAGGCGATTTTGAAGGATCTCTCAAAAAATGGTTTCCAGCATGTCTTTGAAGACTGGCAGAAACGCTGGGACAAGTGCATCGCATTCAGCGGAGACTATTTTGAGAATGGCCATCAAATTTATGAGGATGAGTAAAGATACGTTGTCAAAAAAGAACTGTGATCATTCTTGATTGAACAGCCCTTGTATATTAAATAATATAAAATTATACAATTATTATATTATAATATACAATATTATTGCAATATAATATAATAATTAATTGTATAATTAACATACGAGTAATTTGTATGTCTGTTACTAGAAAGTGTTTTGTAAGGTGAAATCTGTTTGCTGGGTTATTGGATGCAGGGAAAGCCTACATTGTATATGCTCTTGTGGACTCCAAGCCACATCTCATGCACATCGCTGTTTTCACTGACATGGACCCCTTGCTGGTTGGAGTTGACCCCTGGGGATTCATATAGACGCATTTAAATTTTAATTAAAATTGGTGCGATATTCAGAATAGTTTAAATGGAATTTCCAATACATTTTCAATTCATAAGCTAAGCTCTGCCCACACAGAACTGGAAATGAACAGGTTTAAAATTAGGTTGAACTGGACACAAAATTAAGGTTATTACGTAAAGAGGCTTTAAATTGAAGTTGCAGGTGAATATTTCCGAATAAATTTATAAACTGAACTTATAAAATAAACTTATTCTTACTTAATGCTTATTACTATTGGAAGCCGGATACGACCATAATGAGCCCCAGGATAGTACAGTAAACTTGGGTGCGGTGTGTGAGGATTTGTAATCAAAACAGTAACTGTGTGATGTAATGAATCGTTCTCTCACTGGAACTCACAAAGCCGTAGTTCTATGCCAAACTACAAGGCTTAAACGTAATTTTAACGATTTGCAATTAGACTAAAACACTTAACTACACATTTTATTCTAAATTTCTTGCCATGAATTGAATTTTTTTTTAAACATCTCAGGTTCATCAACATCGACATCACAACCAAATATCAGAGATTTGTCTGGAGACAATATTTCTTTACAAATCAAAATAACTTTAATGTATAATTAAAAATAATATAAAACATTAGGGAATTTTATAATTTACAAAACTCTCTGTCACAAGACGCTGTGATAAAACTCCACTTATGTAGAGCATGCACAATGCTCACCGTTAAATGAAACATAAGTATTACGTTGTTATTATTTAAGTAACGTAATTAAACAAATATGCTGATGAAATTTTAAGGTACAGTTTAGGATTGTTATATTTTTGAAAGCAATAGAAAATGAAAAGGAATTTGTATGCAGATTCTGCTATAATCTGTCACAAACGAGAGCGATCCCCTTGTAAACATGGGTTTACAAACCTTTGACTTTTATAATCATTATCTATGACGTTTATAAACATCCATGTATTTTCCTCCACCAATCAGCAGCCTAATTCAAGACATTAAAGTATGTCTGTCTCTCGATTTCTGGCCTCCCATGTGTTTATAACAGGATAGCAATAATTTTAGACACATTATAAAACTTCTATAATTGTTCCTTTAAAACTTTACTAAATATTAAAATATTATACAAGCCTCAAAAACTGTTAGTGCGCCTGTAATGTGATGCTGTATATACAATTACGATGTTTATCTCTCTAGTTCCTGTTCTTAATAACAATTTCACTCATATATGAAGATTAATATTAAAATAAATGTTTTAAATGTGAATTAATCACGGCTGTTTAGATAGTTTTATCTTTTTACTTATATCACCTTGATGCGATCAAATTAGACTCCCGGAATGGAAGCTCACAATGCTAATCCTGTTTATCATTATTGATATTTGATATTTAGAAGAGAATTTTATGCATATATGTTTTCATTTTAAGATTTTACTGATCAAATTGATAAAGTAAATGCATTTCTAGCTATAGATGCTTTCAAAATAAATAATGTTGATACCATTAAAATATTTATGATCATGCTAAGCTATTCATTTGTTTATTACGGAGATTACTTTGCATCACCTCATGAAAAATAAAGTATATGGCCATTTGACGGTTCAAAATTTTCTATTCAAATTCCCGCATCAGCTAATACTTTTTACATAATTAACTTCACTGGAAAGCTGACCACTGTGTATTTTAATGAGCTGTATATTTTGACTTTCTCTACCAAAAAACTAAAGTGTATACCATCCAGTTCAATATTCGACATCAAAATTTCACTGCAAATATTTTTGAGACAACCTGGACCCAAAACTGTATTTTTAGAAGACATTCATATATGTGCACTTTATGAAGAAAGTCTTTACAAAAACGAAATAACTATTTTGAATTTTCTGGGAATAGCCTCTGAAGTCCTCTTTAATCTGAATGACATTTGCTTAACTGGAACACCGTAAAGGATTTAGAAAATTTGCCATCACAATAAATAAACAGTTAATAAATGAATGAATAAATAAGTAAGTAAATAAATAAGAAAATAAATATGTAGACAAATAAATAAGTAAATAAATAAGTAAATAAGTAAGTAAATAAATAACTTAATAAGTAAATAAATAACTAAATAAGTAAATAAACAAATAAGTAAATATATAAATAAGTAGATAAATAAATAAGTAGATGAATAAGTAAATGAATGAATAAATAAATAAGTAAATAAATAAGTAAGTAAATAAATAACTCAATAGGTAAATAAATAAATAACTAAATAAATAAATAAACAAATAAGTAAATATATAAATAAGTAAATAAGTAGATGAACAATTAAATGAATAAATGAATGAATAAATACATAAATAAATAATAAATAAATAATAAATACATAAATAAATAATAAATAAATAAATAAATAAATAAATAAATAAATAAATAAATAAATAAATAAATAAATAAATAAATAAATAAATAAATAAATAAATAAATAAATAAATAAATAAATAAATAAATAAATAAATAAATAAATAAATAAATAAATAAATAAATAAATAAATAAATAATAAATGAATGAATGAATGAATGAATGAATGAATGAATGAATGAATGAATGAATGAATGAATGAATGAATGAATGAATGAATGAATGAATGAATGAATGAATAAATAAATAAATAAATAAATAAATAAATAAATAAATAAATAAATAAATAAATAAATAAATAAATAAATAAATAAATAAATAAATAAATAAATAAATAAATAAATAAATAAATAAATAAATAAATAAATAAATAAATAAATAAATAAATAAATAAATAAATAAATAAATAAATAAATAAATAAATAAATAAATAAATAAATAAATAAATAAATAAATAAATAAATAAATAAATAAATAAATAAATAAATAAACAAATAAAGAGTGAGTGAATGAGTGAATGAATGAATAATGAATGAACGAATGAACGACGAACGGACGAACGAACGAATGAATGAATAAATGAATGAATGAATAATCTGGTTAATGCATAGCATTTACATCTAAATTTCTTTGAGGTTGGAATTAACTATTTTCTAGCTGTTCCTCGTTATTGGTCTTAATTTTAAAATATTTCCCTTTTTATTAAATTGTAAATAATATTTTTTTTCTCTTCTCATCATAGAAAAAGAGTGAAATTTCAAAATCTTCACACAGTGACAAGTTCTTAAAAACTGGTTATCACGTAAGCTCACTGTATGACCCTATATTCATTGCAGCTACAAGGGAATATGAAATAAATACAAAGGCTAATGTCGATCAATATGAAGTAGATAGAGGAACAAGGGTTTGTATGAAAGGTAGTTTGTCCAAGATCAAATAGAGAAGGCCATGAATACAATATATCAAGTTATTAAGAACACTTTAAATAAATGTTTTACCATTTACAATTAATGAGAACGAAGAGTAACCTAGAAGCTATCTTCATAGAATGCAAACTCCTGTAAATATTTAAAACAGCGATACCTTAAGAAAAGGAAATACAACGAAAGTTTTATAATGTAAGGGTAATTTAAGGTGGGAGAAAATTCCCTGAAAATTCTTCACGTCTCATCCTTAAAATACCCCACTTTAATTATAAACTTGATATTTATGAGAGTCCTCACCTTTCCTGTGCCACAAACCTACAATGAGTAGAGATTTATAGGCAGTACCTAGCATTCCAGTCAAATATTCTTTACAGAGATTTCACGTATTTGTTTTACTAAATCGAAAATAAAATATGTGTCTTAGAAAAAATGCCCTGCGTGTGTGAACAACATAACACAAAATAACTTATAGATAAATACCTAACTTGGTGTTTAAATTCAATATACTACAAGGTTTAATCTAGGATTAAAAAATTCTCCCATCCTAAACAACCATTTAAGGGTAAAACACTCATATTGTTTTATTTTATGAAGTCAGATTCTAACGATTTTCATTTCTTTTTTAAATTCACATCTTCCAACGTCGTCATATCGAACAATGAATGCTCAAACGAGTTCAGATTAGTTAGGGCTTAGAGTTCTTTTATCCTTTAAGAAGGGACCTCATGATCGTGACGCAGACACGCTACCAGCTACAACACAGAGGTGGGCAACTATTTTCATTGGGGGGTTAAATATACCTGGAATTCATATTTACAGACCACGTAAAAACCTGAAAACCTTAATTCCGATAACTACTTTAACGGAGATTGGAACGCGGGATTGTTAAATGTAAGGCATAGACTAGCCTCACATCACAGGAAGGGTAATGACATTTGAACAACAAATCTTGAACTTTCTGTTAATAATTTGCAAATATCTTTCTCAATTATATTTGTGCAGTTTTATTTGACTGGAAAATCGTTAATGGATAAAGGTTTGCTATTAAGAACTGTATTTCATTAAACACACAATTAATGTCTAATAATTTTTGGATCATAAACCATTTGCGAGATATTCATAATTATTGATTTGGTATTTCTTTAAATGCCAGAACACGTCCGTTTGCATCGTGTGATGACGTAATGAACAGTGTATTTCAAAGCCGGAATGTAGCGGTATAATTTCTAAAGATATGAGTACCACTTCATCTCTTTTATCTTCTTGAACCTAAATTGAAATGTGGAATGAAGTCACTTCTGTAAAGTTTTATGTTTATTTACACGAAGGAGTAAAATGACTGAGCTTTTATAATGTTGCAAAAGAATGGGTAACACAAGGAGTGTGACTGTAAGAATTCAGAATGTTTGTTAATTAAATATTAAACTATTATTTCCATTTTCTAAAGTGAATATTCCAGATTTAAGAGGAAGGATTGTATTGTATTCAAATATTCAGAAGTTTGTATCTTCCCTGATCCAATACCATTACTTTCCTCTTCTCTGTCAAAGTAAATACGAGGGCTGTTCAATAAAGAACTATCACAATTTTTAAGTCATTTTTTCGCACTAAAATTCAAACTTATATTCTGTTACCTTAATGTGAAACAAACACGCCGCAGTAGTTTCATTGTTGGTACTCCTGGTTCCCGCCTGTGATAACCAGACAAGTTCAGACATGTTCAGTATCGCCTACCGCTGCAATGGAGGTAAGACGCGAGAAACAATATGCGGCTTTGAAATTCTGCTTTCATCTCAACAAATCTTTAGCTGAGGCCTATACAATGTTACAGGAGGTCTATGGAGAGTCTGTTCTTCCCTAGAGCACAGCTCGAAGGTGATTTAAACAGTTTAAAGAGGTGAGAAAATCAATTTAAATGGAAGGTGGACGTGGTGCTCCAGTTACTGCTCTTACGGAAGAAAACATCAACACTGTTGCTGCCATTGTGAGATAGGATCGACGAATTACCTTAAGACCACTTTCTGAAATACGGAACATTTCATTGGGTGCCACCCACACGTTGGTGACAGAAACATTACACATGAGACGTGTTTGTGCGCGATGGGTTCCAAGAATGTTGATTTCCGAACAAAAGGACTTTTGCATGCAGGTCTCCATGAAGTTAAAGTTGATGTTAGAGGAAGATCCGGAGCTTCTTTCAAACGTAATCACTGCTGATGAAACTTGGTTACATCATTTTGATCCTGAGATCAAACAGCAAAGCTCAGTATGAAAATATCCTTCATTACCAACCCCCCCAAATAAAAACAAAGGTGGTTGCTTCTGCTGGGAAGGTTATTGGCATCTCATTCTTTAATATTCATGGAATGGTTTATCAGCATGTTGTACCTGCACACACATCAGTAACTGGAAAATAGTACAGGGATGTCCTGAAAACATTGCAAATCCATATCAGACACAAAAGACCGCATTTTCGTGAAGCAGGCTGGATACCGCACCACGACAATGCGCGGCAGCATATTGCCAATGTTGTTGCTGAATATCTTGCAAAAATCAAAGTGTAGTGCATCCCTCATCCTCCCTATAGTTCGGGTTTAGTTTCATGTGACTTTTTTCTATTTTCTAACTTGAAGAAACGCCTTCGTGGGAGGCATTATCCATAATAAGAAGCAGTGGTGAAGGCTGCGGAGGCAATTTTGAAGGATCTCTCAAAAATGGTTTCCAGCATGTCTTTGGAGACTGACAGAAACGCTCGGACAAGTGCTCGCATTCAGGGAGACTATTTTGAGAAGAACCATCAAAATTATGAGGATGAGTAGAGGTACTTTGTCAAAAAATGTGATCATTCTTTATTGAGCAGCCCTCGTATAAAACTTTACCAGACAAATGACGTAATTTTTGTCTTTGCCTACAAAGTTATGCCTTTTACCTCTACGGGTAATTTTCAGAACTTAAATAAGACATATTATAGTTCTAGAGGTCTGTGTGATTATAACACATCATAATTTTTAATTATAGCTGCAACAATGATGTAAATACCTGAATAAGATAATTCTTGAGAATGATTCTAGTTTTTAGTGTATGATGGCATCTTGTAGGGAAACTTGGCGTCCCGCAACAAGAACATTATTCCCTCGTGTTAGCAGTTGTGACGGTTGAATTAAATTACTTGGAAGTGCGCGACACATTCCTGACAAACTCTCACATAATTAAGGACAATATATACCTACGTTGGAAGGGATGTCGCTTTAACACCACTGTCACCCAAATAACTCTTCAATAAACCAGATTTGTCGCCCTAAGTTTCATGTACTCTTGCAGGCAAAATGCTCCCTTCACTTATGAGGAAATACAGAGAGGAAGCACGTTTCATATTTATTTAATTTGACATATATTTCGCAATTTAAGTTTCAGCATATGGATAAAGAGGCGTTCAATGGCGCAAGAATTGAGTGGTTTCCTAGAGTATCCTATACAAATAAACATCTAATATCTTCTAATATCTAATATGTCTAATATATTCTATACATAACAGAAGCTCCCTTTGAAATGGAGGCACACGAGTTGTAAAGTTTTTTTTTTAAATACGAGTGCTGTTCAATAAAGAATGATCACAATTTTTTTTGACAACGTACCTTCACTCATCGTCATAATTTTGATGGTCTTTCTCAAAATAGTCTCCCCTGAATGCGATGCATTTGTCCCAGCGTTTCTGTCAGTCTTCAAAGACATGCTGGAAACAATTTTTGAGATATTCTTCAAAATTCACTTCGCAGCCTTCGCCACTGCTTCTGGTGACGGATAATGTCTCCCACGAAGGTGTTTCTTCAAGTTAGAAAATAGAAAAAAGTCACATGAAACTAAATCCGGACTATAGGGAGGGTGAGGGATGCACTTCACGTTGATTTTTGCAAGACATTTAGCAATAACATTGACAATATGAGGCCGCGCATTATCGTGATGTAGCATCCAGCCTGCTTCACGGAAATGTGGTATTTTGCCCCTGACATGGACTTGTAATGTTTTCAGGACATCCCTGTAGTATTGTCCAGTTACTGATGTGTGTGCAGGTACAACATGCTGATAAACCATTCCATGAATATCAAAGAATGAGATGACCATAACTTTCCCAGCAGAAGCAACCACTTTTGTTTTTTGAGGGTTGATGGTGGAGATTTCCACACTGAGCGTTGCTGTTTGCTCTCAGGAGCAAAATGGTGTAACAAAGCTTCATCAGCAGTGATTTCGTTTGAAAGAAACTCCGGATCTTTCTCTAGCATCAACTTTAACTGCATGCAGACCTGGGAATGTCTTTTTGTTCTTGAATCAACAGTCTTGGAGCCCATCGCGCACAAACACGTCTCATTTGTAATGTTTCTGTCACCAACGTGTTGGTGGCACCCAATGAAATGTTCAGTATTTCAGAAAGTGATCTTAAGGTAATTCGTCGATCCTATCTCACAATGGCAGCAGCAGTGTTGATGTTTTCTTCCGTAAGAGCGGTAACTGGAGCACCGGGTCCACCTTCCTCTGAAATTGATTGTCTCCCCTCTTTAAACATCTTAAACCACCTTCGAGCTGTGCTGTAGGGAAGAACAGATTCTCCATAGACCTCCTGTAACATTGTATAGGCCTCAACTGAAAACCTGTTGAGATGAAAGCAAAATTTCAAAAACGCATATTGTTCCCCGCGTGTTACCTCCATTGCTTCGGTAGGCGATACTGAACATGTCTGAACTTGCCTAGTTCTCACAGGCGGGAACCAGGAGTACCAACAATGAAACTACTACGGCGTGTTTTTTTCACATTATGCTAAGAGAATATAATAAGATTGAATTTTAGTGAGAAAAACGTTGACCATAAAAAATTATGATCATTCTTTATTGAACAGCCTTCGTATGTTTAATGATTTAAGAATGTATATGTACAAGTTAAAATGAATAGGAAAGGAGGTATTAAAATTCAGTGGGTCATGAAATAATATATAATTATAAGTTAATTGTTAATTACAATAGCTAATTACAAAATAGTAATAAGTTAATAGTTAATAACAATATAGCATGTAAGTGATATGATGTGATGTTTTATCATTGATAGTTTTAAAACTGAGATTATGTAATGTGAGACGTGGACCAGAAAAAATTAAGTTTGATTGGTAGTGATGGCAACGAGAGAGGGCAAAATCAATAGTTTTGGGACAACAGCTATGGAAGAAGGCGTCTTTTGATCGAAGAACATAGAAGTGAACAGATGCAAATTCGGTGTGTATAAAAAGAGTTAGAGTAGACTTCCGGAGAATTGTAACTACATTACACAAGTCATTTGTAAAGTTTGCATGAAAAATATTATAGAGTATTTAAATTAAATTAATATATTTCAAAGTTAGTTACAAAAATTATCTTTCACTCTCGACCACGCCTGAAAAATAAGAGATCTCATAGCACAGACTGAAGTGGATCCGGAGATATTTTAGATTCTTAGATACATCGGAGTGCCAGATAGGATCTAGAAGAAGTTAGCAACCTGCGGCTTTATCATCGTCATCCCGGAGGGCTGAATACAACCTATGACTCCCGTCGCAACGCGGGACGACATCGCACGCACGTACGTAAAGCAATTTTTGCTACAAAACTAAGGAGCTTTTATGATGTTTCCAATCCATCTCACACCCTGGCACTAATGATTTGTCCCCGTTGCTTAATGGAGGGCGAGAGGCTTGAGGTCCAAGACAATATTTACAACCCTTACTCGTATGACATGTTCACTAGCTGCAAAGAATTTTTCAGTTCTAAATTGACAACTATATTTAGGTACATTGTTTGAAAATACCGACATCGGAAAATGCCATTGAGATGCAAAATTTTCATTATATTATCATCTCTCATCTGGTGGTATCTTTCAGTGTAGAAGTATCGGCGGGTGTCTCGGCGTTGCATGGCAGTTTGATGTGCTCTTGTTAAACTTTCCTCCTCCTCCGGTAGGACGGCTTCCGGTCTCCGAACCCGTCTGATGGGGCCATTTCCGGCCCACAGTAGGATGATATGCCAGTTGTTCTGGCATGCCGGGGAGTTTCCTCCTGGTAAAGTTAGTAAACCTACCCTCTGTATCCTCATGGCTCCTTGGGACGGCGTCCATTGTCTCCTCTCACCTCAGCCTTCCTCCCAGGGATGCCTCACTTGGGGGCATAGATACAGTAGACTAAGTTTGGACATCCGTGCCGAATCCCTTCCGTAGTGTAGTAGCCCAGTTTAATTTCAAAACTTTTATAGGGATTTTCAATAAAGTGCTACATATTTATTAAGTTCACCTCTATTCGTTACATGTAAATATAATCTATATGTTGAATATTCTGTGAATACTCAGTGAAGTGACCTTACTGCGATTGAATTTTATACAACGCAGAATAATAAAAGAATTAAAAAGAGATAGACAGAAATATAGCAGATTTCATAAATGTAGGTAATTTTTTAGCGGGGTTGGTATTTTTCGAAGTATTCCAGGATCGAATTTCCTCAAAATGCATCTGACGGAAGCTGCTCCGTTTCTTCTTTTCCTTTTTTTGATTATCCTACCACAAATTTATAGTTGGCAGCTAAATAATTAAATTGTACTAAAAATTTTCGGTTGGAATTTCATTGGAAATCAGGCATTGAGGTCCAGTAAATCCAAAGAGTGCATTTGTTTTTATAAAATTGAGAGCATCGCATATGAGTCTATCTGTCTTTTAAAACATAAACTCCATCCCTGCCAAAACAAAAGAGAGAGTCAAAAGAAGATTTTAATTACATGCCAAATTTTCTTTTGAAATTCAAACCCATAGATGGCCGCTACACAGTGATGTGTATGAAAAATGTTAGCATTCTTAATGTTTCTAAAAGAAAGGTTCTAATGGTTTTAGAAAATATGTTAATGATATCTGCGTGGCAAATAAAAATTAAGTCTTGAATTTTCTGTGAATGGTGTATGATGTGGTTTTCATTGTGAGTGATATTGTAAAATACAATAAGTTGTGAACAAACTCGTTTGTCTCAATAGTATTTTCCGGAAATTTGTCGCTATTCGTTTTGATTTTCAATACATGTCAGTTTTTAAAGACATAAGTAGCTATTCAGTTTTTTCTGAGGGTCACACAAAGAGTGGGAGATATCAAAGACCTCATATAGGATCTGCTGCTTTTTAAATATTTGACCATCACTTAATTATGCTGAAGTCCATTGCATTTACAGCGGAATGTGAATGAAACCTTTATAGATTAACAATTTGTAAAATGTATATATAAATAGATGCTATGCTATTAGATAAGAGAATTGATGTGAATTCAGATTTCTTTTTGAAGAGTTGTCAAGTATACGAGCCGCCACTGACATCACACCTGTGTAACCATCGCATTATGACAAGTATACTACACAGTGTTGCCAAAGTGCACCTTCTCGCTAGCGTATGTGCTCATCGTTGCTTGCATTATTAAACGTTTACGAGACGCAGGGGGCCTTGAATTATGAACAATATTGCCATATTTCCCTCCCCAATTTGCCCCAACTTCTAGCCAAGTATGTTATCAGCAGCGGCACGGCGGCGCGATGAAGGGTGAAATCAACTTAATTTCACTCCTCCAGGAGAAGAAAAAGAAAAACGCAATTCCTGGAGCGAGAAGCTGTTTCTTATTCCATCAGAAACACGGTCTTTCCATCTACAGAGACAATGGTGTTATTATTCTAGCACGTACTGGAAATCAAAGGAATAGCGCAACCCGAGGCAACGAAACTTTATTTGCCACCCTTAAGTTAGAGCAACAAAGTTAAATCCAATTAAATTTTTTATTGATTTATTAATTTTTAACGCATTAGTGCCGAGGGGACATATCGGCTTTGATTTGTCCAACCAAATCGTTTAATGAAAAACCTTTAACCTTCTCTAACCATTTTTCTAAGTACAAATCATTCTTGCTAAAGCTTCTTTCGCCTTCTACTTTATATGGATCAAGATCAAGATTCAATAGTTTCACATCAATTAGCCGTTTTCCATTGTCAAATTCAGACTGACAAATGTTCCTATGTCTGCCTTGGAATACAACCAAGAATACCAACATACACTGCATATTGCTGAAAGTAGTGGTTTTAGAAAATCTGCAATATTGAAATGTATTAAACAACACATTTAAAAAGTACGTATAAAATTAACTACCACCTTACAACAATCCGAACAGAAAAGAATATATAAGAAGCTTACTTACCATCTGTGGGCGCTTAACAAATCCAAAGAATTTTTGAAAAATGTAACATTTAATTAGTTCCTTAAGTAATTCTACGGATAAAATCAAATCTTCTGGAGTTTATAAGATACCTTGCAATAATTGTGATTCATTTTATATTGGGAGAACAAAAATAAACCCAAAAATTCGTCAAGCAGAAGCTCTAAGAAATATAAAGTTCAAACAGATAGATTGATCAGCAGTTGCTGATCATTTTTGGAAATGTAATCATGATATTGGTAATATAAATCTTAATAAAAATATTAAAGACAAAATCTAATAAAGCATAAAGACGAATATATCATGACGTAAGATAACTATTTGTCAAGAAATAAAATTGTTGAAACCCGTACAGTTAATAAGTGAATTAGATATCTGGCAGAAAATACATATTTTTAACAGTGACAAAAGCAATATTTTGAACTTTGATTTTCCTGCAAGTCACAGTATATTACAATTTGTTCAAAAACAAGCTAAAGATGAAAACTTAATTACTTTCGATGACACTAAAGTTCATTTATCTACCAGCAAATTAATTATAAAAAGTCAAGTTACTAATTCGAGAAACCCTAACCAGAACAGAATTATTTTGTCGGAGATAGAAGAAGAGATACATCTCCCTCAACAGACGTCTAGTGGCTCTTCCTCAAAAGAGATCATGGAACTTCAACCTGACCACACGATATAGAGTTTCCAGTTGTCCAGGTTCGACGAGATCATCCCTTTGGCCAAAACTGGTATAAACCTACCAGTTTCTAAAATTGGTGTGGAACATCAGAAGATTGCAGATCGGCGGAGTCATAATCCTCTTGGGAAGAAGGAAGAGAATTCTACCGTCAGTAGGTGCAGTAATAGTCGCTGAAAGTGATCACTATACATGATCGAAAACGTTCCAGAGTTCAAGAACAACAGAACTAAGTGAGTACTCTTCAATATCACCTACTCATATAAAACCAAAAAATATTCAATAGTTTCACATTTTTGTTGAAATTTAAGGAATTTTCAAATATTTAAAAAGTGGGTTGCGATATGCTCACTTTGAACGCCATACTATTATTATTACATCACCAGAAACAATGGAAATGTTATGGATTTAAACAGCATATTGGAGAATTGAAACCAATAGTGATAAATATTTCGAAAATTCTATAAGTGTATTCGACCTAAATTGTACTCATATTTAATGCGTGCCTTTCTCTATGCTTTTACGGTTAAATATTTATACACAATTATATAAAAGTAATTATGAATGTACACATTTTCACAGGATGTGCAAATAAGTTTGGATTGAGGACATTCTTGAAAACCCTCGTGACGTAATCTAGGAAGATGCTTAACTGAAATGCTATGTTTGGATTTAATATTATGCTGTTAACATAAACAAGCACTTTAAAATATTTTGTATTATGTTGAGACCTCAAAATATTATTTCTGATGAAAACTCAGTATCTAATTTTTGAATGGGATTCACTGCTTTCTTTTCTTACTGTAATTAAATGGAAAATAAATTAAGAAGTAATATGAACAAATGGTGTACTTTAATGAACTCTACGCCTTTCCTGTAATTAGATTTTCTGTTTCTTAAAAATTTTCCAGCTTTACAAATGTAACCAAATAAAGGGGATTGACAGGGTAATTATTTACACAGTAATACTAGCTATGTAAGCAGAGATAGCACTGTATTCTACAAAAAGACAAGTTCTAAGTGTTTCAAATGGGAAGAGTTCTGGCTTGTAGCGAATCAGATGCGTTAGAGTCTTCAGCGTTGCCATCTCGTTATCCCCCACTCCTTTTATATTTCCCTCTGTCTCGCACACTTGCGAGCCTTCTTGGCGCTAGACGTAAGGGAACGCAAACTGAATTTTCCAAAGCTTTATAATAATGCAGATGTTCAAATCACAATTGCAACATGGATATTCGTATATCGCCCACGTTTCAAATATATAGTTTATCTATAGTTTTTTTTAATCCAACGTAACTGTCAGCGGCGCATCCATATAGCTATGAATGTCACTTCTGTTAAGAGACAATTCGTCATTGTGACTGTCTTCATCGTCTGAGTGTTGCAAGTTTATGATGTTAGGCTCCAAAATCTCGTCACGTGCTATTTCTTTCCAAAAGTAGCGTTCTTGTAATTTATTTTTGTTTGAAACATAATTTAGGCCTACATGAACTCAATTGGATTGTTCTGGCAGTGGTAAGGGGGAATGAGGTTTATAGTACCTCGTGTCTCGTTTCAATTGCAAGCTGATCCAACTGATACACTTTCCTAGAATTTTAAGAGGAATAACAACTGAATAATACTGCTTTCAACTCTCTAGAGTAAATAGAGATTACGTGCGATTGATAAACAAACATATAGTGTGAAAAGTTACGTTCTGCCAATGCATTATTCTACAAGCCAGCAGGAAAGGTATTGTTTGTTCTCGCCCGCCTCGGTAGTGTAGATGGTAGCATATATGCCTCACGTTCAAGAAGTCCCGAGTTACCTGGGTAAAGTTTTTTCCGGGGGTTTCCCTTATCCTGAAAATGTCGGGTAACTAAGCTCCATGGACCCCGGACGCATTGAGCATCATTTCACCCGCTTCACTCACCGTCCGAAAAGACTAAATGTTGGAGGACGTAAATTACAAAAAAAAAAAAAAAATCTTTGTTCTCGCTCGAATTTAACAAACACGTTGGTTTATTCAAAGTAATTCTTTTATTACGTCATGCCAAACGTTTACGTTTCAGTTCTGAGTAATTACAAATACACGCACAAGCATATATGCCAACCAATAATGATATCCATTACAATGCGATGTAATTGTTATAATATAATAGTGCTTTATTTATTAGTATTAGGAAAACTATGTGAGCTAATAATATCGAGTTTTTACGGTTATGTTAGATACTTTACTCTCTACTTTCCAGATAGATCAGTTTTTGCAAAATAGAATTTTTGTCTTTGCGCGCATAGCATTGATTAGATTGGCGCCCGTCACACACCACATACCACAACACTGCAGGACTCCGATTGGTTGTTCACCTAACAGCACTCAAAGACATAGGTAATCCCATTTTATACGCATAATAATAGTCTATGTCTACCAATTACATATGCAATGACTTACTTTTGAAGTTTGGTTTGAGCTTCTCCCCTTACGAATTTCAATTATCGAATTTTATGTGTTCCTTTAAGCAGAGCTTATGCCAAGCGAAAGCAATGAAATTACAGGTCCAGACTAACATTAATTTATCTATTATGGGCAGAGATAGCACGAATATCACTTAGAACAAACAAAATTGCTGCAGAGTCTGGGCTAGCAGAAGGCCATTGCGTATCTACAATTGTATTTCTTTATTTATGACGTATGCGGCAGAGAGGATGGTTCATTGCGTCATATCTTTTCATTCCCATTGGCCATCTCTTTACAAAAAACTGCGTCAGTTATTTCTGTTATAAACGAGCTTGGCATCTGTAGTGTATAAAAGATGCTGATCGTATATTGTCACATTGTGTCTTTGTTACCTGATTGTGCACCGCACTCAAAAGTAGCAGTTTAAAGCAGATATTATTGGCTGCGGTAACATCAAGCTCCACCCACCTCGTAGTTATTGTCTATTGATGGCGAAGATCCTTACAAATCCTCTACTGCAGTTAAAGTTATCATGTACTGAAATTACAAATTTCAAACAGTTAAGTTGAACATTTTATCATATACTTGTTGAATTTATTTATGATCGCAAAGTAATTTTTGTTGTTCTATATAAAACTTCACAAGAAAATATTTTTGAAAAAATAAAAATTCAAATGACATGCTTAAAGCCACGAGGTAATATTTTAAAAGTTTCGTTATTTATAAAAGATTACTGTACAAACAAAGATTACATTTTCATATGCACTCCTATTTATGAAACATTGAATAGTGATTCTACAATTTTTGACAATTTTATAAGTGAAAATTTTAAAAAGGCTATTGTTAATTTCTTTTCAAAAATTCACTATGAAACTTAAGACGATCAGGTATTTATTTTTTAGATAAACAGAAAACATAGGCTAATTTAAATGTAGATTCTATTGAACATATACGATTTTGGCAATATTTCCCATGTATTTGTCATTTGATTAGATCCGGAAATAAATCTAAATGCATAATTTCATTTCTGCATATAAAGTCAAATTTTCAAGTTGATGGACTATCCTATATACATATAAATACAAAATTAAAAGCAGTTTAAAATAACTGAGACTTTAAATCACAAAAATATTATTTTGTGACAAAAATAAAATAAATTATCACGATAGATTTAATTCAGACATATATCTCTAAAAATGTAAACGCAAAGTTGTATGAAGCACAAACATTTCAACATACGGAGAAAGGTATCTTAAAATATTGTGATTTAGGTAATCATTGCTAAAGTATAATTTAATTATAACATAATAATACATTTCATTACATTTTATGAATTCATATATTTAGGAAAAATAAGTTTCTATTAAATGAAACACATAAAGTTATCATTACATACAGTTCATATGAAAAAAGTAATATTTGTATAAGTATATATTGTATTTTGAGACCATATTCTTCAATAAGGTGAATTACATCAAACAGTACTTCTGTTGTATGTTTTTGTTTTAAATTTAACGTCCTTCAATCTGGTATGTTATATCGGACGATGAAGGTGTGAAGTAGTTAACAATGTTCATATTAGCCGTCACCTATCTTCTCAGGATAAGGGAAAACCCCAAAGAAAGCCTTATTCGGGTAAGATTCGAAACCGGGACCTCTTGAATGTGAGACAGACATCTAGCTGCACACCACAGAGAAGGGACAAACAGTACTAATTTTCTCTGTAGGGGAGGGGATCCGTCCCCTTCAGCTGCTGTGGTGCGGGCGTTGCGGACCCCTAGCACTCGTGGTACCTCTGACGTTACTAGAGGAACCTGGGGCCGAACATTCAAGCCCCTCTCTGAATGGAAGTTGTTCGGATTGGGTTGGACTCGAAGGGGCAGGTGTTCCCGACACCCGCGGGAAATCGGGTACCTCCGGCCAGGCCTCGGCCGGGTACTAACCTACAGAGCTAGTAGAAGGTGTGCTAGATCACCAGGCGGCCCCACCGAGGTTTTCGGTAGTCTTCCTTTTGGGGTTGACGTGCGTAAGTGGCGTATCCACTTCCATCCCGTATGACGTTGTCGACGGGGTGGGGGATTTTTAAGAAATCAGGTATTGCCCTATGGAAAGAGCCCCAGAGTTTCCATCACTCCCGGATAGAAGGAGACAAGGTTCTCCGGACTTTTGGGTAGATACTCTGCGCTTTAAATTTAGTACTAATTCTCAAAGATGCTATTTAAAACTGACGTTTAACGGATTTATGAAAATGTTACATAGAAATAAAACATTTTAGCTATCAGAAACAACTAGGTTTATGAATGCGATGCGAATTGAAAACATATCTATTTTAGCTATGCTTCAGCATGTCATACGTACAACACCGTGATAGCTTGGTGATTTCGTTTGCGACTCTCTGCTAAGGGTCCGTGGTTCCATTTTAAATTCTCCCTATCCTAACCCATGAGAAGCATCCTCAAGTTAGTGGGAAGTAGGTCTCTGTTCCTTTGCCAATCTCATT
The DNA here is from genome assembly GCA_030765055.1 of Mantis religiosa. Taxonomy (NCBI): domain Eukaryota; kingdom Metazoa; phylum Arthropoda; class Insecta; order Mantodea; family Mantidae; genus Mantis; species Mantis religiosa. Next base: position 147,760,411 of record CM060953.1, read on the forward strand.
CTATAGTTATCGCGAAACAATTTGACACGTAAGCAGTTCTTTGGAACTAGTGGACGAGCCTATACGAGTAAGTGTTGTAAATATTGTCTTGGATCTCGCGCCTCTCTCCCTTACTAAGCACTGGAAACAATTCATTGGTTAACCTGCCCAGTAAATGGGGATAGTCAGTTAATTATTGCAAATAGTGAAACTAGCACGTACTTGTATACAGATGTTTTCATTTAGAAGTGAAGATAAACCTTTTACACGAGTGCCTGTTTATCATTGATGATAGTGATGGTAAAATTTCGGGCATAAAACCTTTGGAAGACTGATAGTGACATAGCCTTGTCTATAACAGTGTTAGGGGATCGACTGAGTGTACCTACCTACTGCTGCAGCGGAACCAAGAGCCAGGGTGTGTGCGGATTGGAAGCATCAAAAGAGTGACTTGCTCCTTAGTTTGCTATTTGAAAACTCCAGATGACAACTTTTTGGCAATACCTATAGGTACTATCGGGGATAGCGAACATGGCCTGCTTGGGATGAGGTTAGAGACCATATGGAGAGCGTTACGTACAGACACGAGCAAATGTATTCCGATGCACGCAAGACTGACCTACGTGAGGGAGGCGGGTTTCTTATCAGTTAGTTGCGCCAGGTACGGTTCATTAACCTTATATCTGACCAACGAGTTCGGCGCACAGGTATTTAAGTCTCAATGGAAAATAAAAGGTTTTGCCACATGAAACGTAGGTGGTTTTATACAAATCTCCAGTATCAACTTAGGTATCAATCGACCCTTTTCTTATTGACGTCATTTTCTCTCTCTTCCTCTCTCGCACACACATACCTGAACCATTTTAGTCTCCCTTTATTCTTTTTAAATGCATTTCCAATACTCAAACTTGTAGTTTTATCTGGAACGAAATATTTCTACCTTTCATAGGTTAGTGATAATTAATATAATATTAAACTCCGTGGTACTTAAAATTATGTGTATCTTTTTCCGAGAGTAAATACATTATTTCCTTTATCACAGTTCTCAAAAACATATTAAATGGACATACTACTACAATTAATATAGTTACCAAGTTACCAAATCACTTGACACCAAATGACTTAACGACCAACGAAATAAATAAAATAATTGTTTTGTTTGATAATGAGAGTTCAAATACAAAATCACGTTAGCGTCACTGGCATGTCAGAGGTTTCACGGAGGAGTTCTTACAATGTCAGTAAAACTGATATGATGCATTTCACTTTTAGCCTCACGTAGAAACCATCGAACTAGACGGGGCTTGAACTCGCAACTTTGGGATCAGAATGCAGAATGCCAGCACGTAGGTCATCCTGGTCTGCCTTCATCATCATCATCATCATCATCATCATCATCATCATCATCATCATCATCATCATCATCATCATCATCATCATCATCATCATCATCATCATCATCATCATCATCATCATCATCATCATCATCATCATCATCATCATCATCATCATCATCATCATCATCATCATCATCATCATCATCATCATCATCATCATCATCATCATCATCGTCGTCGTCGTCGTCATCGTCGTCGTCGTCGTCACCACCGCCACTACCACCACCACCACTACCCCACCACCACCATTATTATTAATGTTACTATTATTATTGTTACTATTATTGTTGTTGGGTAGACTGCTAGGCACAATAATTCATCGTCACCTGCCTCCAGTGGTCGGTGGAGGGTAACGTCAGTGTTGATCAGCAGGTAAACTTGACCTTTGCTTTCACTAGGCTAAACTAAACCATCATAGAATTTTGTTTCCCTTGCCTCTCCAACCCCCTCGTCCATCGGAAAACGTTTGCACGCGTGGGTACAACTTTCTTACGTGTAGGGTATGATAATAATGGAGGTGATGTATGGTGAAGTATTTTCGAAAATAGAAAGATCTAAACTGCAATTATTTACGGGTTAACGCAGCTGATGAAACTAAAAAAGAAAGAAAAATAAACAATTTCACGACAAGATAGCAGGAAACGATAGAACTAAATAAATAAATAAATAAGAGTGAAGGGGTTAAATCCACATATGTTCCGGATTGAAAGCCTTTCTCTCTTGGTTCGGTCATTTGATGCATGAGATAAGAAGTCCCCTAAAATGAGCAAATGGAAATTAAAATGCGTATGTTTGCCCACGACTGAGAAGCCACTGAGAACCTCCCGAAAGGCTCCAATTTCGGTCTTTCCGCTTCCACCTCGAACGAAATGTAAAGTAAAATAATTAGGATATAGTGTGTAGTGTATTTTACAAAAACGTGGGTATAGTTAACATGAAACTGGCTATTGCTGCTTGGAGTGCCCCCTTTAAACGGTTGTTGGCTATGAAAGGCTGAGTGGTTGCGGTTATGAGCTGCACGTGAAAGATGGAAAAGAAATGTGCGTGTGAAAGAAATGCTGAATAAAAACTACAGAGGGCAACAGACCGTAATACGCAAGCAGCCCTTCCACATGCTGAGTACAGAATTTTACACGTCTATAAATAGCAGCACATGACTCGTCCGTAACGTCACACCACTTTCTCCATCTGTTGTTATTTACAATCGTTACTATTCTACAAATTATTCATCACAAAAATTTGTTTTCATGTCTACCACAATATTTGTCAGAAATTTAGCTTTTAGTTGCTGAATCATCATAATCTAAATATAATAATCTTTTATCTTATTTTTATGCACCTTTGTTGTAGGGTAACAACTTTCTGTTACTGAGGTGACATTCTCAGGGAAAAGTTAAACCAAATATGTTCTTTTATGACTACAAGTGTTCATAATATGTAACCGCGCATGAATAATTTTTAGTCTTTCAGTCATTTAGGATTCTCAACTGGTATCTTAGCTTTAGTCCATTGGGAAGAACAACACTTTTCAAGGGGAAAGATGATCAAGGTAAACTGAGTAGTCTCCGGAGTTGTTCTTTGTATTTGTAAACAGTATACTCACAAATGAAATTTAAGATGTATAGCAAGATTAATATTTTACTTCTAAAGTGTTTTAAAGAAAATGTTGATTCAAAATATTCTTTTCTAGAAACATTTTCCACTCAAAACTAATCACAATATTTTTAAGATATTAAAACACATATCTTGAACTTTCTGCGAATAACCTGTGAAGCTCTCTTAATTATGAATACATTTTACTCTGTAATTCTGCTATCTGGTCGTCTCAGCGTGGTGGTAGCGCTGCTCCTTACAAATTTCATTCCTGGAAGCGGCCTGGGAATTTTCTTCTGTTGGGAGACCTGCTCCGGAGTACACTCAGCCTCGTTAGATCCCTGAGGAGCTGCTGATTGAGAAGTATTGACTTTGGTTGCGAAGGTCACATATACTTAGTGATGGGAGGGATCAGAGAGCTGACCATGTTCCACCCTCCATACTGCTTCCCATTCATGATGCCTATGGTGGATAGAGGTGGTACATCAGTGGCTTTGGCTTTGAAAAGTTTGTTGCGCTGTGGGATTAGTTAATTCTGTATAAAAATGGAAAATGTTGACTGCACCTTACGTAAATCTTGTTTAAATACAAAAGTATAAACCAGTTCACGATATCGTTATCCTTGGTATGCATTTTCTGATATCGTACAAAGTGTTTCGTCAGGATTTTTAAACATTTGACTATCGTTTCTATATTCCTCTTGCACCTATAGTGAAACATGCACTGAAGCTATTCTACAAACAGTTTCTAATTTGATATGTAGTACATAACAAAATAAGTATTGTAAGAACAATTTTTAAACAAGGTATAACAATAAAATATATGGAAACCATATGAATGTAACACGTACGATTTTGTTCCCTATTTTGTAAGTACTTCCACGATTTCCATACAACCTTACGTTGACCATAGCACAATGGAAATCTCCGAACAGTGTACCGTCAAAACATTTGTCCCCGACTTCTAAAACAAATCATACATGTAAGTTGACAACAGATAACTTACGTGAGTTGTAGCCAAAACTTTCAGCCGATAGTCAACTACAACTTCGAATATTGAACTTGAGAGATGAAGTTCTTCGACAAGGTGCCTTATTCGTGCCTTATTCTGTTTGCGTTATGATGTTAAATGCAGAAATGTTACTAATGTTCCTCTGCCTTTCTAACAACTATGTCTCTTCCACTTCTTTCACTCTGTCCTGATCTCCAACTCTCCCTCCCTCTCTTTCTTTCCACTTGCCCTTCTCTTCTCCGGCGCTCTAACCATTTATCTCAGTATATCTGCTATAGCAGTTTATCTTTTATATAAGAATTTATAATTATTGGAAAAAGGAATGGAATACTGAAACAAGAAGCTCGATATTGTGACTTAGTGGGTTCGTAGAATTATAAGTCCAAGATGCGGATATTCCAAATATTCTTTATTTACGTAGAAATACACTGTTCAATTCTCACGTAACAACATTACGTCACATATACACCACAATCTATCAAGGTCGATGACAGTAACAAACAACATTCTGATTACATCAGCTCTCGTTACAACACTCTACAGCTGTTTACTGCTTACGACTCACTCTTGTTTTACAACTGTCCGCTGGCATGTCACAATCTCTTATATATTTCATTCATAAATTCGAGAGATTTCTGGATAAACAAGAAGCCGACTGTTCTGTACAATCACTAGATGTTTCTGGAATAACAAGACATCGAATGACGAAATCCGAACCTTCCAAATACGTAAGTTAATCTGCGCCGGCAAGTCCTTTACATCCGCAATCTTTATTTGCCGGCTCTTTGTGTACACAAGCCGCGTTATCGTAGATAAAGGGTTCGCAATATTGATGATTTGTATACGATAACAGCGACAATGACAGTGAGACGTCTTTCAGTGATGGAGCATTGCTGATACTATATTTGACAATACGCCTTTGTCAGTTGAGTAAATCAACTTTTTAAAAATTATTACCGTTCTACAGATAGGAAATTAGTTATATTACGATGAACTTTCTGTATTTGCAATAGCTATTTAATAACAAAAGTGTAGTAACTATTTAGTTGGTCTTCCCCCTTTTTCCGTTACGAAAATTGCTGAAGATAACGCTGCTTAGCCTCACTTTCATAATTTGAAAAATATTACAATAAATAATTACGTGAGCACATATTTAATGCGTTTATAATTATTAAGGCTATTTTTAATGATTATTCACCCGTGTTGCGTATAATAATTGGCTGACCTTACTTATCAGATACGCAGCTTGCAAGTACTCTATTTATGTTTCGTCTCTTACTATACTCAGCCTTACTAATATTTCACTCTGCTAATCAGCAGATAAGACGATCGCAGCGCTGGTCACAGAAGATTAATACGCCTCAACGCTCTGTCTGCTAGTACAATATACATTTTCAGTAGAATTTGTTTTAATATTGTCATCTATTTTTCTTTAAAATTGTTCAGATCAACAAAATAACATTTCCCTATCAAGAATATTACTTCATGTTTCATTTGGACTGCATTATAACATTACAGTTTGCAAATTTATTAACTTTTACATATTTTATAGCTACAATTGCATGAAACCTTGTATGTCAAACGTGTACAATCATCATTGTGAACACACATGTTTCAGTTACCAAGATTATGCTAGATATCATTGTACTGCTCAAAAGGTTACCCTGGCTTTATCTTTGTTAGTAGAAACCTCTTAGATAACGCACTGATTACTTCACGTGGACATAATACGCTGGAGTATATTTATTAATTCGATTCAGTAAAGTTTTTCCTAATTGACTTTTAAGTTTTTATTGGTAGTTTCTGTATTATTTATATTTCTGTATTCATATTTCGGTATTTGTGTCGTTATTTGTGATTCCTGCGAATTACATTGGCTGAAATGGTGCGTTCATTGGTGCTTAGCACAGGTCCAGGAAGTGCAGTAGCTCCCCTCTCACTCTTACAGGAATAATCAGTGGGTTATCTGAGAGGTTTCTATTAACAAAGAAACAGCTAGGGTAACCATTCGAGCAACGCGACTATACATATTTATATTTTGTCGTTTATGAAATACATCAGATGTGTCAAAAGTTCTGAATAACTTTTATAGCAATTATATAGATAGAGAATTAAATGTCCTGGATGTCTAAATCTTCTAATCCTCAGGTAAGTACATTTTGCTTCATTTTTTTTACATTTATGCTGAGATTAGCTGGGTACGCTAAATAATTGCATAAACAGAGACAGTCGCTAACATCAATAGACCGATAGTTTATATTTGCTGAGAAGATTGTTTGTTCGACGGTCTCGATGTTTCTTCTCCATGAAGATAAATTTGGTAGTCTGGGAGTGCGGGAAATTATTTCTTTGTTTGTGTATGTTTAGGATTTATGTTAAATTGAGACAGATTTTCTGTTTATAGCCACGGGACGGAAATAAGATACCAAAAATTAAAATGTAACAAGCTGTAATTATTAGACTGGACATTTTGACAGAGGATTCTTCTACTGCTAGTGGTTACATATACGTTGCTAGCCATTTCCAGAACCTGGTGTTGCGCAGAGTTTAATGCAGTCAGCCGTTGTTTCTGACATCAGGAAATTTTTCATCCATCCTTTGAAATTGTACTAAATTGCAATAAAAAGCTATAAAATCGCTTTGATCACTGTGCAATAGATAATCTTGGTCCAATACCACGTCTTTGGGCATAACCTTGCAGAGATAATTTATTTGGACCAAGATAATCTTAATATTGAGCTGAAAGCTCAGGAAAACACTGTACAATACTTCCATAAAGAACAAGGAGATGTACGAGGGCTGTTCAATAAAGAATGATCATAATTTTTACGGTCATAATTTTTCGCACTAAAACTCAATATCATTATATTCTGTTAGCTTAATGTGAAACAAACACGCCATAGTTGTTTCATTGTTGGTACTTCTGATTCCCACCTATGAGAACCAGATAAGTTCAGTCATGTTCAGTATCGCCTACCGCTGCAATGGAGGTAACATGCGGTTAAAGTTGATGTTAGAGGAAGATCCGGAGTTTCTTTCAAACGTAATCACTGCCGATGAAACTTGGCTACATCATTTTGATCCTGGCAGCAAACAGCAAAGCTCAGTGTGGAAATCTCCTTCATCACCAATCCCCAAATAGCAAAAGCGATTGCTTCTGCTGGGAAAGTTATGGTCATCTCATGCTTTGATATTCATGGAATTGTTTATCAGCATGCTGTATCTGCACACACATCAGTAACTGGACATTACTACAGGGATGTCCTGAAAACATTGCAAGTCCATATCAGGCGCAAGAGACTACATTTACGTGAAACAGGCTGGATGCTGCACCACGATAATGCGCGGCCGCATATTGCCAATGTTGTTGCTGAATACCTTGCGAAAATCAACGTGAAGTGCGTCCATCACCCTCCCTATAGTCCAGATTTAGCTTCATATGACTTTTTTCTATTTTCTAACTTGAAGAAAGGCCTTCGTGGGAGGCATTATCCATCATCAGAAGCAGTGGTAAAGGCTGCGGAGGCGATTTTGAAGAATCTCTCAAAAATGGTTTCCACCATGTCTTTGAAGACTGGTAGAAACGCTGGGACAAGTGCATCGCGTTCAGGGGAGACTATTTTGAGATAGACCATCAAAATTATGAGGATGAGTAAAGGTACGTTGTCAAAAAAAAAAAAAAAAAAAAAAAAAAAAAAAAGTGATCATTCTATATTGAACAGCCGTCGTAAAACCAAAATTGTACGCTTTTTATAGGTTCAACGATATTTAATGTGCTGAAAATTCGTTTCTGATGAGGAGTGTCAAAATACCTGACATATATGGTTACCGAGGAGTTCATTGAAAAAGTTCACGATTTAATTTTCGCTGATCGTTGAACGAAAGTTCTTGAAGGTATAGAAGCCACTGGTGTGTCAACGGAAACAATTCCTATTTTTCATCATAAGTAGGAAGGTTTTTTTCTGTAACTTACATCCTCCAACATTAAGTCATATCGGACGATGAATGGAATGGGTGAAATGATGTTTAAATGAGCCTAGAGTCCATAGAGCTTAGAGTTACCCGATATTCGTCTGGAAGGATAAGGGAAAACCCCGGGAGAAACCTTATCCAGGTAACTCACCTTGACTGAGATTTTAACTCGGGGCCTCTTTAACGTGAGGTAGACATGCTACCACCACGCTACCGAGGCGGGCAATGGGGAAGTGAGAAATATTTCGGCCCGATGGGTGCGTTTCTTATTTTGAACAACAGACGGGTGCGGCTGTAGCGTTGAGCTTTATACTCTTCAGATGAGTTAACAGTACTAAACATTTACTTTTCCAGTTATAGGATACTAGTCTCTGGTTCTAGAAGCTGTAAGTTCATACTTAATGGAGGGTGATGTAATTTTTTGAGCGTAAAAATCCTTAGCATGTTCTTCTATTGTAGCTATGTGGCATGTAAAAGAACTTCAATCCTGATAAAGAGGTTTATGAGCAAAATTAAGCGGTCCCTCGTGTACAATGAGAACGGGACGATGAAAACCACAGTAGTAAAAATTTGTCAATAAAAAGCTCAAGTTACTGAATTCTTAGAAAAGGAAAAATGTAATCGAGTTATTAGTCTAATTCAACAAGAAGCAGGAGAAATGACTCTATTTGGCGAAGAAGTACCTGTTTCATCGCGACGACATACCAGCACGTTCATCTCATTGCCGTCGCCGCCAGACTGCACCAATTGTTGCCGCTTCCCCATATTCGCACGACCTCGCTCTCTGCGATTTCTTATTATTCCCAAACATAAAGAAATGGAGCTCGGAAGCAACATTTAAATCAAATGAGATAGTTTTGTTGAGACAGATGCTTCTCGACGTTCTTAACACGGGAACTACAATTGCTCTCGTAGAATCCATACTCTACCTAGTTTACTTTATTCTCCATAAAAGGTTAGTCTAGAAATGATTTCAAATTATTTTGAACTTATTTCGAAACTGTGAGCGCGAAAATATGCTGTTTTCATTACAAGTTCGCTTTGTTTGTTGCGTGATAAATTGGGAAGAATAAAATTTCTTATTTTTTATGTTTAATGACCATCCAACTGTGATTTCTATAAAACGATCCAATTGTATATTTTATTTGCAGTTAAGTATATGTATATGAAGATGACTAGAATATACGTTTTATTCGTCAGGTGGGCGCAAAACCTAAACCATATTCTCACCCAATTATCGGAAGGCATGACCAATTGGAGCTAGGTAGGGGACAGGAGGCTTTAAGGCCACGCCTACCCATTTATCTTGTGGCGCTAACCGAGGGAATGTTTAGGGAATTATCACATACCGTCTCTTTCCCCTCCCCCTGACGTCTGGAACAGTCGGGATGATGTTCCGGGCCGTGAAGCTTCCAGAAACAGTGATCTGCATATATAGGGGATGCAGTGGACGAGTCAGTTCAGTTCTTGGCGAGCAGCCGTGAAGAGCGCAGTGCTAGTGAACGGACTGGAAGACTGTGTACGTGTATCAGAGGAGTTGTATGTAATTGTGAGTGTGGAGTGGACCTGTGACAGACGAACTGGTGGATTGTAATTGTGTGCGCTACGTTATTCTATATAATCGGCAAGTGTTCCAACTGTAATTCGGTGGAAATAAAGAACATTTTGAGTTTGTGCAATTGGACTTTTAACTTCACGAACCCACAAAGTTGCAATATTCTATCCTCATCAGCATAGTCATACTTTTTTTGAAAAAAGGAAAAAAGAAAAATGTCTCCCTGCAAAGTGTTCTACGAGAAAATATTCACTTTGAGTCACTCAATGATATCGCATTAAATACGGAGCTTGTTAACTGTCTGACCTTTGAGTTGTGCTCTCATAGTCTGACAAACAGACAGCCAGATTGTCAGACAGACAGTTTGATTGATGGACACATTTGCGCACACATGCGAACAAAAATGCTTCTTTATGAATAGATAGAATTTCAACATACACATGTTAACAGAGAAGTTTTGTAGTAAAACTTCTGGAACTTAAAGGCAGGCCTGCCTACCTTGAACAATACGAACGTCACTTTATCTTATAGAATTTATAGCCAGTAGGTTAAGCAATTTCTGCAGGTTACCATGGTTACCCGCCAGTATGTCTATTCATATATAGTTGTAACCACCACGCGATGGAAAATACGAAGATCGTTTCCAGATGGGCGACGCCATACCTCCTTCTGCGTGACCAACTATGCCTGCCACATTTCCCAGAACTTAATGAACGGAAAACGAACCCAATTTTATACAACAAGTTGAACCCTTCACCACATTTTACAGAATGTCAAAGGGTAACTATGTTTCCTTTTTTGGAGGTACAGCATGTTCAGTTGTTTTATTGCCAAGAGAGTATTTGCACCTTCCAAAAATTTGATGTGAAGATTTCACCGAAAATTGAAATTTTGTGGTCTGCTAAATCTTCCATACCATACAAATGGTAGATTCACATGACTTTGTTTACTATCAGCTACAAGTTATTCTCAATTCTCCTATTTACTTCTTCCAAATGAGATAAACGTTTGCAGAACTTGTACTTGAAACGGCAAGTTGCGAGTGAGAGAGTTGCTAGTTGAGAACTGTTAATTGTGTATGTGCAGCTGTGTAGTGGAACTTTTGAAGTGTATCGCAAGTGAGTTCTTTCGTTTGTTTACGTGTGGCAGTCGACCTTGAAGTATGAAACGGCGTTTTCAGAGCCCGTAAGGGGTGTACAAAACTTTCTACTGAAATAAGAATATTTTAAATTTCATCAAACAAGGCTTTTGATTCTACAAACCCACAAATTTACAGTATTGAATAGGATATAATTTGTAAAACTGTTATAAAATAAATAATAATTGGTAGGGAAAATGCTGTGAGCGACACCTCAGATTCCTTTTATGCCAATTTCCTATTTTAGTTATACGACATCCCTCTTGAAACACATTTTCTCTCTTTAAGCGGTTAGGATAATTTCATACTTTTTAAGCAAAACTCTGCCTTTCTTTCAACTGTTTAAAACACAGTAGACCTTAAAACTGTAAAAAATTATTTTGGAAATTAATTGTTCTTTCACACTGGCCGTGTGTAGGCTAAAGTATGGAAAGATAGAGTCAGACTGAAAAATTCAATGCCATAGCCGGGATTTGAACCACGTATATTCTGGTTTCCGTCCAGACGCTCTAACGCTTGAGCTACTATGGCCAACGTGCCGCCATGTCATTACATTCTCCAACTGACTCGTGTTTTTCCCGGTAAACCACTTAGGAGTTCTCATAAACAGATGAGATAACTACCTTAATGGAGACTTACAACGTGTAAGTAATTTAAGGCCCGGACCTTATATTTAACCAGTATTAGGTTAATTCATCAATTGATTGACCTAATAGTGGTTAACTATAAAGCCGGGCCTTAAAGTAATTACACGTTGTAAGTCACCATTAGGTCAATTGATTAATTGATTGACCTAATAGTGGTTAGCTATAAAGCCCGGACCTTAAAGTAATTACACGTTGTAAGTCGCCATTAAGGTAGTTATCTCATATGTATATGAGAACTCTTAAGTGCTTTACCGGGAAAAACAACTGTCAGTTGGAGAATGTAATGTCATGTCGGCACGTTGGCCATAGTAGCTCAAGGGTTAGAGCGGCTGGACGGCAACCAGAAGATCCATGGTTCACATCCCGGCCATGGCATTGAATTTTTCAATCTGACTCTATCTTTACAAAAATTATTTTGTTGTTTAACAACGCTATCAATTGCTGGAATCATGTCAGAGCCGCCAGTGTATCAGAATTTTCTCCCTCAGATGTCACTAAGTTAACAGACATGGGGCTATTGCTTTTAAGCACACTTAAACACCATTGGGCTGGGCGAGGTTTTGAACCCGCGACCTTGGGATCAGTACACCAGCGCCTAAGCAACTGTACCACTTAAACTGACATAACTGTGTTGGAGAATGTTTCTAGATGCATAAAGGATAAAATGCTAAAAGCTTGACGTTTAATATAATATAGCCTAGTCTTGTTAGTTAAACGAAACCCTTACATTTTCATTACATATAATAATAAGCTTCTTATTTTGTTTCTTTTACAAACGAGCCCTTTCCAGTGTTTTGCTGGAACCAAGGGTGTCTCTTCTGCGCTGGCGGTAACGATGCTCCATTTTAATTAGTTGCAAATCCTTAAATATGTTCCTGAGAGCAGAGACTCGCTCCCAAGTTGGTTTATGTGCCTGCTTATCAGCTAGGGAAGTTGGCTAGCCTGGCGGTAACAAATATCGACTCCTCGGTCCGGTGCACGCCCTTAACATCATGATCGTGCTCCTCATTGGAAAAGAGCGCCATATTTGTTATGGTAATGCGCTCATTTGTGTAACAATGTGCAGGATGTTACAACAATATTGTAATTATTGGCTGTAGGGTGTGAGAAGCACAATGGCGGTACACAGTTTTTCCGAGATAATGAGGCGAAATTGCGGTCGGCTTCTTGACGTAATACAAGGAGTTCCGTGATTTGGGAGCAAGCCCATTGCAGCTACACGCACGTCTTATACTACTTCACGCAAGTGCAGAGGTTGGTAACCTTTTGTTCCGCCCATTTTATGAACTACAATCGGAGACTTAGAAGCAAATATAATATTTTCGAGAACGTGACGTTGTTCAGAAAATACCTACAAGCAATCATAAAAATATGAGCGTTACTGTACTGTCAGCATATGCAAGTTTAATTGGAGATATCTTATAAGATGAATGAGTGAAACTAGTGCAGTTAGGTGGATCCTCATGTCTTTATGCTTTCTCTAACGTTCATTTGTGGAAAAATACGATATATTTTGCTGCAGTCAAATATTCCATATCGACATTTCATTAGAAATGCAGGTTTCGTGGTCCAAAATAGTACGTTAAAAAACATTCTTCATTTGTTTAATTACGTAAACTTAACAAAAAACCTACACGATTCTCTTAGTGGTCTAGAGGCTAGCATAATGCCAACTTCCAAATCCGCAGACCCCAACTGGGGGATCGATTTTTTTCTTTAATGAATAATATTTCGTACCTTCCCCAAGGCCTTTTTATTTATTTTTATTTAACACCCTTTAAAGTAAATCATATTGGACGATAGATGAAATGGGTAAAATTATGCTGAAATGAGTCCAGGTTCCTTAGAGCTTAGAGCTCTCTATATTCATCTTTCAGGATAAGGAAAATCCTGGAACAGCAAAAATCTTTTTCATATAACTCCCTGACCGATATTCGAACTCGGGATCTCTTAACTGTGAAGCACACAGGCCACCTCCACACCACAGAGGCGGGCAACTGGTAGTCTGCAAGTATGAATGAGTGTAACTGTGTGTATGTGAGAGAGAGAGAGAGAGAGAGAGAGAGAGAGAGAGAGAGAGAGAGAGAGAGAGAGAGAGAGAGAGAGAGAGAGGGAGAGAGAGATTAAGGTTTATATAGAAAACCCAGTGTAAAAAGCTCCAAAGATTAAGAAATTATCATCATTGATGAGTAATACTTCCAAAGGCAAAGTTGGTAGTATGTCTGCTCACGTTCAAGAGGTCCCAAGTTCGAATCTCGGTCACGGCGAGTTACCTGGATAAGGTTTTTCCAGGTTTTTCCCTTATCCTGATAGACTAATGTCGGGTAACTCATTTGAGCATAATTTTACCCATTTCATTCATCGTCTGATATGACTTAACTTTGGAGTACGTAAATTGCGAAAAAAAGGCAAAGTAAAACTTTAAATGTGTTAATGTTACCATATAACTGGAAAACTGAAGAAAATTGTGTCAAATACATTGAATTTAAGTTCAAGGACGCGGTATGAATATTTTCAAGATAATGCCTCCACGTTGTCATTCAATTGGAAATATTTTCTTTTTATTATTGATTTTCTCATACGGCTCAAATAATTTCGAATAAAGTGGCACACATTTACCACACTAAGTTAAAAAAATAGTGTTAATAGGTATTTCTGGGCTTTTATGGAAATTTCATGGAATTTCCTTTATTTTATTACATATTTCACGAAGTTGCACAACAAGGAAATTAAATGTGGTGGTAGTGTGTCTGCCTCAAATTCTGGAGGCCATGAGTTCGAACCTCAGTCAGGGTGACTTCTCTGTATAAGGCTTCTCCGAGGTTTTCCCTTATCCTGTAGTATGAAGCTTTATGGGCTCTGGGTTCATTTCACTCATGTCATATATTGTCGGATACGACTTAACGTTGGAAGATGCTAATTAAAACACCTTAACAGATCGCAAATGATGGTGAAGAAGAAAACAAAAGGTGTGATAGGAACATTCGCGGATCAAATGCTCAAACCAATGTTAACCTAGTAACCGAGAAGACAGTTAAGATAAACCTTGGTAAGTTTGAATCCATAGGGGGTTGAACCCAGGATAATACTATGGTATCACCTTACTCGGTTGTTTCCTTTTAAATTCTCACAAATCAATCTTAAGTTGTTTATTAAAATGTCTTATTTTAAAGACATTTTCAGAGTTAATGGAATTATCTTGATTTTCCTGTGAAGCTATCTTTGTTTTTCATGCATTTTATGTAACTTTGTATAAACAGGAAACCATAAGAGATAAATAAACCCTTAATGCTTGAAAAATATAGAGCTCAACTGCATTAAATATCCTTTTTTTGAAGCACTACTCGTTTTAAAAATGGTTAAACTTATGTTTCTTATAAGGTACGCTATTTGAAGAAATATAGTTGATCGACATTTTTAATTCTGCTTTTCCCCTTTTCTTCGCAACAGGCCATAACACCGACTTCTGAATTTATTTCCCTGTGCTTCCGATAAGAATTTGGACGCGTTTCCGGTGCTTAGTAATTTTAAGACGAAAATATATAATCAATAGCGTAGCATGGATAAACGAACCATGAATACTACAACTACTACAACTCGCTTACTTGCGAATTTGAAACTGGTGAAAAAGAATTGTATGAGCATTCAACATCAATGTTTTTATTAGAAAATGTAGTCATGAAAGAAGGTTAGAAGCAATTCTAGATATAGCTAAACACATTATATAGGGATACGCATACACAAAAGGTAGTGGAATCAAGAAATATATTTGTTTTAACTCGAATCCTTAGCATTTTACGTAGAACATAATGGCTAGAGTTGTAATTTACGTCCTCCAACGTTAAGTCATTTCGGACTATGAATAAAATGGTTGAAATGAAGCTCAAATGAGTCCAAAGTCCATGGAGCTTATAGTTACCCGACATTCGTCTTCTAGGATAAGGGAAAACCCCAGAAAAACCTTATCCATGTAACTCACCCTGACCGTGAGTCGAACTCGGGACCTCTTGAACGTGAGGCAGACACGCTACCATTCACGCTACTGAGGCGGGCAAAAAATGTAAGCTTATGAAGATCAAGCGAAACGTTTATTAAAATGCACCGCAATTGATGCGCAAGAAAAATATGTATGTATAAGTACGACGTTAATAAACTGTTTATGCATTTTTTAAAATAGTATAATTTATATAGCATTTTGTGTTGCAATGTATATATATTCCGACCACATGAATGCTAGTTGCTCAGTTTACCACAAAGACACTTTGCTCACTATATTTGTTGAACATCTGCACCCAAAACTAATCTTAATCCAACATCGAGGTCACAATCTCCTTTTTCGATATGAACTCTTAAAAAGAATTATGCTATTGCAAAGTATAGTAATGAGTAAGTATTTAACGTTCTAGAAGTTCTAACAGTCTAGAACGTTCTAACGTTCAAAATCTCTTTTTTTCGGATCCTTAAACGAGTTCTATACATTACGTAGTACATTTCTACAGGGTGGCAAAATAAAAGTGGCCAGCAATTATTTTCAAGCACAGCTAAGCTTCAATGCATGTCTCAGTGTTTAGTAAATCGAGCACAGTGCTGCCTCGACGTCGGCGGTGGATATTTCTAGCATTTAATGTGATGGATGGTTCACCTTTTCATTATCAAGGGTCGATATTATTGTCCTATTGCCACAATCTTACTTTATTTCATTTACAGTATTTTGTTTCGTGCAAATTAATTGTTGGAGTTCGCTCACGTGTCCTTTGTGTCGACTTCTTCATTTTCCCATCTCATTTCTTAATTCTGTGCAGGCGTCACGTATGTTCATGTATGTAAACATGTTTCAGACCACTTTCTTGAAAATGTTTTCTGGGCCATTTTTATTTTGCCCACTCTGTATCTCCTTAAGCTCTCGGCCATGTACTAAAATTGATTATGAATGAATAGAACTTCGCAGCCTATTACATAACACTTAAGTAATACATATTAGTTTTGGTATAACTAGCTCAAAAATAAGGCATTTAACCATAAAGGTGGTTTTCCCGAGAGAATAAAAAACAGCAAGTGCTTTACATTTAGAATGGAATTAGAGGTCCTTTTGAAGGTCCTAGTCTATCACATTTTGTGTATTGTAGCTTAAACATGTATTTTCCTATATATCCGGTCTTTCTTCTGTTTACTAGACACCCATACAGACGTGCAGTTTCTTTTTCTAGTAGATGTATTAACACTCTCGCTGTTTATCATAGGTAAGTAGAATACAAAGTTAACCAAACAACGATGTTTTAATATTTCAAATTATGCTACTTAAAGTTCGATGATATTAAATACACAACTACGGATGTATCGTTTGAAGTAAGCGATATGCGACACAAATCTTTGCGAACGCACCTGCAGTGTAATGGTATGCGAGGATTCACGATCTTACCACCTGAAGAACACAGGAAATTTGCAAGGAACGGAGTAAAGAATTAATGTGAAATCTATTTTGCCAAGACTATTTAATTGAAGGGTTATAGTTTCAGGAATTATGTGCGTACTTTTCTTGGTTCCTCACGCGATTTGGTAATACAGTCTACTTATCGAGAACTTAAATCATGAACCCTAAATGAGCCAGAAACCTCATTAACAAGTTTCACGACGTCTAATGGCGGAATTTTCTAGTTCCATTACTTCAGCCTATTATTTTTCTCTCAAGTACGTAGTAAACCTTCATGCAAAACACAGGTTCCCAGTTCGATCAATGGGCTATGAGAAAACGTAGCACCAAGTTTTTCAAGGTGAATTATCATTGCTGTAGTCTTCTCAACAATAACAGCAGCTAAATTCACGGGAGTTTATCTAGTTATAATCGTTTAGTTTCTGTACCAGGTGGGTTCAAGTTTTGACACCTATTTTTTGTTTCAGGACTGCCACCAGATTGGAACTTCTGTTTTTTTTAATACACGTGGACTCTCTGTGAATAGGTGACAGAGATGTTAGCACTCTACTGTGCATAGAACTCTAGTGGTAGTGACATACAACACAGTGGTGTCGTTGAAGGTTGAACCTCCTCCTCCTCCTCCTCCTCCTCCTCCTCCTCCTCCTCCTCCTCCTCCTCCTCAGAGAAGGAGCCTTCGACATTTTGCCATTTCGGGATATTATCCCTTACTGGCATGGTGGTGAGTTTTGATGAAATGACGATGGGTAGATGGTGGTGAATAGGTGATAATTTTTTTGAGTCTATGTGTTTAAGTGGTTAGGATTGTCTGAGTAATTCAGTAGCTCTATTAGTCTTGTTTGTTTTGTATGTTAGGGTGTTACTAGTACTAGCCTGGGGCGTTTGTATGTTTCCCCTGGGTCAAACTCGTACACCCCGAGGCCTCTGATTAGTTCGTTAAAGCTGTTTGGGAGTTTGCTATAGAAATTGTGGAAAATTTGTGGGATGTAGTCCGTGATTTTTGGGAAGGATAAGTCAGAATGTATGTTGTCGTTGGGTATGTATCAGTCGGATGCGGTTGCTGTCCGAAGGTATCTGTTCTGCAGGATTTGTAGCTTGTGGAGGTGTGTCTTTGCTTCAGCTCCCCAGACAGAGCATGCATACGTCAGGGCGGGTCGAACAATTTGTTTGTATATGAGTAATATGTTGCTGAGGGTCAATATTGGTAGCGACGAGAGTTAGGACTGTCTTTTATACTTAAAATAGCGACGTTTTCATCACAAGAACAGCGTGTAATCATTCGTTTTCTCTATTTTCGTGGTGTGATACCTATTGAAATCCATCGTCAGTTGAATGAGGCATGTGGTGATGGTACCATGGATGTGTCTAATGTACTTTCCTGGGTGCGACAGTTCAATGAAGGCAGAACATCGAGTGACAACAAACCAATACAGTCACGGCCTCGCACCAGCCGGTCTGACGACATGATCCAGCGAGTGGAGAACGTTGCTTTGGAGGTTCGCCGATTGAACGTTGCAGACATCGCCTCCAAAATTGGCATTTCCGTTTGATCTGTATACACAATCCTGCATGAAGATCTAAAAATGCGGAAAGTGCCTGTGTCTTCCAGGTGCGTGCCACGAATGCTGACGGATGATCACAAGGCTGTGCGCGTGGCAAATTGTCAGGCGATGTTGACGCGTCATGATGGCATGAATGGAACATCGATTACACGCTGTTCTTGCAATGAAATCGTCGCCATTTTAAATATCATAAATAGTCCTAAGTATCATCGCTACCACTAGAGTTCTATGCACTGTACAGTACTGTCACGCATTCACAAAGAGCCCACGTGTATATTAAAAGACCCAGAAGGTCCTATCTGGTTCAGTCCTGATAAAAATACGAGGTGTTATAACTTGAACGTACCTCAAAGTTCCTACGAGCTGGTCTACAAAACTGTATAGTAAAACACACACTGTAGAAAAGGTTTAATTACAGATCTATTTTTGGTGCAAAAAAGTCATAATGCTAATGTGATACGAGTTGTGTCCGTAAAATAAGGTCCCCAAGGCTCTGGAGCCGTGAGGAACGCTATTACGCGAGATCCGGCAACACTGGCGTGTAGCTTGGTTTCCCCCCTTCAAATCCACACCTCAACAAACCCGTTACAACCACTAGTCTTGGCTGGGCAGCCGTTTGCGATGGAGCTTCCTATCACTTCCGCCACCAAGTGCGAGTTGCGTGCAAGTGATCCGTTTTGTTTAGTGCTAAGGGCACCACCCCCACTGAAATTCATCGTCAGTTATGCGAAATCTATGGGCCACAGTGTATGAACGTCAAAAACGTGCGAAAGTTCAAAGATGGACATACAGACGTCCATGACGAACAGCGGTCTGGTCGGCCTTTGGTTTCAGCCGAAACAATTCCAAAAGTGGAGCAAGAAATGCTTAAAGATCGGCGTGTGACACTTCGCGAGCTGTACGAACTTATCCCTGAAGTCAGTAAGACTACGATTGACAAGATTTTGACCGAACATTTGCATTATCGCAAGGTGTGTGCGAGGTTGGTCCCCAAAATGCCTTGGCCCAGTTCTGATGGGACATTCTCACCCATCCCTCCTACAGTCCAGACTTAGCACCTAGTGATTATCATCTGTTTTCTGAGTTGAAGTCAGAGCTGGGTGGAACACATTTCCAGATCGACGATGATTTTAAAAAAGAGGTTGAGCGCTACTTGCGCAACTTGGCGGGAGAGTGCTGACAAGGGTATATAAAAACTACCACTGCACATACAGAAGTGCATCGATCGCAATGGTGATTACGTTGAAAAATAGTTGTAAGTTTCGCCTTTCCTTCAATGTAACATTCATTGACAATAAACATGTTTTCAATATTAAATAAAATTGGAGACTTTATTTTACGGACACTCGTCGTAGTTAATTATTTAAAAATGGGTCGCTACCACTGATTTCTAAGTTACATTCTCTTCACCACATCAAAAGCATGTAACTAAGAATTTTTAAAATTACAAATGTATTGACAAACTCAGTTCGTAAGTAAATTGTTTTCTAACTGTAATGCTTATGTTTTAGATTGTGTTAATACTTGTTAGAGATTACTATAGCGTCTGTAGTTGCGGTACCAACCCTGCATATGCCGTTGTTTTCCGCAGTAACCCTAACGGGGTTAAGCGCTGAGTTTGGTTTCAGTAAGATTTGTTAGCGAGACAGTTTTGGCTAAAGCCCAAGAAGGTGTCCACCTCCAAGAGAAGAGTTATCTCGGCCGACACCACCAAATCCGATCTGTCGCCATACAGTTTGTGTCTGACCCTAGATATGTCCAGCAGCAGGTAACCAAGGATTCCGAATTTAACGATTTAATAACATCTCTGACATTATCATTAGCTACCTTATTACCACTTTATAAAATAATGTAGCCTGAGTTTTACTCTTGTAATTAATATTCTCCAAGAGAGGAAAAGAGAGCCTAAGAAACATTCATTTAAAATTTAAATATACAGGATTTTAAATATCGACTTTCGTTCATTTTTATTTCTCTTCTACTAACCATTATTACAACAACAAAAAAAACTATTTTTCTACCTAATTCATTTAATCGACATAAGCGCTTGCTGCAATTGCTTCATTACACATTTCTTTACAGGTACAAGGAGAACAGAGGATGCTGAAGCGATAATAAAATGAGACGTTCAGAATAATAACGGCATATCACAACCGACAACGAATTTTGAGATAGAAGCATGACCATGCACAGTTGCCATCTACCTTTCATGTGATGAAATATCAAACGAATTGGAATATGCCAAAGCTTTCATTTTCTAGCCTTAAAATTTTCCGTGGTGGAAATCTACACATCCTCAGTGTAAAAATGACATATTCCAACATTCAGTGCTTTATTTGTAACCGATTTATTTATGAGTGAATATGGCTTCATCTACAGATACTCTTGCACCTCAAAACAGGGGGAAGGGACAAGAAACGAGTGAGAAAGGCAACTGAATGGGTAATAAACAGAAGAAAATTGTACAGAAATAGTGGTAAATCGTTCATTAGTCAAATGGACAGGGAAGACTTTGTTCACCTTAGTGAACAATAGTGAATATGGCTCCATCTACAAATACTATTCTTGCACCTCAAAAAAGGGGGAGGGGACAAGAAACGAGTGAGAAAGGCAACTGAATAGGTAATAAACAGAATAAAGTTGTATAGAAGTAGTGGTAAATCATCCATTCATCAAATGGACAAGGAAGACTTTATTGACACACAAAATCATATCACTTAAAACTTTGTAATTAGAAGAAAACGATCTTGATGGACCTCCTTTATTTTTACACAAGTTTGCATCCATTATTGTGGATCACGATAATCCTGAGATTAAATTAAAGCTAAACACAATGACCTGATGAAACAACTGAAAGAAATCTATAAATAAATCTATCATTATTTTTGTAAGTCTTCGCCATGATGAAAAATTTGGAAATAGAGCTGGATTGGGTATTTCAGGATGTTAAGTGAGGAAAAAGTATATTTTACAGCATATTTTGTGCTTTGTATATTTGTTGTTGTGATAAAGAACACAAATTCAAGGAAAATATTAGTCACAGTGGTTCAAACACTTTCACATAGACTTTAAATACCTTAATTTAAATACCCAGAAAATATCAAGTCTTAATATTAACTATGTTTTAGAAAAAGAGCAACAGAAAATGTCATTTACCTCAAAATGAACTTTGGTTGGGATATGCCGTTATTATTACAAGCCCCTAAAGTGATTAAAAAGTGCTCGCTATATGCTGGTTTTGAAGTTATATACTCTTCACATTACATACTGAAAAACAAAATACTGTCACCACCTAAACGTGTGCGATAAATTGTTATGAGGAGATGTTAACCACTTAGAACGAATTCCTCTGAAATTCTTTATACCACCAAAATATCACTTTAAGCAAACGCAATGTGAGTTTCTACAAACCGTTTCTGTCTCTTACGGTATACCAGTTATACAAATTTCATTCAAAATGAGAAGGGATTTATTGGCTGTTTTCATAGAAATCATTTCCTGACAGAACTATCCTCCTTGGTTGAGGTTTTCTCAGCATTCAAATTTGGCAGATGCCGGGGACGCACCTCAAATTGAAGCCTGGAAAGTTTCTTTTTCAAATTTCCTTTCCCATTATCATTTAATTGCATGCACAATCACTGCCTACCATCTGTGGTACCACATACATTAAAACGGGCATTTATCATACAAAATGAATCCTTCAAGAGCCTTAAACATGTGACATTTTAATTTTAAGTAAATAAGAATAATTACATTTTGCATGTAAAGGATAGTTTGGGGTAGAGGATTTTCTTAAAACATATCGTGTTATATCATTGGTAAATATTGAAATGAATACAAAGTTTGGTTATAAGGCCTTTAATGTTTAATTACACTATACAAATACATGGACCTTTTTAATAGTTTTTAATTAAGGGAGCCTCAAAACGTGTATTTCAGGTGCAATTCTGAAATAAGTTTTTCGGATGGAACACAATAATTTCTTTACTTTCTTAAGTAAGTGGTAGTGGAATTAAAAAGTGAAGAAGAATAGTTTAAAATGTTATGGATTTAAAATAATGGAAATATCCTTTCACATAACCTATAACTCAATGTTGACAACGTTTACTTTATATTGCAGTTTTAAAGGAAGTAGAAATCGGACTTTGAAATATAGTTGGGTGTCCAAAGACATTTATCGATGTGTAAGTATACCTTCTCGAACACTGTGCGTGCTTTAAGCAGATGAACAAATGACGGAAGATGCATATTGAGTTAGGCAATGAGCGCGCTACTGTACGTGGCAGTAAGCAGTTTTCCATTCATTACGTGACGTCAGTGTGTAGCTGCAGGTGCTGCTCTCTGGAGACAGCCCCGGGCTCCACGAGGACATGGTGTAGAAAGGACTGCATTGTTAACATCCACTCCTCGCGTGTCCACCAGAAGGACATGTTAAAAATATATTCACTTCCTGATTAAATATTTAAAGGGTGGAGCGCTTTGTTCCTGCTTGGGGCTCTCACTCACCAAGTTTTTGTTTAGAATGTCTCGGTGTTGGGTTCCTTTCCCGGAACGGGGCACACTCCGTTAATGTAGGTAATTACATCTGCATAAGTTTGGTTGCTAATGGAATGCAGAGGTTGAGCAAACTATTGGCTACTAGGGCTTGCACATGGGAAACAACTTTTGTAACATTTTGTAGTGCTACATAAGTCAATCCACGAACAACTTTGGTATATTAAAATTGCACGACTTTCTTTACACAATATGATTTACATTTTATCAAAAGTTTGTTTAGCTCAATTATGATACAAAATTGGTTTTCTGGATCAATTTCTCTAAACCTTAAGAAAAATAATTTTCCAAAAAATGTAAATATAATCCAATATGAACTACCTTTCGTGATGTAAAATTGAAAGTGTTAAATTTTAACACTCAGCATATTAATCCTGGAGTACATACTTCTTTATACTAAAATATTTAATATTGTGTAACGTTAGATGCTTTCCTAAAAGATCCATAAAAGCTGCCTCACATTGTAATACAAACTTTTATTAAATTAATAAAACTCTAAATAAAATAACAGATGCAATATTCCTAGAAGAACAAACAGGTTTTAGAAGAGGAACAGGCACAATTGACGACATTTTTAATCTGCAAAAATACAGAAAGGAAGAGAACAAAGTTTAGAGGAGCACTTACTATTTAAGGACTATTTTAAAACTTTTGACAAAGTATCACGAATGATACTGTGGACGATTTTAATAGGTAGTTGCGAACCACTATAGATAATTGAAGTTATAAAAAGGATGTATACTGATACAAAATTAAAAATAAATGAAAGAGAATCAGTTATAGTTAATGGTTGTGAAAGACAATGTTGTCCTTTATGAACTGCGATTTTTAACTTGTATATTGACCAAAGTAAGAATTTGGCCAAATAATGTTTCAAGAGTTAAACTGAAAATTATGTTATATTCAGAGTAGATACATTCTAATGGCCACATATGAGGATGAAGATGATCTGCAGAAAATGCTACACTGTTTGGATAAAATTGCTATTGAATACAGAATGAAAATATCAGCAAATTAATCCAAACCTATTGCTTTTGGAGGAATGAACCCAGTTAGATAAAAAATATAGATCAGATATCACACTTCAAGTATTTAGGATGTAATATCTCGTACCAGAGAGAACCTGATGTAACAGACAAAATAAATAAATTTTGCTATATACCAGGCATATAAAAAAGAACATTAAAAATAAGGTCCTAGAGACCCCATAGTAAAATTATACAGATAAATGTCAGTACCAACGCTGATATATGGATTAGAAACATGGATATCAACAAAAAGAAATAGTATTAGAATACAAACATCAGAAATGAAATTTGTAAGAACAATAACTGAGTAATTAAAAAGATGAAAAAATAACGGAGTCAAGATATAAGGAAATAATTAAAAGTATTAATGTTAACAACAGAAATAAATGGGAAAAGCATGTTTAAAGAATGAATAATAGCAGAATACCTAAAATAGCCATGAGCTATAAACTCAAAGGTGTGAGAAACCAGGGTACTCCGAAGAAAATTTGGGCAGACCAAATTGGAGCCGGAACGGTTTGAAAAGTCCGAAGTTATGAAGTAGAAGAAGAAAACTCTAAATTCAACACAGACTTATACTATAAATAATTTTTGATTACCTCAAAAATGCTTTTACCATTTTGAATAAAATATTATTGCATTAGATATTTACCTTATAAATGAAATGTACTCGTATATCTTGAGCTTTCGGAGAATAAGCGAAGCTCCCTTCTTTCTGAAATTAGTAACACTCAAATGATAGAAATATTACTCCGCACTCATTCACCGACTAGCCGGAACATGCCATACACCGCCACCTTGTCCTACAACCCTGAAACAGATGGCAATGTATAAGAAGGAAGTGATAGAAGAGGAGCACCTCAGAATTCAACCACCAACATGTGGAAACCATGAACAACCCTTGAGTGAGATTGGGCGATTAACGGGGCTCGAACCTAGACTTCCACACGTAAGCGCAGTGCATCTCTCTCGGTCCTGATATCAGAAGTAGTTGATTATGATGTTGAGTCACTTTTGCTCGCTGGACGCTGGGCACATTCCTTGAGTGGTTTTAAAACGTTGCATTTGATTCATAGCGATGGACAAGCGCCAAATGGCATGCCGCTGTTCTGGAGCCTCAAGTGTTCATTTGGATCGGGCATCCAATCTCTCCATTCCTCTAATTAAATTATTAATTATAAGCATAAGGCAAGTTTAATCGTTGTGTGCAGACTGACTCGTACGTGATGATTCAAGGTGTGAATCCATGAACAGGGAAAACATCTGCGAACCGTTGCAATTCACTTTACACTTGGCCCAAAAACTCAATACAAAGTCTTCAACTAACAAAAATTTTAAGTAGATAGAGTCAACATGAAAAATTCAATGCAATGGCCTGGTTCAAATCTCTAAGGTTCAAAAACCTTAGCCTATTTACGGCTAGTGTGAAGAAATGATTAATTTCCACCAATTAACTAAAAAGTTTAAGGTACTTTGATGAAAAAACTAAGAAAAATTTAATTTATTTTCTTATATACCAGTTTGAAGCTCTGCATTCCGACCACAAATCTATATTCATATTTTACGGTAAATGGTAGTTTTGATGTCCTTAAATCCTAAACCCTTATCTATGGTTCGCATAATTCAGAAGAGAAATCTCGAATGAATACCAAAATCGGTGTTTACGTAAGTTTCTTTCAAATAGACGAGTGATATAAAGATTTTAAAGAAAATATGTTATCCCAAATTATACTTTATATGAAAAATGTTTGGTAATTTTGATTTTTCAAAAATAAGTAAAGGATTTTCATCAAATTAGTAAATACTGAAAATATTAACATGACAAAAATGCATCCCTTTAATTTTTTGACAACAGCCTAGGATGCTCTCTGAATCTGAATAACGCCTAAAGAGATAGAAAAATGTATACTTCGTTAAAACACGCTATTTATGTTAAAGAAAAAGAGAAAGTTCGATCTTTAATTCTGATATATTCTTGGCTAAAATTCACACTTATCTTGAGTGGTCGGATTAGGATTATTACGAGGGGGCGAGGGATTCGGCACCAAAACCTGTGGTTTATAGCACTAATCCCCATATGGGGCATCTGGGAGGAAGGATGAGGGGAGAGAAGGCAAAGAGCGGCAGAACCAAGTCTCCGAGATAACCGCCGATACTTGTACCCTGAATGATACCACCGGATGAGAGATGATGTGAAATGATAATGGAGATGAGATGAAGGAACAGAAAATTCGTGGGATATAAGCTTCCCAATGCCTAGCGAACCGAAAAAGTACCCGGAAAACTTAAGGGTCAGGTAGATCGGCCAGGGAAATCGAACGCAGGCCTCCCAAATGCGAGCCACAGACGAAACCGCCTGAGACATAG
This sequence comes from Mantis religiosa, assembly GCA_030765055.1. Taxonomy (NCBI): domain Eukaryota; kingdom Metazoa; phylum Arthropoda; class Insecta; order Mantodea; family Mantidae; genus Mantis; species Mantis religiosa. Next base: position 147,786,645 of record CM060953.1, read on the forward strand.
CGCTCGGGTTTGGTAAGTTGCTATCGTTTTCTTTATGGTCAGGTAAGGTGTAGAATTTAAAACTACCATACCCATTCTATTTTAAGTATTTGAATGTAGTTTCAGCCTATTATCCTTTTGTATACGTAATTCAGTGTGTAATGAATAAAGCCTATCTTGATTAACATAAATCTAATAGCAAAAGAAGTGACTGTGCTTGTAATAAAAGTTTTAAAAAAATAGCTAGAGAAAAATCATGTGAATGTAATGTATTATCCTTACAGAAAAATGAGTCAGTGAGTGTAATCGGGAACATATAAAAATTCTGATTTATACGAATATATATCTCCGAATACATTAAGACAAGGCGTGTATATTTTCCAGTCTAAAGGTATCTCTAACAATCTTAATTACAACATAAATTTCGGATACTGCCATGTCGGCTAAAGTCTGTATCTCGAATTCTCTGTAAATGGCTGTGTGTTCATTCCCATTGTGTTTAAGTAATTCAGATACTGCAAAGATGGGGAAAAAGTTGCATCAGATAAAAGTAATTTTTGGGGAGGGGTTTCTGACACCGCTGTAACTGCTTACCATATTAGACAATGTTTGTGCAGGTTCTTTCTCTAGTATTATTTTGCGTATACTAGATAACAGCCTTAGTTACGTAGTCAATGTCCTGTAACTTTTCTTTGATAAAATTTCTGAACAAAGTCATATTTATATGCCTTATATTTATTCATTCATAATTGATTTAATTAGAATATGAGATCTGCTAAAGATTTATTTGAATCGCTATTTACATTTTGAAAGCTGTTGTTATGCCAAATAGGTCTTTACATCCATAATTATATATTTTTAAAAGTAATTGCTATTGAAATTACTGATTTTTACACATTTCGTGCAATTTACCAGAAATATTTTGTCTCGTCAGCGTAATTTTGAACATGAATCAAACTTTTATGAACCCTTATACATAATTTTCCCAAGAAAATAATACTCAACAGATTAAACTGATTTTTCGCGAGGAGTAGTTACTGATAGCAATTTAGAAGGTATTGAAATTTTGCATAGTACTCTTCAAATATAGTTCTATACGTTAAAATATTATATTTACTGTAATCTTAAAACGTTTCATGAAAAATTAATAATATATGTCCCACTTAAAGTTTTATAAATGTAAAATAACTATAATTGTATAATTATTATCAAAACATATGTTCATGACACTTAAAATAAGTATATTGAAAGTTTGAGAAAACTGATTGGGTATCAGTTGAATGTGGTAAAAACTAAGAAAACAAATGAGAAGATTTGGTATTAACATTTAACACCTGGGATTATCCATTTAAATGTGGCATTTGGACATTTAAATGTAGCATTTGCACATTTAAATGATCAGAGAATAAAAAATAGAAATCGGAGCCTGATTCAACGATATTTTAGTATATATTTTACGAACTAGTAATTCTTTTCAAGAGCTCCAAAACTGAGCATCGAACAGGATTAAATGACTTACAGTTAAATGACCTATAGAGAGATAGTTTGCGTTAACTACGAGGGCTGTTCAATAAAGAATGATCATAATTCTTTTACGGTCATAATTTTTCGCACTAAAATTCAAATTTTTTATATTCTGTTAGCTTAATGCGAAACAAACACGCCGTAGTAGTTTCATTGTTGGTACTCCTGGTTACCGCCTGTGAGAACCATGCAAGTTCAGACATGTTCAGAATCGCCTACCGCTGCAATGGAGGTAACACGCTTTGAAATTCTGTTTTCGTCTCAACAAATATTCAGTTGAGGTCTATACAATGTTACAGGAGGCCTATGGAGAGTCTGTTCTTCCCTACAGCACAGCTTGAAGGTGGTTTAAAATGTTTAAAGAAGGGAGACAATCAATTTCAAAGGAAGGTGGACCCGGTGCTCCAGTTACTGCCCTTACGGAAGTAAACATCAACACTGCTGCTGTCATTGTGAGAGAGGATCAACTAATTACCTTAATATCACTTTCTAAAATACTTAACATTTCTTTGGGTGCCACATTTCCGTGAAGCAGGCTGGATGCTGCACTACGATAATGCGCGGCCGCATATTGCCAATGTTGTTGTATATCTTGCAAAAATAAACGTGAAGTGCATCCCTCACCCTCCCTACAGTCCGGATTTACCCCCATGTGACTTTTTTCTATTCCCTACCTTAAAGAAACGCCTTCCTGGGAGGCATTATTCATCATCAGAAGCAGTGGTGAAGGCTACGGAGGCGATTTTGAAGGATGTCTCAAAAAATAGTTTCCAGCATGTCTTTGAAGCCTGGCAGAAACGCTGGCACAAGTGCATTGCATTCAGGTGAGACTATTTTGAGAAGGACCATCAAAATTATAAGAATGAGTAGAGGTACGTTGTCAAAAAAATAAATAAATAAATAAAAATTATAAAAAATAAAAAATATAAAAAATTCTGATCAATGTTTATTGAACAGCCCTCGTAGTTACCTTTCTGAACCATTTATATCTTTGTGACTTCTTTTAACTGTAAATGAAACTTCTTATTCCGTGGTGCAAAAACCCATGGAAAGTATTGGCCTTCTTATAAATTTTAGTCCAAGCCAGTCTTCTTCATCCTTACACTTCAGGATTTTTGATATCCTTCACCTCATTATCTAATCGCCTTAGTCAGGGATAGCTCCAAGTCTGCGTTCTCCTACGTACGTTTCCAAGTTGCCAAATATCATTCTTCTGTTTCTCTTGCTACTGTTGTTTCTTAGTTTTCTTCTTTTTCGTGCTTTGACGTCCATTATCTGGTTAGATTATATCGAACGTTGAATAAAACGTGTGATATATAATGCTCAGATGAGCCCAAGGGCTGTAGAGCTTAGAGTTGACCCACGTGCATCTTTCAGTATAAGGGAAAGCTCCGAAAAAGCTTATCCAGGTAACTCATCTTACACAGAATGTGAGGCAGAAACCCATAGGACCAGATCATTTGATTTTATGGTTTTACCGTAACTCTAGGAGCTCAGTCTGACTTACATCTCCTAGTCTTTGATTACCCAAACTCGTATTGCTACAAGGCAATGCGTCTGGTCTTGGTTTACGCTAGGTTTTCCCATGAACTCACCATGGCTGACGGGTATTCCCCTATACGCCATTTACCAAAACGCTCGATTGGAGACCAATATATTTACGGCCTGGTGTTACTTCGGGTTGTAATATTGAATATACAATTCATTATATTTAATATCTGGGATTGGGGAAAACCAAACGAAGATTTGTCTAGTGCCTGTGTCATTTATCTTTGTAAGGAGGAATAAAATATTCATTTAAAAGATATTTTCCATTCCAGACTTCATTTAAAATTATACGTTACAAAATATTTAAAACAATTATAGTTTGTGTTTGGAAACGTGGAATTAATCCACCTTTTCATCTAAAACGTTTTTATCTACAGATAACAGTAGAAAAAATTATGATCTTCTCTATTGGGAGCATCAGTTGGTGGTGAAACTCTACAATTAACATTAACATAAAACATGTTATCATACTCATTGATCTTGTATTTCATTACCGCATTTTGTATCTCCTAGTTTTCATATGTAGTCACGCTATATACCATTAATTATTGTCAGTTATATTCAATTATTTTGGTACAGATTCTGTGCAGATGCTGTCTCATTATTAAATGTAAACACTACCGAAATACTCAGGAATAACTTTGCAGTAATTGCCAGAATTGGTTTTAATAGTTTGAGCCAAAGCCCCTTGCTTTACCGGCAACTTCTCTGACACGCCGGTACTGCTAGGTAACCTAACCAAACGGAGCTTTTTCCAATTACCGGCCCCAGAATTTCAGATTGCTTTTCCGGAGATTTGAATGTATTCATTTGAATGTTTTCTTAATTTTCCCATGGCTTTCCTCAGCTATATGAAATTTTATATTGAAATAAAAACTTATATTTTTATATTTTACAAAATAATCATATGTATTTGAAAGAAATGGATAGTATTTGATTACGTTATTCAGTAAATAGGATAATGCCTGTTTCTGTAGCGTAATGGTGGCGTGGCTGCCTCATATTCAATAGGTCCCGAGTTTGAAATTCGGTCAGGGTAGTTATCTAAATAAGACCTTTACCCTTATTTTCCTTTATCTTCAAAGATGAATCCCGAGAAACTAAGCTCTATGGACCATGGGGTCATTGGAGCTTTATTTCATCCATTTCATTCATCGTCTGATGTGACTTAAATAGATTTTAATTAAAATTAAAAAAATATATGTTGAATAATCGTTTTTTCGTGACTGGTGGCTACTCTGTCTTTCGTGTTTGCACACACACACATATTACATGTATACAAACTACCATGCTCTAAGCAGGACTTCAACTTACAGTATTGTTTGGATTGAAAAGAAGAGATTAAGGGCATATTAACTTAAATATCAAATTTTAAAAATGTACATGGCTTCATTTATATTTCCTAGACTTCAGAGAGTGTGGTCTGTAATATTAATGACCCTGTTTTGCTTCTTGTAGATTGGTTATAGCGATTCCTCGTAATTATTTTACTTTGTTTTGATCGTGTATAATAGTTTATTAGAATTACTATAAATAATATAATGCAATGCATAATATACTACAATTTTTATTCAGGCACACGAGAAAAGCATCTTTATTGTATGTAAAATGTATTCTGTCCCTCTTCTGTGACACATCTGCGATGTGGGCTGCAGGAAACAAAAAGTCGATACCGTTTTTCAAGCCTTTTTCCTTTCTGTCGAACACCGTCGTTTTTTGCCTTTCCTTTTTCCCCACTGTGTCGGAATCTCTATAAATAGGTTCAGTTGGTTGCCAGGAAACTAAAGGAAATTTAATTATTTCATAACCATTCAATCTACTTCATCAAGAGCGCATTTTACGTTCCTGCGTCGGATGTAACCGACACATAGGTAAAGAATATATGTATGTTTAAAACGCTATTTTATCTTTAATATTAAATGTGTATCAACATTGTAACATTATAATGTAAATGAATGGCTGGTGTTTATTTCTGATAACCTAAAAATATAACTAGTTTATAAAACCCTTCGTATATAATAACTTTGCCATGGAGGTATGTTACTCCATTTCTTAACCAGCAATCCTTATGGTTTGTAAATTAAATTGTGTAACAATTCACTATGATCGAGATCATAACTCTTTTACTCATAAATTTTGTTTATTTATAAAAACAATGAAATGTCAGATGATTACACACAAACGCACACATACACACATTTATATGCTTATAAAATAATTAATGAATTTGTTCATATGTTGGTGGAAATTACGTCTTCTTAGCATGATAGTGAAGTATTACAGACTTAATATGAAACAAAAGACACCTACAGAAGTATTTACTTTTGACTTACCTATAGGAGGTAAGAGAAAATAATATTGTATTTCCACCGAAAGTTTCATATCACTATTTAATTTGAGTATATATTATTACCCTTAGCATACGCGTTTGCCTTTGAACAGCTTAATTAAAAACGAAATTTGACGACACAAAAAATTGTATTTATGCTCAACAGCTTTTAAGAATGCTGAAGCAATTCAAGAAACTACCCAAAACTCCAGCCCGTCCCTACATGCAAAATTTCGTATTTATTATTTTATAAAAAGTGACTGACCACTTTAATTATTAAAATGCTATATCTATTTTCAGGCCATATAAAATGCATGACAATGATTTTCTGGGATATCTTGAGAAATCCTCTTTATTATGATTGGAGATTTTATAACTTCTAAACTAGATAGTTAAAAATCTTAAAACTTCAACGATGTAGATGTTATTAAATCACACAGTTTATGGAAAATAAACGTGTTTGTGTCATTAATCATTACGGATGCATTATCAATTAGTTTATACATTTCCAGCAATATCTCCTTCTTTCTTTTTGCTTATTTTTGGATGGGGGCATTCAAAGAGAACGGAAGTTTAAAGTCAGCGCACGAAAGTAAGATAATATTTAATTATACGTTTATCTCGATTACTGTGAAGTAAATAGAAGAAGAATATTTTCTATGAATATTTTGTTGAAAATCTTATAGATAAAATCTTGTGAATATAACACATCAAATATTTTGCTTAGTGTTAGCCGTTTCCAAACTTTACTTTTCCTAAGCGTTGCCTAGCGAACATGTTTGAAAGTTCGCGATTCTTTCTTTTTATCCCCTTTCATTTCCTTCAATTGAAAGAGATTTTTACAATAATCAACATTTGAAGTGTTAAAGAATTATTCCTACGGTTTAACCAACTTCTAAGTAAAATATATTATAAGTAGTGAGGATGGAATATGTGCTATTAATATGAGTAGTATAACACAAAATTATTGCATGTAATTTTATAATTAATAGAGAAAGACGTATTAATGCTTCAACTATGAGTTTTATATCTATTTTATGTTAATCAACAGACGATTTCAGAAATTACAGTCACTTTTTTATTAGGAGTAGGCGATAATTAATTGTGTATGAAATTGTTATATATGCTGGCTTTGATATTACATCTTTGTATTATCTTAAACAAAGTTAAACGTGTTGATAGCATTTCAGAAATAGATAATTTAAAACATTGGAGAATCCAAACTAACAACAAATATCCCAGAAATCATTGTATACCTTATAAGCTTTAGTATACTTTAATTACCTTAATAAGCACGTTTTAGACTGCCACTTATATTTTTTGCAGTTACAAAATGCAAATTGACTGAAGAGAATTTTACATGCTGTTTTCAAAATAGTCAGGAAATAACATTTTATTTCTAAAATATACCATATTTTAATTTAAGTTGATAATAGAACTTTTGGGAGGAAAAGAAAAAATAACAAACAAGTTTGATCGAAAGGAGTGAAGATTCATGAAAACCTTCATTTCACCAGTGACAGACTGAAATTTTGCAACCATCTACCTTTCCGTTAGTTTTGTTTCTGAAAGTTGGACATTTTTCTAAAAATCCCTCTTTTTGTTGATATTTTAGGTACCACAAATCATGTACATATGTGGTGAATTCTAGAATAGAAGCACCGTGGTTTAGTGAAACAGAGAATAAAATTATCAACCTGCTTTTGAATTTTACAAAGTTGCACCGAGTTCGATGTTTTTTAACTGTGCACTTGAGATCTTGGAAACAAATATTTCAAATTAAACTAAGTTAGGTACTTGCTATATGTAAGGTTTAGAGTTTGCATTAAAATTAATTTCATCACTGACTTCCTGAGAGAGCTACCATATCGGCAAAACGACAGTTTAAGGGTAGAAAATGTGCACGCTACGTAGCCAGCCAGCAGGGGAGAGTTAATTCCGTATGACCTTTAGTGGGGGTGGAGATACCATCTTGCCCCAATCAGATATATACGGGGAGGTTGCACCGAGATTTGTAGCCTATGTGTGCGTGCGTGTATGTGTTTTATATCGGAGTGCTAAATATTCCTCCTCTTAAGCGGCACGCTTACCCACTCATGTTAATGGTGCATTTTTAGATATTCTATTTATATAAAAATAACAGGTTATCAGGTATTGTGTTATTTAATTTACCTACAAAACAAATGTCGTTTGTGACATTGCATCAAATATAGTTAATAAAATGCTTATGTGTAACAGTCACACACCTATTGCCAGGTTTACATATTATTAAATTCTACACATTCATATATTTTGCTATTAAGGTTACGTTGTTCAGATAAGATTTTGTATAAATTTGTTTAAACTAAGTAATTTTGCATTATTTACATGCAAATTCAGAAAATACTATGAGAAGACGACTTTGCTTAGTATTCAATTCAAAACCAAAGAGAAAAGAACAAATAAAAGGAAAAATAGAAAAAGGAACAATAATGATATATTTGAAACATATCATATTTTAAATGAACCTATGTAGAAAATAAATTAAAAATACAACAACAAATATTTTTGAAAAACTAAATACAACGAGTAAACCACGTGTTTTAATTATTCTAAATTTCTGGTAAAGTACTTGTTATCATTTCCTAATTAGAAATATGAAGTTCATTGAGAATTTTGGAGAAATATCGTGCCTGTGGGATAGAACGGATACATTGCGTTAACAAATACATTTTAATAAAATATGTTGATATTTGTTTTATAAATATTGAAATAATAAATTGTGCAGGATAGAGCGTTCTATGGTAAGGGGATTTCTTCGTCTTTGTCTCTTATTGTTTTTTGTATACTTACGTATATTTGGGCCATATGAACTAGAACTTGGGCATGTCTTAATAAAAAAGGCAGGATTCTGAACTTAAATTTCAATGCACTTTCCTACTATTTGAATTTAGAAGCTATGCTACAGTTCTGCATGGTTTATATTATATTGTTAGCAAGGTTTAGAGAGACGAAGCTGAATGACAGCTGACTTAGCTATTAAATTGCAAAATTTTCTGTACGTTTGATTGCTCTAGCGAGGCGACAAAGAATTCCGTGAAAGTTAGTGATTCCAATGTGTGTAGCTGACACTGGCAGGGGACATGGCTATCTTTAAGTATTATTTCAGTCAAAAAGCACTAGTTTCCAAAAAAGGTAAATTAATAGGCAAGTGTATTTTCCAGTATTCATGTGGTGGATCTAAGACCATTTGGTTTTTCTTCCGCATATAAAACCAACCTTATATCAAATCCTGAAAGGAGTAATGGCACAGTTGAACTGTATGCAGAGGTGCACAAAAGAGAATTAACACAAATACTTTAACAATAAATTCAAGTTTAGTGAAAATATAAGGAAAATAACTTAAAAATATAAATATTTTTAAAATATAAGCATACAACCATATATGCATGAAAATAGAGATATTTATAACAGTAATTTTAACTAGAATGTAGAGTCTATAACGAAATAAATTTAAAGAAGTCTTGACATTCTGTGGAAATGAACTCTAGAGCCTAGTAGAATTTGCAATGAAGACTTAGATATGTTTAGTGAACTGGCATTGAAAATATGTAACCATTTTCCGAATGAGTGTGTGTGTGTGTGTGTGTGTGTGTGTGTGTGTGTGTGTGTGTGTGTGTGTGTGTGTGTGTGAGCGCGCGCTTGTGTAAAGGTTGAGAGATAAAGACAACTTTTAAATAAAGAAGCTAAGTATGTAGGGAAATAATTTAGAATAAACTCAATGAGTTGTAGAAGTCAGTAAATATTTCAATGTTCAATTAGATGGAACCATAACAACTAATGGACAGGTGCTGTTTTATTACTGTACACCACAGATATAACATATTATGTAGCTGTAATTAAAGTAATAGTTCTGATGTTAGACATTTGAAGAGAGAATTGCACAGGTACACCAATGTATTAACATATTTTGTTTCATAGATGTATTTAAAGGCTTCAAAACTAACCATAAGAGCAAGATACTCTTGCTGAGCCTGAATAGGGCTCTTTCTTAGCTCTGTTCACCAAAGGTATCCTCTCTTCCAGCATGTACACGTATTCATAATGTACTTTTAAGAACAATATATTATCTGCATTGTAACTGTCCAGTTTTCAATGGCACTTCGTAATGCAACTTAGTTCACTACTCATTGCCTCTTAATTTTTCCTTGCTAGTAGCGGCTTTATGAAGCACGCATCTTCTTCTTTTCGCTTTATTCGCTGAGGTATCGATCTCAAGATCTGCCTAATCACGCATTCACCGTCATCATCTCACTAGTAATACGCAATGAGTTGCATCAAAGAGGTAATCACTAATTCATAGTTATATATGCGGTAGAATTCTAGAATGTTCATAGGAAACGGTTAGAAACAAGCGTACAGTAAGAACCTGGTTATTTCTCGATAGCGCTTCTGATATTTACACTGGCTGATAGCGCACTCCTCCCCATTATCTCTTCAACCAGCCAGTCAGTCGATCAGTCAGCACTTTCTATAATAATTGAGGCCTATAGCTGCCTCACAATATACTTATTATACCTGATATTCACTTAAATCACTTTTAAGGAATACAGTGCCATATTTATCATAGAAAATGTCGTTTTATTAATTTCTATTATACCAGACTATTTCCGTAATTGTCTTTCACGCGTGTATCGCCAGAGCTTATAAATTTCATTGACAGGAATATTTTTAGTGAAGTTTCCCTGTACTGGAAACAGGCACGGCTCAGATTCTCACATTAAATTATCCATACTTGTAGCTTACTGGTAACATGATCTTCAATGGTCAGTGTGTTTGTCAGATTGGTCGGTCAAGAGGTATCGAACCCGAGAATTCCTGAAGGCGAGTCCAAGTAGTGGTAATGTTTCCTTGGAATGAATACGGATTAGTGTTCCTTAATGACGGAGTCTGCATACACAAGGAAGGATATAATAATAATAATAATAATAATAATAATAATAATAATAATAATAATAATAATAATAATAATGATGATGATGATGATGATGATGATGATGATGATGATGATGATGATGATGATGATGATGATGATGATGATGATGATGATGATGATGATGATGATGATGATGATGATGATGATGATGATGATGATGATGATGATGATGATGATGATGATGATGATGATGATGATGATGATGATGATGATGATGGAAAGTAAGTGAGGAAAATAATACGATACAGTAACGTTAAAACAAGTTAATGAATGAGATCGTATAAGATCCAACAATGCTCTAACCAAGTTTATCTGAACGTGTTACACTCTGTAAATGAAGTAATATAAAGAGATTAAATAATTATAAAAAGAAAGTAAAGATAATTACACGTTATATATCTAATTCCTGCAAACAGATATGAGATTTGGTATTTTTATAGTACATTGCCAAACGTTGTAACAATAAGCTCGTGATATGGATTTTACATTGTTACATTAAGTGAAACTTTATTCATACGTTAACGAGTTAATGTAAATCGTTACTACCATGTTGAGAAAATAAAGCAATGTCAGCTGTAGTTTCATATAAAAATGGATTGTTGAAGGGCGATAATAATATTACATTTTGGAAATATGTTCAAGCTGAGTACAAAGTTGGGTATCGATATAATTTTCATTTCTCCAAATCTTGTCTAAGCATAGGTTCATGAAACGCCTATATGAGAAGCTACCTAGCGGCAGTCTCAATATTGGTTGTAAATATGTGTTTTAATTCAAAAGATCACTATTGTGACTTTGTGGGTTCGTGAAATGAAAAGTCCAATTACACAAACTCAACAATGTTCTTTATTTCCACCGACTTACAGTTGAACACTTGCCGATTACACAGAATTACGTAATGCACACAATTACAATTCACCAGTTCGTCCGTTGCAGTTCCACTGTACGCTCACAATTACGTAAATTCTTCCGTTGCACGCACACAGTCTTCTCGTTCACTAACACGGCGCTACTTCGCTGCTTGCCAAGCACTGACTTTCCTCCAGCCCGACGTGTTGCTTATATAGGGTCAGCTGGCCATCTAGAAGGTTCTGGATTAGATGAAATATTCCGTAAGTTCGAGAACTCAGGTGGAGCGAAAAGAGACGACACAGTGATGTTTTTCCAGCCAACCCTCGTTACCGCTATAAGACAAATGACTGGGCGTAGCGAATGCCTACCGTCTCCTGCTGCTGCCGGTCGGTTCTATAGGGAGTTCCGACGTTCGGGTAACACTATATTAACGTCCTTTGACTCAACGGCAATGAGGAGCAGCAGAGATATCTGTCTAAAACAAAACATTCCTGTTGTAAGCATATGGGAAGGGAGAAAAAGGGACACAGAAACACTATAACAGATTGCTATTAGGCCTCCGAATATTTATAGAAACAGTTATATTACAACAATGAATAAAACTGAAGGTACTTGTGGTGGGTGCGGGGGATCGGGAGAATCTCCAGAAGTTGTGGATCAGTATCCAAGGTGCTGCAGAAACAATGCGTGTATAAATAAAATATTAAGTAAAGGAAGTATCATACCACAAGAAAATATTTGATGCCGATATGTACAAGATAATAATGACATAGATACAGAAACTTTGATAAATGGTTCCTTAATGTGCATCCATTTTGATATGTCAGTTGGTTTTTCGCCATGCCTTATGGTTTTCCCAAAAAACCAGTGGCATATTTTGCGATATGATGTTTTACCATAGTCGTAACTGTATCAGGAAATGAATAACGCCTTTCAGTATTGCTACTTGTGCACATTTCAGGACGTGACTAGGCTGGCCCAAGTAGTGCGGGATGCTCCCGGGAATGCCCCACTTTGGGGCATAGGTACAGTAGATCAAGACTGGTCGCAGTGTCGAATCCCCTCCATACCGTAATCCATTCAAACCCGTAATATGTGTCTGATGTAAACAGCACCTTTCAAAAACGAAAAATGATTTAAATAACCAAACTGAAGTTCAGCGACTAGCATAGAGGACAAACCAATTTTTTTTTTTTTTTTTTTTTTGATAAAAATGTCCATCCCAAACTTCCCTTTATATGGAAAGCGTTTCGATATTTTTTATTTTCTAGAAAATGGCCTTAATGATCTTCATTAAAATACCATATGTTTTAGACATTTATAAGACAAACAAATACCTATATAACTTAAATTTGTGGTGATAGTTTGTGAAATCTTGAACCTGAATGAGTTTTGTATAAATGGCAAACCGCAGCAGATAAAATATATGTCTGGTTAAGACACAAATAAAATGTTTTCTTGTGTCAGCATTTTACAACTACTTGTACACAGGGTTGTTCAACTCTATAGTATGTGCTCGCTTCACCTGCATACTTTATTTTCCACTCCCATTTACGACCAAGGCAACGTGAGACATAGCTAGTAGTCAGAGGCCAGCAATCATTTACCTGTAGTAAGAATGACACCACAGTGTTATCACTGGAACTCAGTAACCACGGATAAATAACCCATTCTGTCACATTGGATGAAAGGGGAAAATACAACTTCCCCTTTCTTGTTTGCAATTGTTTATTTCTGCTTATAGTTTTCTCAATTGGGGAATTTCTATTCGTGTTTTGTCGTGGTAAAGCAAAATGTTTCAAAGCCATCACGTAAGGTCCACTTTTAAAGAACCTGATTCGCTTTTGTCTGCTTTACCTACATCAAACTATGCAATGAAAGTACGAGATTAGATTTTTGCTTTCTATTCCGTTTACTTATGGTAAGTAAGAGAAGCATTGTTTCCACCCAGAACTTCGATATCTAAATTTCCTGAAAATGCACATTTGTGACCTCTGAATCCAAAATAGCCCGTTTAGGAAAAATTAAGTGCATGTGCATGCTTATATGCCTGTAAACAGCATGATAGAAACGAAAGGTCAGTTAAATAACAAACTTGGTGTTTATATTGAGATCTAACAAAGATATAACACTAAGACTTTCTAAAAAATATCCTATTATCCTTTATATTTAAAATTTTCGACATTTTCGATTTGCCCAAAATTTGTTTTAAAATTTTGATTAAAATAATTATGTTAAATATATTTACATGAAAAATAAAGTCTATATATCTATTGTATTTTCACAAAATAGTCTATGAACTTTTCTTCATTATGAAGGAATTTTGTATAACCTTGTACAGCAGATTAACGTTAAGCAAAGGATGAAATCTTCCTGCATTACATTGCACATTTGTTTAAAAGATATAATCTATTCCAAATAATGCTTTGTGCCATAAGCAATTTTCTAGATATCTACATTAATAATTATATTTTCAATATATTTCTGTATTCAGTTGTTACTGACGATTACGTGTAAACTTTTTGGATTTTTAGGAACAGTGTGTTGGTCCTTTTCTTAAAAATTTGATTGTTATTGTTCTTCCTTTCTGTTTATAAGGACTAGCTACGTTATAAAGGTTTATTTCAATTAAAACGAAATGAATGAAAAAATAAACTTTCATAGGATCAGTTTGTATACATACCAATTAACGTTAGGGACTAGAAAAAATCATATCAATGTAACAAATTTGTTTTTAAAATTACATTTTTACAGACTCAAACGTGGATACTTTTGTTTTCCTTCATAAAATTTAAGACTCTAAGGTACAGAATGTTTGGAAAATCATACTTCCCCTACCCAGCATAGATAAGCTGAAGGGAAAATAGAAATCTCGGATGTTTAAGTTTTGTTTTCCCACGTAATTCCAAAACTGGAAGTTTTAACTGTGATAGTCTGAGCGTTCCCGTTAAGGAACTTGTGCGACCGGATCTAGCTTTCCATCCAGATGTGACGGTTCCGGAACTGAGCGAGGAATATATGGTAGACTCGTTATAGGGGTACATCGTAATCACAAGACCTTGCCACTTCCTCCGGTATGCAAAGTGTACTTGGGGCTTTAATAGCAGATGTGGCTATTTCGCCGGAAACTAATTTCTAACTGAAATATTTGTAAATGGAGGTTTTATACAAACAAAAGAAGCTGACGGTTTCCCTTTGTTGAGAGGAATAATACACATTGACATTGGAAAGTAAACCGTAAAATCGTAAATTTTAGTAATTTGTATAAGTAAACAGCATTTGATGTTGCGTCAAAATGAATCTAATTAAAATGTGTCGTAAAAGTATTTTCTGACACAAAAAATAAAGATATAAACATTTTAATTCTGTAGCCAATTTAAATTAAAGTGGTTCATAAGTTGTTTCATGCACAGATAAAAGAAAGCAACCCGATGGAAACATACGATACTAGTCTAGAAAGAAACTTTATTTTAAAAATTGTACTTCTATCTACTTCAATGCAGTCAAGGTAAGAGTTCGAAAAAATTGTGTTATACTTTTAATTACACTTATGTAACGGGTGTAGAGTAGGTTGAAGGAGTGGCTAAATAAAAAGAAAAAGCGGGTTGCTTATATATGCTAAGATTTGTATTTCATATTCTTTCCAAGACATCACAAGAAACTAACTAATGATCATTTAGAATATATAGAAATATTTGGACATTCAATGCAATAACAGAGTATTTCGGAAATAGGAATTGCCGCAAAACATTGGTTTGATAAGTTGTGGCTTTTCTTTAGTGCTAAGTTTTGTCTTTACCTTATGTTTTACTAGTTACAGCTGTGGTGGGATTTTCTTGTAAATATTAATATCACTTTTTGGAAGATTAGAACTTAATACTAAAGATGTTTATTCGACATTCATTTTGAAGTGATGCTGTGTACAAATACACACAGTCACACGCGCCTACTCCCCATTCACGGTTTTCTGTTTTATGAATTCAGGAAACCTCAATACATATATATCTAGTAAAACCTTATAACAAAATCTTATTTGACTTAAGTTTACATAAGTTATGTAGCAAATGATTAGAATGGTCTGAATTTTTGTAAGGACATAAGGATTTTTTAAATCATAAATCCATGCTGATCACTTCCAACCACAACATGACATAATAACAGTATGCTCTTTATTCATTATATTTTATTTCACTTTGACTCCTAAACTGTAATGTTTCTTTCCTTGCCAAAATAGCTTCACTCTTGGATTTTTGTCAACATATGATGCTGTTGTCTCATTCTCTGCTGGAGCGAAGGTGCTTGTCACATCAGGAAGTTAAGATGGTTCAACGATTTGTGCCGTTAGCAAACAAGAAATATAAAACTCGTGTTATTGTTTGCCCCAGATGTTGGTGAATGAAGGTTGTTCTTGATATGTTACGTAATACCTTTACGAATGTTGCATCTTCGCTAACACTAAAGAAAATGCAAAAAGTTACGGGCATATGAAGACGAATCATATGGAGAACTATCCAACCATATACTGGCCCCTTTTATCAAATTGCCCAGTATGGGTGCACACATCTTACCCATCTAAGTCAGAACATTGCATTTATTAAATATCCTCGGATATATACAGGTTGTTTCGAAATGACACCGAACGAACACAGCCGTTTCGTAGTTTATAACTTAACTAGTCCGAATTTCGGTGTCACAGTTTCGAAATTCTCGTAGGTATAATTTTATGCAACATTAAATATTAAAATATTTTTTGATTAGGCAGCAGAGAAACCACTGGTGAGCTAACCTCAAAAGTTGTTATTGGGACGCACCGGGCACGAAAACAAAAGCATTGCTCGCTATCAGTAACCCTAGCGTCGCTTTCAGGTAATGGGGCAAAGGGCAATTACTTGTGAAAAAGTCGATAATGTCTCGGACAGCTCCAAGGTTGCTCATTTTGCTATGATCTTAATTGTACAATACTTTCAACCAGTTACTGTAAATACAACAGCTTCCTTTTCAGCTACAAATGCTTTATTTAGTATTACTAAACACAGTGAAAAATGCGTGTCTCATTGCATAAGGCATTTAGTTTTGGTTAGCTATCTACAATTCTTTGATATTGTTCTCTTTTCCTTTTATCATTTAATTCTTCCATCTTCAATCTCACTAACATTAACTTCCCCCTAAAATATTTAAGTTGCATATGTAAACTATTTACCGTCATTGACTGTCATAACGAAATTTTGGAATACGTTAAACACCCATAAACAAATATCTAAATAACTGCTTTTTAATTGCTTTCTCATAAGCCAAATAAATTCTTAATAGTAGCAAGGTACTATGCCGGTATGTTTACAAACAGCTACAGCAGGCGGTACGCTCTGTCACCGACCTGTAAACTTCCATATCTTGAGGCACGCGGCGTTGTTGCTGTCACTGCCAAAGCCACACTCATTCCGGAACGTTTTTTATGTGGCTGTATTGTCGGTAAGAACCATCTATGTGTGTCAGAAGCTGAAGAATTAATTCTATATATTCGTTCGGTATCATTTCGAAACACCCGGTATACAACAACAGAGAAAACCACCTAAAACTTGCACCGCCAATATTTCAGAAATGGAAAGTGCTATTGATGTGCGGTTTTCACATAATTATTCGGTAGTTAGGGGTTTGCAGTTTTAGCCTATAAACATGTTTTAATAACACTTAGAAGGTGTAGTTTTGGAGAAAATATACACTTTTTAAATGGAACATCGTCTGATTACATAAAAGAATTATGGTAATTAAAATTTTAATGGTGTTTTACGCAGGATTCTAGTGCCAGTAGTTCACGAGATATCTTATTTTGAAACTTTTACACACCGACCGAATTGGTTCCATTAAACCAACTTAGTCGCTAGATACGATGCTGTTATGGTTTGTTTACACGTGTTTGGGTTCATTTGTACTTTGCAACGCTCTGGTCAGTAATAGTTCAAGCAGTAGGTTATGAATGAAGATGGGATTAACCAGTAAACGCCGACATGCTCATGGTGTACGGAGCGTGTAGGAAGAATGCAGTTCGTTCTTGTATGGTGTACATGGAAAGATATCCCAATAGACGTCAACCATCTCGGCAATATTCATCAACCTCTTCAACCAGTTACGTGAAAGTGGCAGTGTAATACAAAGAAAACGTAACAGAAACAAACAGGTGACTGCAGATGTAGGAGAAATTAATGTTTTGGCTGCTGTTACAGTAGATCCGCAAATTGGTTCCCGCACAATCGCACTTGGAAGTTGAATGAGTCAGGTAAGTGTACTTCGCAATCTCCATCAACATAGGTTCCATCCCTGTCACATCTCCCTCTATCAAGATCTGCATGAAAACGATTTTGAGAATCGCGTTAACTATTGTACAGGGACATTAGGGCATGATACTTGAGATGCATCATGTATTTTGCTTAGTGATGGAGCATCATTTACTAATTATGGCACGATTGGTCTGTTGATATCCCCGTTTGATACTTTTTTGAAAAATTGCTGTAAAGTTCTGATTAAATTACCATATGTTTAACACATGACAAATGTAAGCTAGATCTTGAATTTTCTGGGAGGAGCTTATCATTTTAAATACTTTTGTATAAATATTAGACAATAAAAATAAATATAAAAATATCTTGGTGGATTTCTTAATTTCGTGAATGTTCATTGTTAGGATTTTGAAATACTTACACTTTTCTTAAATGTAAAGTCCCCCTGATCAGGCAAAGAGGATGGACTTTCAATGCCATCACAGACGAGCCAGCTCCTAACAGAGAAGTGGTTTAAGCCTATTGCATTGCCTTATTTTCAGTGTAACTAAGTAATAACTAATAAAGCCATTTATACAAATATCTACCTCGATTAACAATTGTAAGAATATTTTGTACATCATTTACTTGTTTAACTTTTATTTCAATCGGTTTTGAAGAGGTTTATTTGAAATTAACAGGAAGAGAATAATAGAGAAAATCCGATTTTCATGTTAAATTCCTGTTATAGAATTTATATAAAATGCGATTCTACTATCCATGTTACTTAATCAAGATAATTATTCACCTATGGACTGTGTCGAACTAAGAAGGTTTCAACACGCGAAAATATTTATTTCCAGTGAATTCACAATATCAAAGTTTTGGGTAGAGTGCTTACTTCCTTTTCTTATAGTAGATTTGTTGTGCAGAAAGTACTAACAATAAGAACATTTATCTTACGTTTAAATTTGATACTAGGATAGGTATGACGTCATAGTGTTTCGATCTCAGAGTCTTGGATATAGCGTAAAGCCTCGTAACATTTTGCATAAGTTGCAAACCGAAGTTGGTTAGAATCTGTTTGTACATTTCCGGCGTTACAAAAGGGCTTACGTATTCAGCTGCTGATCCTTATAGTGGCCTGTGTATTTAATATCGCGTGCAAGGTACATGGCCACCTATTTCAGAAATTAGAGCGTGGTCTGAGATGGCCCCTATAGGTAGCAACATTTGCATTCAATTTTCAGTTCACCTCCCCACAAGGCCAGTGCAGTCGACTTTAATTCCAGAACAAAAGAAGAAAATGGCTCCAGTTCCGTGTGGCGGAGAGATAAGACGAGGAGGGGGAGAGGTGATAAACGAATTGAGGGAAACAATGGACCAGAAAGGGCGTATATTGCGTCACTGATAGCGACAAAAGTAAAAGAGATGGAAGGAACCAGCGACACACTAACAGATATCGAACTTTTAACTGATGTTGCTTGTATGTACTGTATCCAATAATTTCGTTCAACATTGAAATCCGCCACTTCCACAGCAGTACTGTTTGTACAGTAGCAGTGGGCTGTGGCGTTCTTTCTCCTTTAGATTTGGTAACGTTACGAAATTAATAACTTACACTCGCTCATTATAAACATTTTTCGAATTAATACTTTTACATATATACAAGACTGGTACTGCTGAACACATTGAATATTCGTACAGCCAAATTATCAGAAAGAGCAGTACACAGAGTGGAGACCGGATGGAGGAAAACAGCCTACAGATGAACGAAGAAAATGCAGTACAGAATGACCTTCAGAAAAGGTAGGAAGTCAGCGCCCTAAGACAATATAACATTACACAAGAAGTCACTGCAAAAAGCAGAAAATTATAAATATCTGGGAATAGCACTACAGATAACAGCGGAGCCTGCCTCTGTAGCGTGGTAGTAGCATGTCTGCCTCACGTTCAAGAGGTGCCGAGTTCGAATCTCGGTCAGGGTGAGTTATTTGGATAAGCTTTTTTCGGGGTTTTCCCTTATCCTGAAAGACGAATGTCGCGTAACTCTAAACTCTATGGATCCTGGGCTTATTTGAGCGTCATTTCACCCATTCCATTCATCGTCCGATATGACCTAACGTTGGAGGACGTAAATTAAAAAAAAAAAGATAACAGCGGCGTCCTTTGGTATACAAATTCAGGAAAGAGCAGCAGCAATCAGGGCCTCGTACAGCATCCTAAACATAGCAAACTTATCAACTTGCACGGCGATGAGACTATTAAAGACGGAAGTAACACCAGTGATAACATATGGAATTGAGATCGTGTGGGACAGCTGGAGATCGGAGACCTGATCAGAATAGAAAGAATAAAAGCATTATTCATGAAAAGGATTACCCGAGTTGGAAAAACAACGCCATCCCGGATGGTATACAAAATGATGGGGGAGACGTACTTCATAGAAAACATACGAGCGCAATTCTACTTACAATCAACGGAAGCAAGCAGGGCCCTAGTAAACATCAGGGAAAGGAAGAAAAGTGATATCGACCTTGACTTCTACACCTCACCAGCGATGATGGACGACAGATGGACTAATACGCAGTGCCACGTCACAACACGACTCACCACCCACGGATTTCACCACAAGATATGTGTAAACAAGAAGTTCCACGAGCCAGACGAAGACTCAAGTGTATATTGTGTGGGCAGAAGTGTAGTAGATATCACATCATAACATGCTCGAAAACAACCAGGACAATTATAGACTATAGCCAAGACTGAAATGTGAAATTAACCTAATGCTTAAACTTGAGTGTACATTTCTCTATTATTAAAATATTAGAAAATACACACCAGCTATGTCTGCTTATTCTAAGAGGTTATGGGAACTCGGTAACATTTATACTTAACCATTCCCCATGAGAGTTGAACCCCCCTATGCGAGTGTCCATTCTTTCCCCTTGTCATTAGACTTGTTTTTAAAATTATGGGAGAAACCTGCAGCACTAAGGAAGAAGTGTGAAATTATTTACTACAGGAATGGCGAGAAGAATGGAATAATGCACACATAGGAAGAAGAGTACATGATTCATTTACAGTCATTTAAGGTTGTCTAAAATTGGAATATATAACACCAAGAAAAGGATCTTTTCGCTTTGTTACAGGATATGGGCCATATAATGTATATTTAAAATGAATAGGAAAGAAGAATTCATATTTACGTGAGCAATTTAACGGTTTAGAATGACCTGAACATATTATTTTTGAGTGCAATAAATATAGCGAACTAGTAGAAGACCATCGAAGGAAACTTTAAGGAAATACTTATGGAACATCTTAAGGGAACCAAAAGATGATGCATATTTATAGAATATATCTCAGATAATATCCGCTAAGGCTTTAGAGGAATACATGACCCACAACAAAAGAGTAAAATAAATATATAACAACTTCTGAATCTACGAGAAAGTAACACTATTTAAAAGATCATCGGAGAGAAATACTATCACCAGGGGAAACTGAAGAGACAGATTAACAGACTTGAGAAGACCTAATTTAAGATGCACGACCGACGAATAGAAGATGCCAGTTACGGATATCGGAAGGAAGAGCAGAAGCTACAGAGAGGAGAGGCAGAGGGGGGTATATGAAGAGAATCAGAGCAGACATACACAAATGATTATGCAGAAGGGGAAAGATGATAACCCGGTTATCTGGAACTGACGAACCGGCTCCATCTACTGTTGCCATCCCCTCCAGGAGAAGGGTATCACTAGAAGGAAGCTTTGGATACCAGTTGCAGAAGAGGACATTTAAAATTGTAGGAGGCAGTCATTCATACTTTGTAAGCTGTAAAAGCGTAGATTTGAATTACATTGTTGGAATAGAAGTAAAGTAGAAGGAAGAATGCTTTTATATAGTTTAGATGAGTAGATTTGTAAGTTTACTGGAATCTAGTAACCTCTATGTTTAGTTAATTAGTTAATTGAGGTAGCAAGTAGATTATATCTGCAAAATTTGTAAAAGATTTTAGCTAATTTGATTTGAAAATTGAATAAAGTTAAAAGTGAAGTTTGCATAATAAGACATGGTATAGAGTCCAGAAACAGGGCTATTAGATATTACGATTTTATTTTACTTTATTTTTGTCAGTGGACGAATTATAGAGTACGACCTCTAATTAATGAATTCGTTTCATTCCCTTATCACCTTTTTGATTTGGTTCTCTGCCCGGGAGTTCAGACAGTTGCGGGTAGATGGTATGGGTGCTGGCGTTATGTAAACCCTATTCCTGGCGCCCCTTGTCATTTAGGCCAGGCATTTAGGGTCGGTTCGACGCCCTCGTGTGGGAGTTGTTGATTGGGCGTCAGTCTGTATGTCTCTGTAATTCTACTCTGCCTCCGCCCTCTGTCGACCTGTGGTCTTCCTTCCCCCTCTGGAGGTAGCATAGTCACGCTGCTCGAACCGTTACCACGGATTTAGTAAGGTACCTCTCAGATAACGCACTGATTACTCCACGTGGAGTGAACATATATCTGTCACTTGTGATTCCTACGAATTCCATTGTCTGAAGTGATGCGTTCATTAGTGCTTAGCAC
This sequence comes from Mantis religiosa, assembly GCA_030765055.1. NCBI lineage: Eukaryota > Metazoa > Arthropoda > Insecta > Mantodea > Mantidae > Mantis > Mantis religiosa. The sequence goes on from CM060953.1 coordinate 147,808,692, forward strand.
AGGGTCAGGCAGCGCAGCAGTCCTCTCTTACTCCTACAAGAACAATCAGTGCCTTATCTGAGAGGTTTCTATTAACAACGATAAAGCCATGGCAACTGTTGGAGCAGCGCGACTATAACCCACAATAGAGCGAGGAGCTGCCCTCCTCGCATCACATAGACGCCGTTCTATATTTAACACCATGGTGTACGCTTATTGCCACCATACTGAAGGCCAAACAACATTACACTGAACAATAAATGTCAGATTCAACCGATACATGCATCATTCACGTAAAACCCACAGGACAAACTCAAGAAGATATTTTCCCTGCCTTCCTAAGGTGCTTATAATGATGATGATGATGATGATGATGATGATGATGATGATGATGCCAATGACAGTGATAAGTGAATACGAACACATAGTACGGAACCTAAAGAAAACGATTATTTTTATCACCATCAACATGTCATTAAAATGGAACATTTGGCAGTGAGCTGTTCAAATAAATCCATAAAATGCATGATATAATTTACATTTCTCGAGGTTCTAGCGAAGTGACAGACGATCTGTCAGACGCAGATTCTCACACCGCCGTTACGAACAAGGTACAAGAGTTCGATATAACGCCCTAAAACGTTCCCTTCCCTATATTTGTTTTGGGGTAAAAAGAATAACGCAGGAGGTAGAAAAGAAGAAAGATAAGAGAAGAAGAAGATGAAGAAGGAATACAGAAAGAATGGAAAGCTGGAAAAGAGCCAGAATGGCCATTACAGTTTGCCATGCGTGAAGTTCCGCAGGGCAGCCAACTTAAAACAGTACATAACCAAAAGGGTCATATCCTTTAGGTTAAGTACAGTCTGATAAACACAGCACGCTAACTAATTATATCTATTCGAAATCTCAGCATCGGGACCGGGTTTGATTTCCGGCTTTTATGACATAATGAGGATATCGAAATTGATAACACAAAGGCTCAAATGTGTTATGAATTGTTTTCGATTTGTAATTCAGCTTTTTCTGTCAGCTTTTTATTCGTAAAGCATTTAGGATAGGTTTGTTTCTGGAAAGTTCAAGAATATCCTTGTGTATCTGGAGCGTGACAAAGCACAAAAAGACCCCTATATGGCTTTTTCTATTTATAACAACTATTTGTAGTAAATAACCTTTACAATTTACCCAAAAATTATATTTCCGCATTTCAGAAAATTCATATGTGAGGTACAGTGAATACCAGTAAGATTTTGGTGGTCTTTCTATATTCCTATTGTTTTCCCGTTTTATTTACACACATTTACAAACAGACAAACACAATTGCGTGAGGCAGGATTTCATCCCGCAATCCCTGCGCCACGAAGCATTGAAACTAAATATTTAAGCGAGCCACCAGTCGTCTTCTCGACTGCTTCTCAGCCCAATTAACTATTTAAATAGATGAAAGCGCAACACTTAATGAAAAAGGAAACCTTGAAAGAACCGGAGTTTTCTCCTTGTAGTGCATGTATACCAAAGTTCTAGCTGAATTTATAAATACTTACTGGATATTCAGGATGTTATGTATAGTATTATACTAAAAGTCAGGTAGATAGAGATCTATGAGGAACTTCCGTAGAGTTGAAACAAAAAAACCACAATGAATAGGGACATTTATCAAAACTTTTCCTGAAAATGACGCTTATCAAGCTCAGAAAGCGAAACTTTGATGGCATTTACCACAAATGCGGAACATTGTGCTGAACCGGAGTGAAGTTTGGCAACTACGCGGTTGCACCGCATTAATTCTCGCGAAACGTCAAGAGTTTGGACTGCATAATAGTATCGTTTGTTACCTGCCTTCGAAACAATCTATGAACCAGACATCTATCACATAGACCCAATGTCCAAATAAACAAAATCATCTAGCAGTTAGAGAAACGTTAGATTATAACCAATTAAGAGATTCGCCTATACCTAAATTCGGTTCTCTGCGGTTCTACCAATTTTAACTCTGAATAACTTTGATAATACCATACGTGACAGTTTTTGTCGTGTATTTAAAGCAGTCCATGGTGAAATCTGATACAAAATAAAATTCTAAATTGTTCTTTTTCCATTTTGGATTACGAGTATTTTGTACTTTCTTGTAATACTGTTCCTTTCTTAATTTAGGTTATTTTTAAGCCTCCAGATATCAAGCATGGCTCTGGACGAATTGATTAGGTTACTCGGAAAATTGGCTAACCTAAATTCGCAAAATCGGCATAGAAAAACTGATTTTATACTGAAATAGTGGTTTTAAACTTCGAGGAGCACCTCTCTGTATATGAATCCAAAAGTTCCTTAAAATTATCTTTATTTAAAGAGTCCTCGCTTTCATTATGTCCAGAAATGTCATTTCTTGTCTACTTCCCTAGTGGGATATTGCATGAAAAGCCTGTTAAGCTTAACGTTCACATTGTATTTTACTATATATAGACGCGAGCTTTTCGAAGAGTGTCTGCAACTTTGTTAATGTTTTTTCCCCAGCTCCTTCAATTCGATAAAATTATATTCCTCATACCAACGAGTCTTAAATGTCCTGGTGTATTTTGAAGATGCTCCGCCGCAAAGTTTTTCCAAACATAGCACTGGTGTTGGCCTATCGACATTTACCACTTCGTCTTTGTCATCATTTTTCCATAAAGAAAAGAGTGTTTGGAGAACGAAAAATACCAAGTCGTGTGTTGGATTCATTTTAAATGCCTTAAATGTGAAAAATTAAGCACTTCACCTATCAGACAATACTCACTGATCACATAAAAAATTACGTTTTTACACAGGGTGTAAACTGGTAACAAATATTAGCACATGACACGCGGGGCTCGCCTCAAGCGGATTACCGCTTCTACCAACAAGTTTCTTTTCAATAAACGAAAAAATAGGAAGAAGGTCCTGTATTGTGTTGGAAACACGAGTTGGTGCGGAGTATACGGCTTCTATGAATCGAATCCGTAGCCGTAGTAACCAGCAATGCATTCTGCCCCTGCAACCTCTCCTCGCCCACCGCATGTGTTACGGTCATCTTGGCCTTTTAATAACGAATCACTATTGGGGAAATAAGCTAGCTGCATTATCGACGAGCGGGCGCCAAGAAACCGGCTCCATTACAAAATATAATTTGGAGAACTTTTATAAATGAAAATTAAAAGCTAGAACAGAAAGCATAATCATGTAAGTTATTCAAAAACAAGTATCTGGGTGACTCGGCGATTCAAACACATCAAGGAAGAATGCGCTTACCAGATATTACTTAAAAGGCACTGCATTAAACTACAACTCAGTTTTTATCATATATTCTGTAAGTGTTCTTCAGCTATTTAAAATGCATTATGTTTTCAATTGTTTAATTTGTGTAGTTCCCCTTAACTTCTATGGTCATATTGGGGCTTTGACTTGAGGGATAACTGGTGATGTTATTGATGGATGAATTGTGGGACTTCTTACCGTTAGATTTTATCATTTTAACATTAAAATATTCAAATTTATATCACATTCATATTTCGGACACTCAAAGAGTAGATAATTATTCTGTTTAAAGAGAAATGTGATGTGCTGCACTCATATGAATTTATATATTCTTATAGAACTATTATTACAAACGTCCATCTTAATCAAAATAAAAATTTGCAGAAATTAACTTATTAATAATTCTCTTGTATGTGTAAGGGAAATATGGGAATTCTGCAGGCGTTAAGCAATGCTAAAATCCTTTAAAGAGCTGATCGTTATATGATGGCTTTGAAGTTAAGTTCTCCTGCATGCTGAAGGGATTTAAAACATGAATAGCGACTTCCCCTGTGAGAAAAGTGTAAGTATTAAAAATCAAAACATAAAAATCAACACCTCAGTTAAATCTAAAAAAAATAATGTATTTAACATAAAATGCCTGTTTTTAAAGAGATATAAATTCGTGGTAATAAGCCGGTCTATCTCTTACAGTTTACCAGCTAAGCAAAAGTCATCCAGAATGAAGATGAATTTATTTTTGTTAATTCCCAAAAAATAACAAAAATATTTTATTTTTCATGAAAACATCTAAAGCTCTTTTTAGAAACTTACAAAAGTTTTAAGAATGTTCCGTGTAAAGGGTTCTCTGGGATGGAGGAGTTTCAGTATTTATGTGACATACGCACATGCGTACGCGCGGACGTTTTCTACAAATGTTTTTCTATTCAGCAGACCTCAAAATTTGTATTTCTAGACTTTTTCGTTTTGTAATTTTCGTCCTCCAACGTTAAGCCATATCGAATGATGAATGAAATGGGTGAAGTGATGTTCAAATGAATCCGGGGTCCATGAAGCTTTGAGTTACCCGACATTCGTCTATCAAGATAAGGGAAACCCTGGGGAAAACATTATCTAGGTAACTTACCCTAACCGAGATTCGAGCTCGGGACCCCTTGAACGTGAGGCAGACACGCTACCATCTACACTACAGAGGCAGGCCAAGTATTTCTAGTAAAATTTCGGTATCGGATTTTAAGGGTGGTGCAATATTTTCTGTATCCACTAGAGAAAGTAAAAATTCCCAACTCCAACCAACAATTGAACCTATAACCTTGGAGTTGAGAAGCCACAACGGTGATTACTCCACCGCAAAGCTATCTTCAAAATGTTCTAAACATGATTTAAGTACCTATGTAGTTAAAAGTTTCTAAGAGCTACAGTTAATAAGAATTCATTAAAAATTGTTTGATCGTGTAGTTCAAATAATTATTGGCATTGTATTATCTCTGACTCAAGTGGTAATATTGGTAACATTGAACAATTCAACAAAACTTATTACACAATTTGTTTTTCAGTACATTGATAATATGAATGAATCCTAGCACAACAATTTAATTGTTATACATTGTTAAAGTTTAGCAAACGAGACGTTCTGTATTAGCATATCAAATGTTATTAAATATAGATAAAATGCTGTTCATCAGAATTACGAGTATTGAATGATATGCCCTAAAATTTTTAGCTAGACTAAAGAAAATTGTCAAAATTTCACTCACACATTGCCTTAATAACCTTGATATGTCATATAAAAGGTTATGTAATCTTAAAAGAATTCATTCATATTAAAATGCAACAACAGATAAACTTTTGAACCGGAAGCCAGAGTTCGTTTCATATAAAGTTGAGTTATTCACAAGGCACTGTAAATAACTGGGATTCCAGGTAGCAATAGCTAGGTGGTATAAAGATTGTTTGACAGGGTGCTTCTGTCATACCAAAATGAGTATGGAGCACAACCAAGGACGACACATTGTTCTATCTATAGCTAAGACATTTTATTTGGGGTTTACTTGCGTATATTTACGTCATGGTTTCAAAGATACAGCGATACCCCTTGCTCCAGTACCATTGATTCCCGTGGCTACCCGAGACAAACTTTTAATGAAATGTCTATTTTCGCTAGTTGAGTAACACTAAAATAGTAATGAAATGATAATAATGAAAAACGAAAATTACGCTCCATTTATTAATAAGTTTATTTTTTTATTTACGTCGTACAATGTTACCGAACAATGAATAAACGGGGGAAATGATGCTCCAATGAGCCCAAGGTGCATAGAGCTTAGACTTTCTAGACATTCATATTCCAGCATAAGGGAGAAACCTGGAAGAATCTTTATCAGTTAACTCACCCTGGCCGAGATTCGAACTCGAGATGTCTTGTACGTGTGGCGCTACCATCTACGCTACAGAGGCGAGCATGATATCTTTTGAGTCGGATATATCACTTTGCAGTACAACAACAACTAATAATAATAATAATAATAATAATAATAATAATAATAATAATAATAATAATAATAATAATAATAATAATAATAATAATAATAATAATAATAATAATAATAATAATAATAATAATAATAATAATAATAATAATAATAATAATAATAATAATAATAATAATAATAATAATAATAATAATAATAATAATAATAATAATAATAATAATAATAATAATAATAATAATAATAATAATAATAATAATAATAATAATAATAATAATAATAATAATAATAATAATAATAATAATAATAATAATAATAATAATAATAATAATAATAATAATAATAATAATAATAATAATAATAATAATAATAATAATAATAATAATAATAATAATAATAATAATAATAATAATAATAATAATAATAATAATAATAATAATAATAATAATAATAATAATAATAATAATAATAATAATAATAATAATAATAATAATAATAATAATAATAATAATAATAATAATAATAATAATAATAATAATAATAATAATAATAATAATAATAATAATAATAATAATAATAATAATAATAATAATAATAATAATAATAATAATAATAATAATAATAATAATAATAATAATAATAATAATAATAATAATAATAATAATAATAATAATAATAATAATAATAATAATAATAATAATAATAATAATAATAATAATAATAATAATAATAATAATAATAATAATAATAATAATAATAATAATAATAATAATAATAATAATAATAATAAACGTTTTATTTTTTGTTATTTTTATAGTATCCAACGGAATATAGTTTAAAAGTTATTGAATTTAACTAACATGTTCCTATATTAGCCCAATTAATTATTTTTAATAATTCTACAGTATTTCGTTGTGAAAAGTTGGTGGATCAGAAAAAGCCCCTCTTTTGATGTTTTCTGTTCTGCTTGGTGTAAAAGAGCAACCCCAACAAAATCTACTTGCGAGTCAACATTGTAGATGAGAGTTAACGAAATTCGATGGTGGCAATAAATTTAGGCTTTATTTAGAAGACATTTTTGAAGTAGATGTTGTGACTGGTGTGCGTTTTGAGCCACTCGGTGAGACCATTCTTTTGTAACACAATTCTAAGGGTAGATGAGGTGAGGAAAGTTAGCAAAGTGAAAAGTTAATTCTGCAGTGCCTCCTTATTCCAAGTTGCTAGAGGATCTGCTGGGTGGGGCATTTCCGTCCCCCGGCCAACGCCTTCTCCAGACAGAGTTCAGCGGGATCTTCCTTTCTTTTAGTTTACAATGTCTGTAGATGATATCATCACCACCAGTTGCATCACTGCTGAAATATTAAAATACATTCATCTTCACATGGTTTATTCTCATTATTAACTGATTTTAATGTATAAAACAGAACTATTTTCTCCTTTAGCTTCTTTATCTCTACCAGTGGTAGAGAGGGAGCATGATATTCGATCCACAAATTGGATGTTGATGGCCTCATTAATAAAAACATGACATTTTCTGTACGTGTGAGCTTGTGTATGTACAAATAGTGAAATGCCTGTATTTAATTACAGCATTTTTCTGGGATAAAAGGTGAAGAGCTGGTAAAATGCTTCCGTGATCTTCTTAATAGAAGACGTTTCCGTCATTATGTTTTATTTTTCAATAACACGTTTTTATTAAAAATCCACATACTCGCGATATCAGTAGACAGATGAAAAATTGCACTGATGTTTAATTTTCTGTCTATTTAATGCTCTTCCTTAAAATGTATACAACTGGGAAAATCATATAAGGTAAAGTTTAACACAAGAAATAGCTTAATTAAATATACTAATAGTTATTAATATCAACATCACGGCATAACCCGCTCTCATTATAGTAAAGATTATCGAGGGGATGTTGCGTCTGTTTTTAAATTTACGTCCTCCAACGTTGTCATATCGGATGATGAATGAAACGGGTGAAATGATGGTCAAATGACTACGCCCAGGGTCTATAGACCTTGCAGTCATTTGACATTCATCAAAGGATGGCTCAGGCGGTTTCGTCTGTGGTCTGCATTCGGGACGCCCAAGTTTGATTCCCGTGGCAGAACTACCGAACAAATGGGTTTTCCTGGGACGCCAAGCGAATGCTGGGTAGGTTGGTTATTTACATCCCCGAATTTCCGTACCTCCATTTCAACTCCATTATCATTTCACATCATCTCTCATTGGTGGTCTCTTTCAGCGTAGAAGTGTCGGCGGGAGTGTCGGCTGTGCATGGAAGGATGATATACTCCTGGTAAACACTTCCTCCTTCGGTACGACTATTTATGGTCTTTGGACCCACCTGATGGGCCGTTTCTGAACAACGGTGGGTGGCAGCTGGTTGTGCCGTCCTGCTGGGGGGATTGGGATTTCATTACGGAGGGGATTCGGTACGTAGGCCACCATGCTGGGCCCTCTGTTCCTATGCCCCAAGTGGGGACACCCCCGGGAGGATGAGGCGAAGGAGACAGAGGGCGACCGACCGAAGGAGCCACGACAGTACAGAGGGCAGGATCACTACAGTTTACTTGGATAGAGACTTCCCCCGACAGGCCAGGACAACGAACTCGCTCCCCCACAGCGGTTTGGCATTGACCCCAGCAGCTGAGCCCTAATGGTCCCAGGCAGGCGATCTGAGCCCTAAAGGTCCCTGGCTGGCGGTCCCGAAATGGTCCCAGCAGAGGAGCTGAGGCCGGCAACTGACCTACTGGGGGAGGAAGTAGTTTTCCTCAAAACACATCATCCTCTCATGCACCGCCGAGGCAGCCGCCGACACTTCTACCCTGAAAGATACCACCAGATGAGAGATATGAAATGATAATGGAGATGAAATGGAGAGACAGGGAACTCGAGGGATGTAATTAACCTACCCAGCATTCGCCTAGCGAACCGGGAAAACCCCAGAAAAACCCATGGGTCAGGTAGATCGGCCACGGGAATCGAACCCGAGCCTCCAGAATGCGGGCCATAAACGAAACCGCCTGAGCCATCCCGCTCGGTGTCCTACTGGGGGAGTTTCCAACTGGTAAATAGCAGGCACCCCGTCCTCTTTGCTGTCCTGATTCCTTGGATCGGCCGCTCCCTGTCTCCTCTCGCCTCATCCTTCCTCCCGAGGATGTCCCATTTAGGCTTCAGTTCACAGTTTCAGTGTCGAAACCCCTCGGTAGAAAACCTTGTCCTAATCCTAATAGCAAAGATGAAGTCGTTAGGATCGTTATTTCTTCATTATTTTATTTTTATATTTCTTTGTGCTACTCCTTTGACTAATTATTGTCATTTTCATCCACACTTCCAAATGCTATAGATAATAGACAATAACATTGGCTAGGGAAAAAGTTTATTTATCCAGCTGGTAATTGAATCCGAATCTTCTTATATATAAAGGGACGTGTGCTTACGCCCGCCTCGGTAGCGTAGATGGTAGCGTGTCTGCCTCACGTTCAAGAGGTCCCGAGTTCGAATCTGAGTCAGGGTGAGTTACCTGGGTAAGGTTTCCTTTTCAGAGGTTTTTCTTATCTGGAAGAACGAATGTCGGGTAACAGGAACGTACATTCCCATATCGTCGACTCAAGGCTAATTGGCTATGACCCTTCCCGTTTTGTCGACACAGGTAAACAACCAACCCAACCTTCTACTATCTTACAGTGACTTAGTTTATTGCAGGAGTCCAGTAAGTTAACAGGGTTAAAGTCAATGTTCAGTACAGCTTAAAAATGGAGTTTGAAATTGTTGAATACAAACAAGGGAAGCTGATAATTTTGTATGCGGGGTATAAGCTAACGCTTAACAAAGTTTACCAGAACCAAAACAAAAGATGGACCTGCTATACGCGTAAATACCCTGGAAATATTACAAACGACTCACAGATATCAACAATAAATAAAAACAGTGAGCATACGTGTGAACCCAATATTAGCATAAACGAAGTTGAAATGTATATTACTAAAATAAAAAACAGGGCCAGAAAAAAAAACAGACGCTAATATATTGTTGCATGAAGGTAGGGTGGTTTGGAGGTACAGGGATCGAAACCATATTTCTGACCTTAAGGGTGGTAGAAACCGAGCGCCTCGACCATATGTTGTAGACCAGGATTGTAAGGGGGGTGAAAGACTTACAAACCTAATCGGCAACTGGGGGTGTAGCTACTGAAAAGGTAGAGCGAAAGAAACATCTAATTCAAACTGAACTGAATAACTGTACTTCAAAGAAGCCTAGTATTTCTACAAGGCACTCCCTGGATCTGGAAGAGATCAGGGGCGCTTTGGTAACATTTAAATACATAACATAATGCAACTTTACCTTTGGCGATGTGTTGTTTGTATGGCTTGGCTTTCAAAATGTGTACGATCTGGTACGCCCTGCTGGCTATCTTACTCGTGGTAGCACTTTGAAATAAACTGTTGTTGATTCTTACAGAGACCGGCAGCAAGTCCCCTCTGGAATCTCTGTGAAGTCTCTCCCCCGAGGGCTAACTCAACCAAGCTTAAATAGGGGTCCTACCAAAAAGTCAATTCAGCGATTCCCACGCTAACTGTTAATTTGCATCATATTGTTTACATCACTGAGAACATGTTTAAACCTGTTACTGACCAACTAAGCATTATTTCCCTTGATCAGCAGGATATGTGATTCATCGTTTAAAACATGGAGAACAAGTTGAGGCCTGTTACAGGCCACCTGTGAATTATTTCCCTAAGCCAGCAGGATGTATGATTCACCGTCCAAAGTACATGTTTTGCCAGTCAGCGGAATTTACGCTTGATCATACAGATTTTACATACAGATGTGTCCAGACTCAAGGCATCGAAAATACGTGTTACAGAATAATGATTACAAAAGTTTTCAAATCTTGCTCAGCCTATACATGCAACACATTCCCATCGCCTAGAGTTTGATGCCCTCAGCAAATCCAAACGACTGGTAACATATTGTCAAGAAATTCAAGACCATATAACATATATGCTGCCCTTGCGTACTTACCACCGTATTACATCGAAGATGGATTTCTATATATCATGGAAACAACACCTACAATTGAACCCTTAGTCAAATTTAAGAATTATTTTGTTAGTCATTAGCTCAAAAAGGATCTCATTTTGGGTTTGTTATAATGAACGACATAGAACTACCAATAGCATGGAAGGATGGAATAATCGCTTAAAGATGAAAATTGGAAAGAACTATCATTAGTTTTTACGAATTATTAGCTATTCTGCGGAAAGAGGCATACTATTATAAAATAGTTGTACAGAAAATTAACCACCATATGCCACTGCCGAAAAAACAAAAGAAACATCGAGATTTGGATCAAAGAATAAAACATAACCTTCAAAATCGTTTACATGACCGTGCTACATTAGTAAAAACTCTTCGACGATTACATTTCATAGTAAATTTTGACTAATGAGCTGTACATCTCAAATATGACAAAACCTGTATTTACAAATTGAATTTATGTATATTTGTCATTTACTACGACGAGACAAAACTGTTGATAAAACTTTTAAGCGCACCATCGTAACACCTTGTAAATTTCAGAAAAGCAGTAAATTTGCAATCTTTTACTTTGACAGTCCTAAGTCTGCATAAAGTGTGAAGGAAGGTTTTGTAAATCGACGAAAAGGGAATTGTTAATAACACTGATGTATAGGTTAAAAGGCTAGTTGACAAAACGGGAATCGACGAAACGGTAACGAACCAACATGGACCCTGGGCTACTTTGAGCATTATTTCACCCGTTTCCTTCATCGTCCGATATGACAGCGTTGTCCCATTAGAGCACATAGACATTACCGAGACATATGTGGCTGTGAACTAAGGCCTGTAGGCCCTCTGTGTCTATCGCCATCCTACTATCGACATCTACTATCGCCATCCCTAGGATGGAAGTACGAAGGGCTTTAGACGTGCGGTTTCTCCAACGGTTACACTACGTACGCATATGACACTGCATTGCTCCCCAGGCGGTGGCCAACAAAGGCCACTGCGGAGGTCGGGCCTGACTGCAACGACGCCAGGAAGGAAACCTTCAAGAGCACATAGCTACCGTCAAGCCGCAACTTGCCGATCATCGTTGCCTGGCCGTACAGCCCTCAAAATGATGAAAATTTTATGATAGGACAGGCCGTGCACGAGGAAAAGCACCCCAGTATTCGCCTCACAAGGGATAATACCCTAGGTCAGTGTGCACACGTGGGGATCTAGCCCAACACCGTCCCTGCCGCACCTCGTTCTGTCGAAGCCTGTCATGTTAATCACCAGATCACAAAGGTAATCTATTGTTTAAATATCATTTTGTTCATCCTTTAGATGTATCTCGGATTAGTTCTTTCAAGTTATAAATATGTAGCTCGTTTCCAATATCTTAATGTATTTTATGGTCATGTAAAGTTGAGCAACAGAACTCAGGTAGGTACATTTTACTACTTTGAAATTATCTTTATCACTTCAGTTAATGGTCATATTTTCTTCAATAAATTTAGCCTAAATGCTACCATTTAATATAAGTTTAATTTATTTCTTTTGCAGATTTAGTTTAGTAATTTGTTCTAGTTATATCACAAATTCGTTGAAATTTCTAGGTTATTCCTCATGTGTTTCTTTTGTATTTACGATACAGACCATCCTAAATGATTGAAATTAAGCAATTGGTTTATATTTCTAATCCCCGTAACATTTGTACCTTTCTGTTAATTTATAATAAAACTAATGATTTTCTTATAAATGATATATTCAGTAATATGCAAATATGCTACATTTATTTGCTCGTCTACAAGTAAACGCAAATTCGTTTTTTGCTACAAATATAGTTTGTGTCAACTTTCAGTCTTTGCAGATTTCGAGGTTAGGTTATTACATTTTTCCTGTTTTAAGCATACAGTCTGGTGGAACGTTATGGATATGTGCATTCTTCCTTCCTCACCCGAACCTGCACTACTAACAAAACTTCGATTTGTGAAAGCACCTAAATGTTATTTATGCATGGTGTATTGCAAAATTTGAAATAATTTCCAAGAAAACATTTATCGCGAACAACGTAACGAAGTCCCTTTTCAAATTAACTATAAGGATAGGAAACCGAGCAGGATGGATCAAGCGGTTTTGTCTGTGGTCCACATTCGGGAGGCCCGGATTCGATTCCCGTAGCCCACCTACCTGACCCATGGGCTATTTTCGGAAGTTTTCCCAGATCGAAGGGCGAATGCTGGGTAGGTTAATTACATCCCCCGAATTTCCTGTCCCTCCATTATCATTTTACATCTACGTCGTATACCCTGGTGGTATTTTTCAGGGTAGAAGTGCCGGCGGTGCATGATAGGATGATATGCTCTGAGTGAAACTTACTCATGCGGTAGGACCATTTCCTAGCTCATTCTGGTGGGGCCGTTTCCGGACCGCAGTCCGGAACGGCATTACCAGTTCCAACGAGCGAGATGACTCGATGTAACGTGTAAGGCTTTTATTTGGAAGCCACGGGTTCGATGGCCTTCAATGCCGAAAACGACCTTCGGTTTTCATTGTTTAAGCCTGCTTGGAGTCGAATGCTGAGGTGATTTCTTATCTACCACTATGTACGTCAATTTCCCTTTCATTACCTATGTATGTAGGCCGCGCCGTGGCTCAGTGGTTAGACCGCTTGGCTCTCACCAAGGCGGCCCGGGTTTGATCCCAGGCGACCGCAAAGTGAGATTTCTGGTGGACAACACGGCGCTGGGGCGGGTTTTCTCCGGGATCTCCGGTTTCCCCCGCCATCTCATTCCGCCGGTGCTCCATCTTCATCTCATGTACCATCAGTATCATCGCCAGAGGTGCCGTATGCAGTAAAAGCGGGCGTTAAACACTACACATTTCACATTTCAATTACCTATGTAAGAAATCGATAAAAAGATTCAATTTGTTGTAGTTATCTGTGTTTGATGAGTTCAGATGTTTACGAAAATGTGAATAGACGAGCTATATTCCACAAATTTCCAAAAATTGTAGAATTTGAGACCTCATACTACTAATACTATAAAAATAGTGGAACCAACCTAACGAAAACGACAAAAGAATGTACATGCTCTTAAAAATAATAAAACCTGTAAAAATATCATATCAGATAAAAATTCCTAATACTAAAGAAAAATAACATTTGGAAATAGTCTAATTTCTCTCAAAATGTTCTCAGCTACACATATTTTTTCAAGTCGTAGCATCAGAAAAGACATGCAAAGTTATCCAAATCTGGGCGCTAGTTATAACGTTAATGCCAGAGGTTTTACTCCCAATATTCCTGGATCCTTAGCACCAAGGACCCGGGCCTCCTTCGACCAGGGAGTTACCGAGCTTTTCCAAAAGGGCCCCCGGCGCCTCAGTGGGGCTTTCCATAGGGCAAGACCTAGAGACTAACAAGCCCCCCCCCCTGGGGCTTTCGATAGGGCAAGACCTAGAGACTAACAAGCCTCCAATTTTGTCCTATGGACTCAAGACGGGATGGAAGTGGATACGCCACTTACGCGCGCCAACTCCAAAATGGGAAGGCTACCGATTAGACCTCGTTGGGGCCACCTGGTGATCTAGCACACCTTTCACTAGCTATGCTAGCTAGTACGAGGGAATATTAATGGCTTCCCTCAACCCCGTCCGGAGTCGTATGCCGATCACCCACGGGTATCGCGAACCACTGCCCCCTCGAGTCCAACCCAATCCGAAAAACTCTCAATCAGGGAGGGGCTCGAATGTTCGGCCCAAGGTTCCTCTGATAACGTCAGAGGTACCACGAGTGCTAGGGGTCCGCAGCGCCCGCACCGCAACAGCTGAAGGGGACGGATCCCCTCCCCTACGGGTCGCTAGTTATAACAGAATATGTGAAGATTATTTAAAAGTTTACTCTGTGTTCAGGAAGAACATATCGTTGCGGAATCTAGTTTGATACTGCTAGGCCAAGCACAGAGAACTCCCAAAACCGGCACAAGTTTGCGTTTACGTCGCAGAGTACATAAAACCGCTGCACCAGCCAATAAACTTTGGACGTGATGTATTAATACGCCTTCCTGGATGACCATTAACATAATCCCCCAACCACTCTCATAAATTCCCCCCATGATCTTGCAAGAAATAAAAGTCTGGGACTTCCCCTTACCTGTAGTAGAGAACTGCGGTCAATAACACGGCGTTCTTTGCATGTAGTGTTTCACGCAAAGCTAGCGACTGCGTCAGCATTACTGTAATTCCAATTTTAATTAGGTGCAACTAATAAGGCATATTGTATTTATTACCCTTTGGAACTGACAGGGAAAAATAAAGAAACGTTGAGGACGTAACCGTCTAAACATGATATAGGTCTAGTTACCTTCTTCCAAAGTAATATAGTGCGATCCACATACACCTGAACCACTTCAATAGGCCATAACTTTTGCACCAATAATAGAACACACGTGTAACTTTGGGAGAATGTAATACACAATTGGGAGATTACATTACACTATTTACATCTCAGAGAAAATCTTGGAAGTGTCCTCCACCAGCATCTATACATGTTTGCACTCGTCTCACTATATTCTCTGAAGTTTTACAAAGATGATATCGAATTGAGAGAAGGTTATTTTCGACAAGATGGAGCAACGTGCCATACATATAATGACACCATGTAACTTGTAACCAGTTTCTTTGATAATCCAATAATCTCAAAGGATCTGTGGTACCCCAGATCCCCTGACCTAGCCTCACCGGATTTTTTCTTGTGGGGTTATCTAAAAATAGAGTGTACAAGAATAGGCCACGGACAATTGATGTTCTCAAGGAACCCATTCGAACCGAAATAAGTAACATTGGCGAGGATACTCCCCGTAAAACTTCAGAGAATATGGTGAGACGAGTGCAAACAGGTATAGATGCTGGTGGAGGACACTTCCAACATTTTCTCTGAGATATAAATAATGTAATATAATATCCCAATTGTGTATTATATTCTCTTAAAGTTTCACGTGTTTTCTATTATTGGTTAAAAATTATGGCCTATTGAAATGGTTCAGGTTTATATGGATCTCGCTGTAGTATTCTAACTTTGTACTAGTTCGATTGTTCGGTTATTATTTTAAGAAATGAAATGAAATGTGTAGTGTTTAACGCCCGATTTTACTACATACGGTACTGCAGGCGGTGACACTGATGATACTTGAGATGAAGATGGAGCACCGGTGGAATGTGATGGCGGGGGAAACCGGAGATCCCGATGAAAACCCGCCCCAGCGCCGTGTTGTCCACCAGAAATCTCACTTTGCGGTCGCCTGGGATCAAACCCGGGCCGCCTTGGTGAGAGCCAAGCGGTCTAACCACTGGGCTACGGCGTGGCCTCCATTATTTTAAGACAATAAGACGAAGTGATAATAAAATGATGTCATGGATTACAAATAGACAATCCCACATCTAACCAGTTGCTATAATATAAACAAAAATAAAACCTAATACTCATTCACTCGCACATAAACGTGCAGAATAGAAAACTGTTTAAGGGACAAAATATTGGCTTATCAACCCAAAGGTTGATTCAATCTTGGTTCAATTCCCTACTGATTCGGGGAATGTTTATTTTTAACAGATCGTTCAATATTCTATGCAAAGTCTAAACGTATGAATATGGAGATGAATACAAGCGTTTTTGACAGTAAATAGCACATAACTCAGATCATGCAAGATTTTTATGGTCGAACAGAACATCTGCACCCAAAACTAATAAATATTATAGGAGACAGAAGAGTGCATTATTACAGTACCAAGGAATGTTTTGAAAAGAGGAGACAAAGACGTAATTTTTGCCTATCATTTGTTTTATCGTTTCAAATGAGTGAAAATAATCGTAATTACTGATGAATTGACCCACTGTCACAGCGGCATTGCCAATTCATCAACTATAACTCTAATAATATGGCTTAATGGGATAATATTAACACAGCCAGAACTTTATATTGGTAGATATGAATCTTTGGAAATGAATTTGTACTAATATTTTAATTTTGTTCTTAACATACAATAATGAAGACTTAGTCGAAGGAGCACCAATAAGGCATGCAAAAGAATAGTTTGGTGCTAATCTTGTGCATAAATACCCAGGACATAGAGATGTATTATTTTATCTTGACAGAAATCATGTGCGGTAGGGATGAGTAGCAACTGTGGTGGGGATATTGCACCTATCGCCACAATGCATCACATGCGTGAGATTACGAGAGGAGAGTGCGCTGCACAAGCTGTCTAAAAACAAATCTCATTCTCGAAGCCATTACTGCATCTCTTATAAACTAAGTTATAATTCTTACTATGGTTACTACGCTTTTATTGGATCTTAAATAGTACATAGGCATTTGGAACAAAACCCTGTTCTCCTCCAGCAGGAATGATAACCAACTGTCGACCTTTCAACATCGCTGCAGAGTTTCTGTAACGAATTCCACTCCAGGCTCTAGTATGCGCTGCATTGATATGTTTCATCCATATAAACTATATAAACTTCACTGTGATATCTCTCAATATTTCGTAAATACTTAAGCCTTTTTGCCCATATAGTACGATGTTCGGTTAAAACTTGTCTGTCACACTCAGTTTTTTCACATATAAATCCTACCTTCAAAAGAACTCTTCTTAATGTTCAGACATTGCCTTGGAAGTCAATAGAATTTTGAAGCTTCATAAGCACTTTCTTAAGAGTTGGTCTTTGTTTTTCTGTGTTTTAAAAATTATTCATACTTCGCCTAACTACTTTTGAATTAAAACATCCAAATTAGATTTTGTGCATGTTCTTAATCTTTGTTTACTGGGGATAGAGAAGGACGTTGTTGCACTAGCACCAGTGGCTTTTCTTTCCTTAATAACCTCCTAAACTGCTTTCAGACACAACTGATGTCTCAGATACCCTTTCCCAGATTTTATAGCAGACTCAGACCATTGTTCCTTTTTTTTTATAAATTTATAGACATTCGTATTACTTCTCATGTTTTTAAATGTAGTACTTTTATTTCCTAATGTGCTGCTAGGAGGCGTCATTTCTAAATGCTCTCTTGGAACCAGGAGACACACACATTCTGAAACAAGCTGTAGTATTACTCAGTAGCTCTGCACGTGTTTTACTTGCTCGCAACTGACCCGCCCTCCCCATCAGTTGCAACAGTTCTGAGGTGGACTCGTCCAGATACCACTGCGCATCGCTCTCCATCTGTCAAGATATAAAACTACATCAGTACTTTTAGTTATTTTGGCACTGGAACTATTGAAGCTGTTATAAACATTTTCATGGAAATTAATCCATTAACACTGTCTTTATTTATTAATATCATGCATTAGTTCGACAATTCGTGCTTACCAACTCTTCTGCACTTCTGTAGGTTCTTCACATACTGTACTGCAGAAGTTCAGAGATCTTTATTCTTATCTGATCCCAAATGCAGAACGCAAATATGACCACATCCTTCTCTGGCTGTAATTGAGTTCGTTACTACCCCACTTTCATCCAGTAGTAATCGATTCATATCTGACTTTAGCCAACCAGAGACACCAAAGTATGTTCTCCATGTATAGTAAATCACATGACAGGAACTGGTTCCACTTTCTTGCTGTTTACGATGTCAGTGTAGTTATAAAATGGACTATACTCGTCGATGACCAAGTTTACCCGAGCTTCCTTTTTCACACTGGTGCTTTGTCCCTTCTTTTTCTTAGCTGCTTGTTAGTTATTTGCCTTGCTCTCTTCCACGGTTTATTAAAATATCATCCCCCGTGGAATCTGTCTACCCATTCCATTACGGCCGCTATTATTCACCACGGAATCACTAAGACGTATTATTTCGCCGCAGGAGGGCGAAGCCTACACCTTCCCGCCACCTCATTTTTATTTTCTCCTCCAAATGTATACACAGTTATTCCAATACTTTTTTTTCTTTCCCTCAGCGGTATCATATTGTTTTTCTCGCCGGCCGAGTGCTTCTTCAAAACACTTTTGTTTACAGTATTTTCATTAAAACCTTAAAACCTATTTACCTTTACTTCTCTTTACTTTTATACACCTTCTAGAAGAGGAAGAATAAAACTCTGGCAACAAAAAACCGGTTTTTCAAGATAACAGAGCTAATCTATCTTTCAGAAATCCCAAAACTTAAAAATAGACAATTCCTTTCAGTACAATACCTCTTGCGTGTTGCTTTGTCCTGATTGGCTGAACTGTACATGTCATCAAATCTTGCTTAATGGGGTGGTGGTGGTGGTGGTGGTGGTGGTGGTGGTGGTGGTGGTGGTGGTGGTGGTGGTGGTGGTGGTGGTGGTGGTGGTGGTGGTGGTGGTGGTGGTGGTGGTGGTGGTGGTGGTGGTGGTGGTGGTGGTGGTGGTGGTGGTGGTGGTGGTGGTGGTGGTGGTGGTGGTGGTGGTGGTGGTGGTGGTGGTGGTGGTGGTGGTGGTGGTGGTGGTGGTGGTGGTGGTGGTGGTGGTGGTGGTGGTGGTGGTGGTGGTGGTGGTGGTGGTGGTGGTGGTGGTGGTGGTGGTGGTGGTGGTGGTGGTGGTGGTGGTGGTGGTGGTGGTGGTGGTGGTGGTGGTGGTGGTGGTGGTGGTGGTGGTGGTGGTGGTGGTGGTGGTGGTGGTGGTGGTGGTGGTGGTGGTGGTGGTGGTGGTGGTGGTGGTGGTGGTGGTGGTGGTGGTGGTGGTGGTGGTGGTGGTGGTGGTGGTGGTGGTGGTGGTGGTGGTGGTGGTGGTGGTGGTGGTGGTGGTGGTGGTGGTGGTGGTGGTGGTGGTGGTGGTGGTGGTGGTGGTGGTGGTGGTGGTGGTGGTGGTGGTGGTGGTGGTGGTGGTGGTGGTGGTGGTGGTGGTGGTGGTGGTGGTGGTGGTGGTGGTGGTGGTGGTGGTGGTGGTGGTGGTGGTGGTGGTGGTGGTGGTGGTGGTGGTGGTGGTGGTGGTGGTGGTGGTGGTGGTGGTGGTGGTGGTGGTGGTGGTGGTGGTGGTGGTGGTGGTGGTGGTGGTGGTGGTGGTGGTGGTGGTGGTGGTGGTGGTGGTGGTGGTGGTGGTGGTGGTGGTGGTGGTGGTGGTGGTGGTGGTGGTGGTGGTGGTGGTGGTGGTGGTGGTGGTGGTGGTGGTGGTGGTGGTGGTGGTGGTGGTGGTGGTGGTGGTGGTGGTGGTGGTGGTGGTGGTGGTGGTGGTGGTGGTGGTGGTGGTGGTGGTGGTGGTGGTGGTGGTGGTGGTGGTGGTGGTGGTGGTGGTGGTGGTGGTGGTGGTGGTGGTGGTGGTGGTGGTGGTGGTGGTGGTGGTGGTGGTGGTGGTGGTGGTGGTGGTGGTGGTGGTGGTGGTGGTGGTGGTGGTGGTGGTGGTGGTGGTGGTGGTGGTGGTGGTGGTGGTGGTGGTGGTGGTGGTGGGACAGAGAACAAACTTATGTTCTTAGAGAGTAATTACTGATGGATTTATTACTTCCTCTGCCAACAGTATATACAAGTAAAGGTAGTGTTAGAAATTCCATAGAGAAATTTCACCTGAAATACATTGTTTGTAGTCCTCTGAATTGAAACAAAAAAGTAAGTTTTAATTTACGTCCTCCCACGTTAAGTCATATCGGACGATGTATAAAATGTGTGAAATAATTCGCAAATGAGTCCTGGGTCCCTGGAGCTTAGAATTAACCAGCATTCGTCTTTCAGGATAAATTAAAACCCGGAAAAGCCGAGTTCCGAGATTGGAACCCGGAAGCTCTTGAACGCGAGGCAGACACACTTCCATTTATGCTACCGGGGCTGGCACAAAAAGATATATGTACGTCTTCCTGTGAAACAGCATAACTGAAAGACATATAGTAAAATAAATACCAAACTTGGCACTTAAGTCCAACATTTTCCAAACTTTTATAAACGCCTTCCTGAAGAAGTCCCTAGAGCAAGCATGGCCGAAAGTTCGAGCATTAACAATATGATTTTTCTTAGGAAAGAAGTTGTATTATATTATTAATAATCTATAAAATAGACAAAACTTCATTAAAATATTATTTATAAAACACAATTTTTTATAAAATAAACTTTTTTTCCCCAATTGTGAATTACTCTGAAAATGTTCCGTGGTACAGGATTACACCTTTCCCAAACTGAGTGCGGACGTACTTGAAAGTTTGTATTTGTTTATCTTTATTCTTTTTCTATCTTTATATCGCAAGAGCTTATTAATAGCAATAAATATTTTAATGTGTTTATCAGTTTATAACCGAACACATCTTACTTAATTTTAAATTACTTCTAACCAAAAATATAACTAAAGGAACGAATTGAAAAATCAGTTTTATATGAATGCTGCTATCATAATACATATGTGGAAATTTGTCTTGTGAATGTATTATATCAGATTTTTATTTGAAGTGATATAAGCAGAGCTCCATAATTTATTTTGAAGGAATGTGGACGTTGACTTCATTTTGATTACGTAGCGAACAGCTATATAATAAATAAGTAGTAATAAAAGTGAATACGCACATTAGTTCATGGTTTCCATTTTATAGCATTGTGATTAAATTCTTTGCATCAGTGGAAATAGATTCTGCTACTTGTAAACCTTTCTAAAATTAAACTTTTATTCGTAATGAAAATTTAGTGTTTTATTTCTCCATTGCCAGAGCCCACAAAGATTCTTCTGTTTCTTCCCCCCCTCTCTTTCTTAATGGCCCTCCTCTCTCTCTAAACTCTCCCTCCATTTTCCATACCTTTAAAATCCCCCTACAGTCTCACTCACTCACTCCTCCTCCACCTCCTCCTCCTCCTCCTCCTCCTCCTCCTCCTCCTCCTCGACCTTCTCCTCTCTTCTTTATTTATGCGTAACATATGTGTCGTGATGTTTTGAGAATCGGAAATATATTTTCTTTTTTTATGTTTATAAATGTCAAAATATAAGTAAAAGGTTTAAAAGTATACAAACCCACTTACTTTAGTTAATGTGATCAAAACTTCGCCGTTTGTTTGTGGTACCTAGTGTACATGCACGAAATGCTGGTAGTTTTGTGGTGTTTAACCCCGCTTTTACTACATACGGCATCGCAGGCACTGACATTGGCGATTCGAAATGAAGATGGAGCACCGGGGGAATGCGATGGCAGAGAAACCGGAGCACCCGGACGAAACTCGCCGCATAAGCCACATAAGCCGCTTTGTCCACCACAAATCCCATATGTGGTTAGCTGGGATTGAATCCCGGCCACTTTGGTGAGAGTCGAGTGGTCTAACTCCTCGGCTATGGCACGTGCTACTGTTGTCATGTTGTTTTAATTGTGAGTACATAGGGCAGACCTCGGACAAGTTGAAACGTGATCTACCCGGGAGTAGAAGCTCCCCCTCTAAATCTATAGAGCTGCCGCTAAGCAAACTCTGTGGGTGTTTGCTTGGGACAATACCTGCAGTCCAAAAGGCTCCCCCTTTCGGGTGGAAGCTGATAGGCCATTTACTTTCCCATCCGGAAGACTATTGATAACCACGTTTGGACCGCTGGTGATCTAACACGCCATGTTACTGGCTGTCTAGGCTAGTACTGGGGAACATTTAAGTGTCCTTCAACACAATCTGGGCGGCATAGCAAGTCAGACGTACCCGACACGCATGAGTGTCGGGAATCAACTGCCCATCGAGACCAACCCAATCCTAACAACTTCCTTACGAGAGGGGCTGGGATGTTGGGCCCGATGTACTTCTAGTAACTTCAGTAGTACCACGAACACTGGAGTCCGCAACGTTTGCACCATAGCAACTGAAGGGATGAAACACCTTCCCTAAGGGGAGACTTGCAGACAGTGTGCTGCCTTATTTGCTTACCAATAGTGGACGTACTTAAAATGGAATGTAATGCAGTCCGATTATTTTCCTACACACTAATATAATTGGTTTGTTCCTTCTAGAAACTATTTTTCAAAAGCTTACTGTTCCTTCTACTTCTGTTAGTTAAGATCTACATTTACAGAAATACTTGCATTACACATTTATTTTAGAGAGATATAGAAGGTTGAAGAGTAAGAAAACCGTTCATAAGCAGATTCCTATATGCTGGTTTCCAAATTTCGTACTCTTTGCGCCAAACAGTTGCAAAAAATTCCGTAGTAAGTGCTTCAAAAAATATTATGTATAGGAAAATTCAAATCAAAGACAAGAGTAGTTGGAAATAGCTAATCAAAAATAAATATTTGGCATGCATTTGTATTATAACAAGTTACACATTATTTTGCCCAGCAAGCTTTTATCTTTTTGATTCAGGGATTCCAAACATGTATCTTTGGTGAAAAATCTAAAGCAAGCTTTTAATGGAATACAGTACTACGGCATTTACTGAAGGTAACTGGTAGATGCAGTAAGTTGGTTTCCTCAGCTTATAGATTAACAATTTGATTCGCTTAAAGCTGTGACTTCAGGGGCATTTTACACGGCAATGCATACGTAATGCACTCTTAGTCACACCGAGGATCTCATCCTCTCCGATGTTTCTTGTCAGACATTTGTTTTCTCCGATAATGGTTTCAGGTCAACAATGGATTTCTCGGTCAGTCAATTTAAAGGCAGACATTAATATAATAAGAGCAACATAACATTAATATTTTATCTGCAGTGATAGGTGCATTACTGAGTGACATTTTGAACATGAAATGGTAGCTTAGCTTGGCATTTAGACTATGGAATCTATTCCTGACTGTTTAAACCTCTTTCTCCTTAATTTGGCGCTTACGATAAGGTAAAGGTTATCGGCTGGAGGACAAGAATGCAAGGAACAAGAATATTTTCCAGAAGTATCCTTTGCTCCTGTTTTGAATTTCCAGCACTTCATTTTAAGCAGCAAGTCGTCATTCTCTTGTTTTTCATATCATACAAAGAATACAATTTCAGAACCAGCGTATACCGATCCGCTTTTCTAAACATTTGTTATCATTTCAACCTCCTATATCCCCTCTAGTATCTATAATGAAATGTGTCATTAAATCACTTCTGCATACATTTATTTCAATTAACTTGAAAAAGGCAAAAGAATAAGATTCTGTAAGAATGCATTAGGAATGAGATATGACATTAAACAATAATGGTGAAGAAAACTGTGTGAACTTAGCATATCTGACTCTGAATGGATTTGATGATCATTACTTGCATTTCTTACCAGTTATTTTGTTTGAAGTGATGACTTCACTTGCCCCTTTTATGCTGCCACATTATTTTTGTTAATGAGTCAACCCATTAACAATGCAGACTTTCTTTTGTATAACTATGGCTAAACAACTACTTCCCACTTTGCAGTGGGAAATCGAAAGCTGAACCTATGGATTTGGATATTAGAGTGATAACCATCAGACTTAAGAGGTAGACATGTTGAACTTGTTTGGTTGCAGTGGCAAATAATAGTGTTCTAATTAGTATTCACCAAACAGATCTACACCACTTTTGCTACCTAATCTGGAAAAAAGTTCAAATATTTCAGTGGCGGTATTTACCAAACAGATCTACACCACTTTTGCTACCTAATCTGGAGAAAAGGTCAAATATTTCGGTGGCGGCATACTCCTCCACTGAATATATAGCAAAGATTGTTGCACAGTAGTTAATAACTAAGCGGTAATAACACATTTGTTCTACAATGAAGGCTCGTTCAGATAGCTCCCATTTGTTTTGACCAACTCAAGTCAGCGTTCCACATATTTGGATATCAATGCTACAGATACGTTCAAAATATGTGCCACTCCAAAGTGTCTCTTGCCCAAAAAATATTGAAAGTATGTTTTTAAATAAAGAGGGTTATGAAAGGACGTAGGCTTTTCGTGGTTCATATAACTGAAAGTTATTTACTGACTGTTACACCGCGGTCTGCTGGGGATTTCAGAGTTTCCCCACGACTGCGGTGGACATTTTTAGTGGCGCTGTCGAAATCTTCCAGAAGAAGCCTGCATTTCGTCTGAACCGATGACGACGAAAGTTTTGGAAGGCTGTGGACAACCAAAGGAGTGTCTTATGTGTACCTGTCCTAGTTGGAATTAACCACTTATTCAACGGAGGTGGGGTTTACAGGATGACGGGTGTAATTGAGGTTGGGAATGAAGAGCGGGCAGGAAGATTGATCTTCAACGGCTGTTATAATTATGCACCTTGCGCACTGACGCATATTATCAACCAAAATCTTCAAGTTTAAGTTTTGATTCTAAGCATCTTTTGGCAGTATGGGGTGGAGCTCAGCTTCTGCTGTTGTTGGGTTTGCTCCAATGTTACCGGATATGCCCTATGCCACGCGGAGAAGCACTGACGCCTGTTCTGGGGTTATTATCCCCAGGAGACCGAAATAGGGTGCTCCGATGGAGTGGTAAAGAGTAGTAAAATTAGAACCGATGACTGCTGGTGCCGCTATATTTACACTGAGAGCACTTCCCGCTGATTGTTCCGGAGGCCGCCCAGGTCATCAGTTCAGACGCTGCGCAAGTTTCTTCGATAAGACTTCAACCACGCCATTAAAGATGTATAGGCAGTTCTTGAAGAAATATGGGAGTTCCAATCTCTACTAGATATGGCGTAAGAGCCGGAGTTAACTTCCAGTTATATGAAGTGCTGTATTTTAGAGACATAATCCTACCCAGAACCCTTCTCCAAAAGAATTTATAAGTGACAATCATTTCTAAAGACGTCTGCATCTGTTGAAGGACACTAAAGACACTAAATGTGTCAATAATGCAAAGAACATACATTTGAAAAGTAATTACTGAGCTCAAACTCAGTTCATATCAAATCGTTCGTTTTGATGTTTTACCTAGATCATCTAAATCTGTTTTAAAGTATGTGCACCCAAACTTTATGAACATAAATGGAGGTATTACTATTATTATTGTTATAACCAGCTCTGTACCTCTTCAAAAATTTCTAAACTAATATATATATCTTTTTTTATTTTCAGGTTAGGCCTATGGGGAAGGAAACGAGGCCTATCCAGTAACCGGTGTCTCTTCACTAAGTTAACAACACTGATCAGGTAAATAAATAATAAACTATATTTCAAAGTTTATAATATAAACATTTCAGCTCCATTTTCTTTTAAGTTTTAGCAGAGGTCAAAAATACTTTCTTTACGCAATCCCAGAAGCTTTGGAGTAACTAGGTATAACTTTTAGTCAGAACCTGCAAAATAGTGTGATTCTTTATGATATTATATAAATTATTGTCATTATACACATTTTTGCTCGATCTCTTAACCTCAACATTCCAAAGTATTCTGTAACAAACTTTTGATTCCCTTTTGTTTAGATTCATGTTGTATATAAAGTGAAATGCTGCGTATTTACTTCGCGTTTTAGGATATAGGCCGTTTTCTCTGTCATTACACTGAAACAATTCATAATGCATTAAATTATTTTCCAAAATAATTAAGTTTTAATATTGTGTATGATTTATCACTTAAAATATTGAGAATATTTTTTAAAAAACGTCAGTAGGTATACATATTACAGCCATGCGGTTACGTAGATTTATACATAATGCATTAAAATTCTCCAAAGGGTTATTTTTGTAAGATGCTGGGTCTTATAGTAAAAGTGTAAGTATAAAGTTTCTCTAGTAGATAAAGAGTATACATTTGCATTTAACAGCTGATAGATGCTTATTTAAATTGTAGGGTACTTCATTATTCTTGCCACTCTTTAAAAATCCCAGTCTACCAAAATCACACAACATACTTTTTGCCAAAAGATAACAACTTCCAGAGGGAACTGCTCCTCTTTGCTGCTGAGTTGTAATCATTAGCCAACAAAAGACAACCCTATAAACATGATGAGAGGCATTATAGCCAATCTTCTGGTTCCTTTATTTTCTGCAGATACATACCTTGTAAATACAAACCCCAAAGTAATGCCGCCCTTGACAGAGGAGTGAGCAGATGTGTCACGTTTTATTTCTTGATGACAATGTTCAAGCAGAAATGGAGGCCTTCAACACCACGGTCAAGGCTAGATCTATTGTCTGTCTTACCTTCCGAGAGGAAAGGAGAGGCGAGAGAGTACAGAATGCCAGGCATATTGAGAAGCCACTTACCCCCCAATCTGTTGAATTCGGACAGAGGGTTTCGGGTCAATGAAGACCAATTCCCTCCTCAAAGCACAATTTTTTTCGAGTGAAGGAAAAGTCCCTTTACGGAGTTCCACTGTGCTGGAGGACACAAGGGAACTCTGGGGCTCGCCTATCCTTGGCAATACCTACTATAACCCTCGACCTGATATAGGAAGGTAATTGAGAGGAGAAATGGAGGTCCCACATAGCACCCACGTTAGTAATTGGGAGCTGCTAAGCTGGTATCCATTGGGTACGAGCGCGTGAGAAGGTAATTCTGGGCTACAGCCATGAAACCTGCTGCAGGTTAGGTAGGGACTAGAGGTGGTATTTGGTAAGGACATATACGGGATAAATGCTGAAAATGTCGAGTCTACCGCATGTGGCGAGACTTGAACTCCTCCACGTACAAACGGCTGAAGATCTTCTACTGCTGTTCAGTTGTGTGATGTTGCAGATTCTTGCTGATAGTGCAGGTGGTTGGTTGTTGAGGCTGACGAAGTTCCTGAGGAGACCCCGGATGCTCTCAGCGAGTCCGTCCAGCTTCCGGTTAACGGTGTGTTGTTCCGTGGTGTAGTGTGCTGTTTGAATTGATGATGCCTGGAGTTTTCTTAGGAGGTCCTCCAGGGTGGTCAGCTTGGCCGCTATGACCAGGAACTCCGAATGGAGATCTTGAACGGCCACCCTAGGCCCCGGGCTTCCTCCCTCAGCTACTCCTGGCTGATGGCACGGTTTGATGCTGCTGGCTGTTGAGGAGGTTACTGATGTGGAGGCTGTCGTGTGCTCAGCTACTGCTGAGGAGTTGACGGCGCTGGTGGAACAGGCGATGCCTTCCTGCAGGGATACAGGAAGCAGAGCACCTGCCCGGTGAAGTGCTTGTGCCCTCCACAGGAGGCACAGTAGTGGTGGTGGTGGTGGTGGCGAGGAGGTCATGTTCTTTGCCGACCGAGGAGAGGCTGGAGGCACCAGAGTAGTGGCACCTCGGCTCGGCTGCACAGGACTATTCTGCATGCCCGCAGGCGCAGCAGCGGCGGCATGGAGCTAGTCGGTCCTGTCGGCTAACCTCAGTACGCAGCACCCGCCCTAATAAGGGAAGGCCGGTAGCTAAGGCAGCTTCCAGATCCGTGTGGCTGGCTAGCTCCATGCGGACGAGTGGTGTCGGGCCTCGGTCTGAGGAAATGCGAGTGGCCCTTATTGCTGAAGGCTACTGCTGCTACGCTGCAGCAACAACATAGCGTGCGCAGGTTCCGAGGGACTCCTGTAACCACTATGCTGGTGCGGCAGTACAGTGGTTGTGGCGGCTTGCGGCTGCCTGGTTGGCGCTGGAGATTGGCCTGCTCCCGGCTGGGTAGCAGGGACAGGTTCCGGCTACGGAGAGGTGTGTGGACGTTCCTCCTCGGCTGTGACTGCTGGCTTCCTCGTTGCTTTCCTAGCACGACTCATGTTGCTGCGTTGAAGGTTCGAACAGAGAACAAAAACCCACAGCATATATACCGTGTTCCACCGCCCATTGTCTCATTTGCAACCTGAAATAAATATAGAAATGCTTGGAAATGGTAAAAGAAAAAATGTTATGCGTTGTGCTCTCTATCCATAAACATCTACTTTACGGATTTAGGTCTTTGGCCTGTTTCCACATCAAGATATCGAGTTTATCGATATGGCGCAAGGACTTCCAACTCTTCTTCTACCTTTAAGTTGGTATTGAAGTAATACCTGTGGGATTCTGTTTTGTGGCATCCTTCCTATTTGTTCTACTTCTTATCTGATTTATTCTGTCGTTTAAGTTGAATATATTTAATTCCGTTCTAATGTCCCCATTATGCCTTTTATCTAAAACTGTATATTCCACTACAGAACGTAAGAATTTCATTTTGGCTGATTCTTTCTTCTATTTAATCTTATGTGCCCAATTTTCACAAATATAAGTTAATATGAGAACTGCCATAGTTTTATAGAATTTTAATTGAGTTGTTTTTAATGTTTTATTTCCCATTATTATTCTTATTGTTCTACAAAAACTATAGCATGTACTTATTCTTATGTTAATATGATGGTAGTAGAATTTGGCAGTACAAGAGTTAAAATTATTTATATGTTCTATTATTTTATTATTTCTTAATATTTTACATCTTAAGTGGTTAAACCCTTGGAACACCATCACTTTTGTTTTCTTCTCTGAAATACTCATGTAATTGCTGGTTATTCCTTTTAAATTGTGTACTACTACGAGGACTGTTCAGTACAGAATGATCATAATTTTTTACGGTTGTAATTTTTCGCACTATAATTCAATCTTATTATATTCTGTTAGCTTAATGTGAAACAAACACGCCGTAGTAGTTTCATTGTTGGTACTCCTGGTTCCTGCCTGTGAGAACCAGGCAAGTTCAGACATGTTCAGTATCGCCTACCTCTGCAATGGAGGTAACATGCAGTTAAAGTTGATGTTAGAGGAAGATCCGGAGTTTCTTTCAAACGTAATCACTGCCGATAAAACTTGGTTACATCATTTTGATCCTGAGAGCAAATAGCAAAGCTCAGTGTGGAAATCTCCTTCATCACCAACCCCCAAATAAGCAAAAGTGGTTGCTTCTGCTGGGAAAATTATGCTCATCTCATTGTTTGATATTCATGGAATGGTTTATCAGCATGTTGTACCTGCACACACATCAGTAACTGGACAATACTACAGGGATGTCCTGAAAACTTTGCAAGTTCATATCAGGCGCAAAAGAGCGTATTCCCGCTGCACCACGATAATGCGCGGCTGCATATTACCAATGTTGTTGCTGAATAGCTTGCAAAAATCAACGTGCTGTGCATTCCTCACCCTCCTTATAGTCCGCATTAACTCCGTGTGACCTTTTTCTATTCCCTAACATGAATAAAAGCCGTCATGGAAGGCATTATCCATCATCAGAAGTAGTGGTGAAGGCTGCGGAGGTGATTTTAAAAGATCTCTCAAAAAATGGTTTCCATTATGTCTTTGAAGACTGGCAGAAACGCTAGGACAAGTGCATCGCATTCAGGGGAGACTATTTTTAGAAGAACCATCAAAATTGTTGTCAATAAAGTTATAATCATTCTTTATTGAACAGCCCTCATATATTGTGTACACAAACAGTTCTTATAAACATTTGTTTAATATCTGTTTTATGACAATCGAGATAAACCTTTTACAAAATTGTGTTATTCCGTACTTGATACTATATTGTAGGTACAAGGGCGTAAATGAAGTACAGCGTGCTTAAATGATAGTTAAACCTTCTAAGTGCTGGTCGCTCTCAATTGCTTTAAAATTCCATCCTCTTTGCCCAAAGAAGAGATAAAACACAAACAACAATTTCATATTAAAAAAAACCTATAGCTTTGAAAATTCGAAATAATAAGAATGAATATATCAGACCTGGTTTGCTTCACAAAACATTTTACTTGATATAAATTGTCTTAACGAGACCTATATTTTTTGCGCAATACGATTTTGTTTTTCTCTTACGCTTAACGAATTAGTAAAGGTCATCCAGAATAAAGTAAATTTAAGAGAGCATTCCCAGAAAATTCTAGATGTGTTTCATCAATAATGAAAATATTTTACATATATTTTGGTATTTGAATTCATAATCGTTTTAGAAACCCCCTTTTTTACAAATTAGGAAGTTTTTAAAATATTTTCATGTGGCAGGTAGTTTGGGCTGAGGTATTTTTTCAAAATCTTGGAAAATAGGAATTGAAATACGAAATTAGGTATTTAACGGATCTTTCGTTTTTAATTTATCAGATAATAGATACACCCATGGATATACACACGTATACACACGGGAAATTACTTTTGTAAAATTGTAATTTATTAAGTATTTAGGGATTCTCAAACATGCATTGAATTGTAGCGGATTACTGTAATTACGTAGTAATTACAAGTAAAATAAAGCAAAATGGATAAAAAAGAGACAATTATGAAGAAAGATAATGAAAAGGAAAGAAAACTACGGTGCTAAGCGGTTGAGTTGGTTAAGGAGTACTTATATTTAAATTGTACATTATGGTAAGTACATTAAAATATCGGATTGAAAAAATCCAAGATATGGCTTAAGTAAAACAAATTAGTCGATCTGGGTAGCTGAGTTGACTAGGAGCCGAACTACTGAGTCCAAGGTGACGTGTTCAAACCCAATATAGGCTGATTACCTTTAAGAATGCTTAGAAACATCAGTACATGTCAGTAGACCGATTGGTATGTAAAAGAAGTCTTCCGGGACGGAATTTCGGCACACCGGCAGCTCTGATATGGCATTGGCAATTGTGAGCATCGTTAAGAAGCAATATATATTGCAGATAAGCCCATATAGGCAGACCCAAGATTTGCGAATCTCCAGAATGTCCATGCAGTGGTACAGAACAAACAGTCCATCTTTTATGGGAATGCTCAATACTGGATCGACAGCGTAAAACCTTTAGGGCGGCAACTATAAGTGGATAAAATTGGCCAATCAGCTATGAAGAAATAATTATAAACACTTGAAGGCGTTTAAACACTTTACAAATAGTATAGACTTCGATCAACTGTAAGAATAATTTTGTATATATGCAAATATTGTATGATGTAACTGATAATATAATATAGGAGCATATAAAAATAAATAATGTACAAAGACGAATACAGAAAATGAGAAATTGTATATAAAATTGTAGAAAATATATAAATTCCACGTAATATTACTACGAGTATATTGGGGCATGTGACTCAAGTAATAAAGAAAGGCCCATATAGAACTATGCAAAGTCCTTAGAGACGTTTCTTAGCTCTTCTATGAATCCAAAGTTCTCTCTCTCTCTCTCTCTCTCTCTCTCTCTCTCTCTCTCTCTCTCTCTCTCTCTCTCTCTCTCTCTCTCTCTCTCTCTTAGTCTTTGGCTGTGAGCTTTCTTTCTCTTGTCTGTCCACGTTGTTCCAGTCTTTTTCTTCGGTTTGTCCTCTCGGTCAACTTGTCACTTATGTACCTTCATTCTAAAGACGTCCCTCCAGGATATCGTCTTGAGTGATTCCTGCCAATTTTAAACCATTTCTTACGTCACCGATCCATTTCATATGCCTACTGGATCTTTACTTCTGTTTTCGTAAAATTCCATAATTTTTTCTGAACCTGTTTAAAGTTAATCGTTTAAGATATCCACAAAATAGGAATGGACATGAGGTGGGGCTAGGCGTGGCTGTTCTATCGCTACTAGCCAGTGCGATGCCTGCAACGTTGTACAGTTAAGCACGCTTACTGGCTCGCTTTACCGAAGCATGCGGCTAATTTCTTTGTGCGCTCTAAAGATACTAATTACAGAATTTTTCTTTATGTTACAAAGCTATTGTTTCTGATGGTTAGTATCCAAACCCCATGTTTGTAGCACATCTGGTTTCGGAGATACGGAAATATAAGGAAAGAATAATTAACTATCAGGGAAGAAAAGCACACACGTGCTATGCTGCAGTTGCATTTTGTACCTTACATTCAGTTAAGTGGTGATCTTTTAAGAGTACACACGTCCTTTCAAAGTTAGTAAATATACCGCTTAGCAAGCCGAGTACTGGTGCGCCTAGTAGTAACTGCGAAACAAAATTTTACATAAGCAGACTAAAAATATTCTTGTTAATGTGTAGGTATTCGTTTTTCAAACGATTGTCAGTTAAAGACATTTTTGAAAGTACACATTTCGCTCAGAGTCGAGAATTAATGCTACAAGATTGCCACGTGAGTGTTCATACTGTGACGAACATTGTTAAAGAAGGCAAACAGTTCATCAAATTAGCAGAAGTTTCCGTATGTAGATCTCCAGGGAAACATCGAGCAACTAAAAAACTGCTGCCAACTCAGACAATTTTCAATAATGTGTTTTACGTAAAAGAATTTATGGTTTTTATGACAGGGTGAATATCCAACTGCCAAAAAGCTGACCAATTTAATAAGGGGGAAATTAGAGTATACGAATTCTGTATCTTCTATGCATAATATTCTGAAATATCTTGGGTTCAAACATAGAACCAATGGTGGTCACAAATTCTTGATTGAAAGAAGCGATATTGTTGCTGAAAGACTAAAATTTCTGCGCACAATGTACGGCATTAGTACTTGAGATTGACGGTGTAAAATGCTTCATAAATACACATTCATATCTTACGTATTTATTAAGTATTTTAATAAAACAACAATTGTTTTAAAGTCATTACAGACAGTATAAAATATGGGATCATTAAAATAGAAACTATATTCACAAATCGTTGAAAAGTCATTATTTTGTTTCACTGTAGCAAACACCTTCTTTCCTAGAACGCATCCAATTTGAATCATTCTGTTTGGTGTGCATATGAACGATAGCTACGTGAGCGAACTGTTCTCCACTTGGAGGTTTTAAGGTTCAGATTATTTGATCATCATTGTATATGTTGTCACATACATGCTAAAATAGTAAGCGAACTTCTGGTTTAATTACAGTGTTATAGTACTCTTAATTTTGTACATTTGAACATGCATCTTTTATTATACGAGGGCTGATCAATAAAGAATGATCACAACCTTTTTGACAACGTATCTCTACTCATCCTCACAATTTTAATGGTCCTTCTCAAAATAGTCTCCCCTGAATGCGATGCACTTGTCCCAGTGTTTCTGCCAGTCTTCAAAGACATGCTGGAAACCAGTTATTGAGAGATCCTTCAAACTCGCCTCCGCAGCCTTCACCACTGCTTCTGATAATGGATAATGCCTCCCACGAAGGAGTTTCTTCAAGTTAGGGAATAGAAAAAAGTCACATGGGACTAAATGCGGACTAAAGGAAGGGTGAGTGGTGCACTTCACGTTGATTTTGCAAGATATTCAGCAACAACATTGGCAATGTGCGGCCGCATATTATCGTGGTGCAGCATCCAGCCTGCTTCATGGAAATGTGGTCTTTTGCGCCTGATATGGACTTGCAATGCTTTCAGGGCCACCCTGTGTATTATCCAGTTACTGATGTGTGTGCAGGTACAACATGCTGACAAAGGACTTCATGAATAACAAAGAATGAGATGACCATAACTTTCCCAGCAGAAGCAACCACATTTGCTTTTTTGGGGGTTGGTGATGAAGGAGATTTCCAGACTGAGCTATGCTGTTTGCTCTCAGGATCAAAATGATGTAGCCAAGTTTCATTAGCAGTGATTACGTTTGAAAGAAACTCCGGATCTTTCTCTAACATCAACTTTAACTGCATGCAGACCTGCATGCGAATGTCCTTTTGTTCGGGAATCAACAGTATTGGAACTCATCGCGTACAAACACGTCTCATGTGTAATATTTCCGTCACCAACGTGTGGGGGGCACCCAATGAAATGTTCAGTATTTCAGAAAGTGATCTTAGGGTAATTCGTCGATCCTCTCTCACAATGGCAGCAGCAGTGTTCATGTTTTCTTTCGTAAGAGCAGTAGCCCGAGCACCGGATCCACCTTCCTTTGAAATTGATTGTCTCCCCTCTTTAAACATTTTAAACCACCTTCGATCTCTACTGTAGGGAAGAACAGACTCTCCATAGGCCTCCTGTAACATTGTATAAGCCTCAACTGAAGATATGTTGAGACGAAAGCAGAATTTCAAAGCCGCATTTTGTTTCTCGCGTGTTACCTCTATTGCAGCGGTAGGTGATACTGAACAAGTCTGAACTTGCCTGATTTTTACAGGTGGGATCCAGGAGTACCAACAATGAAACTACTACGGCGTGTTTGTTTCACATTAAGCTAACAGAATACAATAAGATTGAATTTTAGTGTGAAAAATTATGACCGTAAAAAAATTATGATTATTCTTTATTGAACAGCCCTCGTATACGTTTTGAGTAAGCCGATATGCTGTTTAAATTTTTTGACATCTGCTTTTGTTTGTTTTAATTTCGGTTTTGTTTGTTTCAATTCCATTTTTCTGAATTATTTGCCTAAGATATTTAATTGAGAAATTTCTTCTTCTTCTTCTTCTTCTTCTTCTTCTTCTTCTTCTTCTTCTTCTTCTTCTTCTTCTTCTTCTTCTTCTTCTTCTTCTTCTTCTTCTTCTTCTTCTTCTTCTTCTTCTTCTTCTTCTTCTTCTTCTTCTTCT
>CM060953.1:147844627-148074627 GCA_030765055.1 Mantis religiosa
ACTTTCCTTCGGGCTTTTCTGCATATACGAAGCATCTCCGCATATAATATCTTTGTGTATAAGACGGAGTTGTTTGTTCCATTTGACGACAGCCCCACAAATGAATAAAATGTATACTCTAATCTAAGAAACTTGTAAGTAGAATATCAAACACTACCGACGACTGTAGGTATGCCGGAGTATTGCTGTGTATCACGTAATGGATTATGCAAGACCATTGGTAAACAGCTCCTAACTAATGAATGCCTTGTTTACTGCTTGTCGCGCAGTCTAGGGATTGTTTACTCACATTTTCGGAGCATCTAGCTCATTTATAAAGATTTATGCACATGGGTGTATAAACAAAGTAAAACCTGGTAACATATTTTTTCCACCCTCAATTATAATACATCAGGCAAATATTTGATTCTTTTTACAATATTCCGGACAAATGTTTAACTAAAATAATATCAAATTAAGCAATATGGGGTGTTTCTATACTCAATATGAAAACAAGATACAACTGTTTCTATATCGTAAATGATATTTTTTGCCATGAAATCATGACGGAAATACGAAAAATCACATATGAGAGCAACATTAAACACTTTCGAAGTTTTTAAAAATTAAATGAAATTTGTTTACATTCTTGAAAAGTATTTTCTAATAGATATTAATTGTTCTTTCACACTAGCCGTGTGTAGGATGCACTATGAAAGGGTAGGGACAGACTGAAAAATTCAATTCCATAGCCGGGAATTGAACCACGGATCTTCTGGTCTCTGTCCAGCCGCTCTAACCATTAAGCTACTATGGCCACCGTGCCGATATGGCAGTAAATTCTCCAACTGACTCGTATTTTTCCAGGTAAACCACTAGGAGTTCTCATAAACACACGAGACAACTACCCTAACGGCGACCTACCGTGGTCCCTGGTCACGGAAAGCGGCCCGGGTTCGATCCCACCCATGTGGTGGAGACTTTAGGTTCCGGGTACAGGATCGGTGCCCACTCAGCATCGGGAGGAAAGTGAGAAGCTTGCGCTAGGTAAGCGGCCCTGGTCACGGAAACCAACATTCTGGCTGGGGGATGCCGAGATGCTGACCACATCTCCTCCCCGTGTCGGTTGGATGATCGCCCACCTCTGCCGTGCGTAAGTGGACGTGAGGCCGGCAGTCGGGTTGGTAGGCCTTGGCCCTCTAAGGGCTGTCGCTCCAGTGGTTAACTTTAAATTTAAGTCTACGTCTCGGAGATACGGCTCTACCTCTTTTCCCAAGGAAGCCATGCTCAGGACTTTTACAACCGAAATTGTCCATAACCCTCGTTAGTTTGGGCGCGTGACCTCGAGAACTATGGGCTAGTATGTAACCTCTAGACTACGGAAAGCAATCACGTTTACAAGTAGATAACTTAGACTGTGATCTGTTAATAAAATTTCCATATATTTTGATGAAAATTAGCAAATAATTACCCTTTAAAGGATTGATAAGAAGCAGGAGGTTCATGAAAATATATTTCTGGATCCGAAAATAGGTCACGTGTAAACTATTTTCTAGAGTACTTTTCCTTCTGATACTGTGGACCTCTAAATGTGTGGTTCAACTGAAGTATTGACATCCAAGTGTTTTTGGATATTGTGCAATATTCTTCTAATAGAGTTAAGCAAAACTACACATATTACTTACTCAGACGGTAACGCTTGGAACTGTCAGTAGAGAGATAAAGAGGTCCTTGCTTGATCCCAACAGACCGACCAAACTGACCAAAGTTATTTTTCGCGGTTTTTCTTGGTTTCTAGATGAATGCTAGTTTGGTTATTTTACTTTCTGTGACTTCTTGCTCCCATATATTTTTTAGCAAGGGTAAAAATGTCAGCAAATGGGAGTGTCTTGCACGTGCATGGTGGAATTCACTCTCTGTAACTACAGTACTGTGGTAGTCTGTCGTCGGAGATGATGTCGAAACCTGCATGTAGACCTGGCGCCGAGGTGTAGGACTTTAGGAACACTTTAGGGACTCCAGGACAGCTTGGGCCCCTTGTCCGGGTTTTGGCACATCTACTGGACACATTCATGTCCTCCCTGCCGAAGTAGGGCTGTAGGCTCAGTGTGATATCCCCCTCGGTGTACTCTACTATAAGCGCACGAGAAGAAGAGCGATCGGGTTCCAAATCATCATTCGTTAAGTTTCGTTTAACTCCGTGAACTTAGATGACAACTTTGAAATTTGAAATGCGCTATACACTGACATCTAGTGGCTAATACGCTAAGCTTTATCGCGTCCCCCATATTTCGTTTTGATCAATTTCGAGGTTAATTAGCTAGCCAGTTTATAACAATCGTATGTTAGAATTAAAATTTTAGTTCGTCCCTGCCAACATATACATGTCATGAGACACGTCAAAATGTAACCAGTATATACACAAAGTTAAATTGATTACATACAATATACACAGTAAGCAGATTTTCTATGGTTTCATGTGGTATTTGCATAGACTAATTTACTACAAGGAATGTCATAATATTAATATTACAGGTTTGTGAATGATGGTTCTAAAAATGCATTAACCGTATAAAAACTGTGTGCATGCAAAAATTTCTAAACTTTATTCTTAAAGTGTTTTAATGATGCAGCTTGTTTAAATGGATTTGGAAGTTTATTATATAACATTATCACTTTGTAGTTAAAGCTTTCTTCATAAAGGCTCGTTTGGTGCGCTCGAATTGCCAGTTTATCCTTGTTACGAGTGTAGTTGTAATGTACATCAGCATTTACTTGAAAATGGTTAACACTTGTATGAACATTTGTGGATGTTATGGCTCTCGAAAGGGGACACATTATTATTCGTCTACCTCCGTATAGCTGTGATCTGAATGCAATTGAGCTGGCGTGGGCAAAGCTAAGGAATGCTTTCCGAGGATGCAACGTTACTTGTGATATCTTCGCTTATCTTACATGCTATTTTGCTGAACTGTGTTTTTCAAAGTTGACCACAGTGCAGAAACAAAAGAGCGTCAGCTCTTGCTTCTTCCCCTCTGCCCGCACCACACCGTAAATCCAGCTCTCAACTTATCTTACGCGTACTGAACTTCTACCTATCTTACCTTTCCCTATACCTACTTAATATTAATAAAACAAATAAGATGCTTTCTAAATAACGTACTTTTTTCTTTTGTAGGCAGGATATTGATGGGCTGTAGGAATAAAAATTTGGTATTAAAGTGCTGGCCTCTAGGCCACATTAAAAATGATGTGTGTTGTGCCAGGCCTGTTGAATTTCATGTAAATGAGCTTAGCCCTGGGTTATCCAGAGGCATTTGAGTTATTCAGAAATGCAAACCATGACGAGAGATTTCATCAACAAATGCTTCAGAAACAAATCCTTTCCGTGGAAATCAATTTAGTTTTCAGCAGCGGAATTTTGTCCTGTTTTCCTCACGGTTGTTTTTCACGAATTCCTTTGTTGTCTTTCAGCTCTCAACGCAGCTTCTAGAGTTGAATGTTGTATGTTCTAGAGTTCTATAGCTCTTGAATACTACACTGCGAAGTGGAGCTCGCTCTTGTCCAGTGTAAGACGACAAAAATATCGTATATGCGACATCCACATGTTATGTACACCCATTCTTCTGTAAACTATGTATTAACGCGCTTATTCTTCTGTGGCATCACACAAAATTTTTGAAAAATAGGTTTTAGAATTATTTTTTAGTTTTAAAATATTAATTTTTCTTTAAATTCATATGAAAGTTTAATGAATCCTACACGTCTCTTATAGTACAAAATTGAGACACAAGTCTGAAGCGATGTCAAATCTTAAAAAGACGAGTCGCTATACGATGATTTTGAAATTCTACTTTTAATTTGACGAGAAACAACCGATTGATTGGCATAGTACTTCAAAAATTAGTATTTGTAAATTCAAACTAATGGAAACGAATATCTTGTAAATCGATAACGCTCAAGTATTATAAATTTTCTATTTTACCAAGTTTTTATATTCTTTGTATAGAAATATATAGACAAAATCTCTTTTGGTTTACACTTATTCAACATGCATTACGATAGTCACAGACTATTCGTAAAAATTCCAGATATACATTTTATTAGCCATATAAATACCTTAACTATAGGAATACTAATTGAAGTCGTTTAGAGCAATTTTTGAGGGAATAAAAAAGAATTAACTTAATTTAAGGTATATTATATCTGGGTTGGGAAGGTTTTCTAGAAAACCTTCGTCTAGCTTATAGAAATCTGATTTGTTTGAGAGAAGTTCTTATTTTAATAGTTAAATATTTTCTCATATTTTCCATGCAGTTACTATAGAACTACAGAAATCCATAGTAGAGGATTCTTATTTTTGGACAACTCAACAGAAAGCAGAAACGCATTTCTTATACAAAAGAAGGTTATAAGAATCATTACTAACATCCATAGCAGAACGCTCCTACAAAGATCGTTTTAGAAGATTGAAGATATTAACCTTCCTTACATGTATGTATATATTCTCGACCATAAAATTTTTTGTATGCAATCGGATCTCATTTGTAAGAAATAATGTAATTCATAGAATAAGCACTAGACAAAAGCGTATTGTATATTATTCCAGTGTTAAACTTTCTTGCTTCCAGAAAAAACGTCATCAAAATACTTGACGTTCTTCCTAATGATCTTAAAGAAAAATTGATAATTTCGGTGCTTTTAAAAATGTTGCTAGAGAGTATCTGTGGTCAAAATCATTTTATTCTATACAAGATTATATGAATGACAAATTGTCCTGATAATACTTATCAAGTAGAATCTACCTGTCCCAATGACAAATCATTGCCAATAAATCTTTAATGTATATTAATATATATGTATTGAATAAATGGCCATAAATGGTATTCATTGCAAAAAGGTTGAGACGTCCCGGCAAAACCCAAGTGAAATTTGATTTAAAAGTGTTTGAGTTTGTATCTTTACCTCGATTTCGATATTGTTTTTCATATTGACTGTGTATATCGTGTCTTTTATGAAAAAAATTCTGGTATACATGCTATTAAACTATACACTTATGAACAAGTTCATTGTTCACAGTCCTTTGTGGCTACAAGAGAACCCACTGAATGCAAATCAACCTAATCTAATATAATCTTGCATCTTTGGAAGATCCTCGATGCAAATACAATTTTAGTATATATCAATCTTCTCGTAGTTTTGGTTATTCTGTGCAGAGACGTGAGCCTTTATCTAAATCAAGGGACTTCAAGGCGTTTACTGTGAAATTCTATTTGAATGGTTAGTAGATGCTAAAGAAACTAAAAGAGCTTGTTTCCTACTTCTTGTTAGTTGTGGACAGGCATAGGAATTTCCAGGTAATAAAACCAGAACGAATGGAAATTAGCTTGAATTGTTACCAGTCTTTATGGTCTGATATCGTAGTTCGGGCTGTGGGCGTGTCCAGACAAATCACGACAACGGTTTTAGCATCCGTCAGTGACTCATGAGTGCAGTCGTGTACCTATTGCTGGCGGTTGTAGTGTGGTTAACATGACAACTGCTGAAGAATTCCTTAGCCTAGTCATGGCAAATGTTTTCTGAGAGTTTCATTGTCCATTTTGTTGACTCAAAAGCATCGTGCATAGTATTTATGCGATCTCATCATTGTTTACTTAACAATACATAATAAATATGTTGCAATGTGTGTATTTATAATCCTTTAACCCGCAAACTACTAAAGGTTTGTGTAATATTGCCGTTTTAAGCGATATGCTAACATGAGTTATAGTCGCGCTGCTCGAACGGTTACCATGGCTTTATCTTTGTTAACAGAAACGTCTCAGATAAGGCACTGATTACACTGGACAACAATGAAAATGTTTCGGGCTTAACAATAATGAACATACATGTACTCCAATCTGCTGAATTAAAAATCACCATAAAAATGATTGATTATCTCTTGTTTTGAAGATAGTGACATTTCATTTTTAGAGTGAAGATTTTAAATTTTGGGGATTTTTGGAGAGTTGGTACACCTGTGAAATAACATCAGAGAGAAATTTAGGAAATTAAGTGATGCGAAAGTTATGGAAGGCATTTTTGTCAGACCACAAATACGAGAACTTGTAAAGGATCCTGCATTTGACCAAGTTTTGGAGGGGAAAGAAAAGGAAGCTTGAAAAAACTTCAAGGGTGTTGTTCATGGACTTTTAGGCAACAAAAGAGTTGACCACTACAAGCATTTGGTGACAGTGCTCCTGCAAAAATACCGTAACCTTGGATGCAACATGTCCCATAAGATCCATTTTCTCCACTCCCATCTAGACTTTTTCCCTCCTAGTTGTGGAGCTGTTAGTGATGAACATGGGGAGAGATTCCATCAGGACATTTCTGTTATGGAACAAAGATATCAGGGCCGTTGGAATGAAGTAATGCTTGCGGATTACTGTTGGTCTTTTTATAGGGATTTTGCGGAACTCCATCACAAGAGGCAAGCTAAAAGACAACGAAGCCAATAGGCCACCATATGATTCTCTTCAGACACGGCTATCTGCGAAGTATTTTTCCAGTAATTTAGAACTCTTAGCATGTAATTACCAGTTAAAAAACCAAATGCACTTTCATTGTTGTTAGCATGTATGCAATTAAAATGTATCCTTTTCTCTCAATCCGTTAATATGTAATACTTCCACCTTGTGTATATCATAGAAACTAGAGCTAATAAAAATGTTTCATTATCATATTTGTCTTTCTCAAGCCAAAATTAGTAGGAATTGCCTTATGAAGTGCTCGAAACGTTCAAAAATTATTTTTGGGGCCCAGTGTTATTCTTGTAAGAGTGAGAGGGGAACTGCCGCAGTTCTCGGATCTGTGCTAAGCACCAATGAACGCATCACTTCAGCCAATGGAATTCGCAGGAAACACAAATGACAGATAGACGTTCACTCCACGTTAAGTAATCAGTGAGTTATCTGAGAGGTATCTATTACCAAAGATAAATCCAACCTTTGGCAACCTTTCTGAGAAGCAGGATTATACCATTCAAGAACCATTCCGATTTAAATTGATATAAATTAATTATAGTCATCTTTTAAACAAACATCCATTCATGGCTGAATCAATGTAAACTAGTAAAAAGTTGCAAACCTTAATTCTTGACTCTCATCATATTTATGACATTCGCTTTCTCGCAATTATTTATCTTATTATTATCACGTAAATTTTTAAATAATAAGTAACAGTTTTAAGATGTATGCCAAAAATGAATGTTTCATTAGCGATACTCATTTGTTTTGTTATTCTTCACTCACAAAAGTGTCACAGTCTCTCTCGTGTGAATATTTAGATCTTTGTGAAATTAATAGTGTTTCAGGTTCTTCAACTCTATAAACTTAAAGGCATATCTTTCATTTGGTCGAATTAATATTATCTACTTTACACATTTTATTAATACTCAAACGAAACATGCTTCCCACTGTAATAGAAGCTTCCCTCTTACTAGAAAAGCGTTTATGGACTAAAAATAAAGATAAAATTCTTAATAATTTTAGAATTTATTAACGATTATGCTATCAGTACATCAAATATTATGTGCAGTTCTTGCATAGCTTTTCTCTGCTAACTCGTTCGTGCCACAAAGGAGTATGCTTTTGTTACATATAAACGCACTAAGGATCATACTTTTTAACTGCCACCTCATTGAGAAAATTTACTTTGGAATGCTTCGTTCACAAAACACGTGTCTTTGGTTTAATTTTCAATTTCGTGTCTTCGAGTGACAGGATCGATTCTGTTGCTTTCTCAGGTGAGAGGGGCGTTCTGTCGAAGGTGTATAGATATGTTTCTGTTAAAGAGGATGTATTGAGGGTGTGATGATGCGGTGTTTCTGTTATCGTGACGTCAGATGCAGTTGGGTGTGGTCGGGCAAGTCAGAGAGGGGATGATGCGCACCCCAGCAAACCCAGCTTCCACTCGCTCTTCTCCTCCGTTTATTTATTTTTCTCTCTCTTCCCTCTTTTGTTTCCTGTCTCATTAGTCTGTCCACTTCCACACCTCGCCTTTCTTTTTATCGATTTCTTTTCAGCTTTGCTACTTTTGCTGTAGTGCTGAAGCCGTTTGCATTTCTTTAGCACATACGCACCCTGAATGAGGGAGGGGGGGGGGGGGTGAACGAGCCAGCTGGGTCAAGTTTCGTTACATTAATTTGTCAGCACTGCTCAAACTTCGAAAACATGTCCTCTCGCGGATAGTACAACAAACTTCTTCCTGCAGTCTGTCCAACCTTGCGAAAGCAACAGCGAAATGAGGCGAATATTTGCATACTTTGCGCTGGTCATTTAACCCCGCCAGAGCTTTTTGGAGACTTTTCTCTGAGTGAACAGTGCTGTCATTGCTGGGAACATTTATCAAAGAGCCCCCGTATACTCTAATCAATAAAGTGGATCATGTTTAGAAGTTCTATTTATTTCCTGTTAGTATACTCGTTCATGAAAATGGGTTCAGCTAAACAAAACCACAGAAATGCTCACTTAGTAGACGGGGATAACACACGACTATTAACAAAAAAACACTGCACATGAAATCAT
Organism: Mantis religiosa; assembly: GCA_030765055.1. Lineage (NCBI taxonomy): Eukaryota > Metazoa > Arthropoda > Insecta > Mantodea > Mantidae > Mantis > Mantis religiosa. The sequence goes on from CM060953.1 coordinate 147,853,174, forward strand.
TTGAATCATAGTAACAGTTGCTCGAATTTTCGATGTGCAGCTCTTAAAATGCTACAAACATTGAATAAAGCGTAATGAATATTTATGGAATGATTAATATCACATATAGATTTAGTTTTCATAAAATTCAAGGGAGAAATAAATTTTCTTTCAGTAAATGCTCGGTTATGTCGTATGACATTCCAGGCTTATTTGTAAAACTAAATTGGAATACATAGCACGTACAGTACGTAAGTTCCCAAAAACTAAAATATCTATTTTTTTAATTCCTTATTCACTGAGGCTCCTTTTGAACCATTAAGAAACCTAAGTATCAAATTTTGCAATTATTTAAATTTTCGTATTCAATTCTTTGCAATCCGTCACCTAAAACAAACGAATTGGAACTTAGTGCTTGAAAAAAATTACAAGTAATCAAAATTCTAACCAGGAGTGAAGTGTCTACAAAATGTTTAACGCCACAAAGTACAGTGTGTTTTAAGGACATATTCTAAAAGTAAACTTTTGTTTATCTTTTATGCTTTAACATATGTAAAATTAATTTAGAGTGAAGAGCACTTCTGTTTCAACAGAATTCAAGGTATGGGACATCTTAGCCAAGCAATTATCTTAGTTTATAATATATAATATATAAACTAAAATCATTTGAAACGTTTTTCAGGAAGTACACTTATTAAAATTTTACTATATAAAGATGGCAAATAGTTATATTTTTTAAAATGTCTTTCTGGGTGGTGGAGCGTTATTCAGAGAAATTCAATGTTGAACTTTGGATCGTTTACATTACTTTCTTTAGCTACTAAGGGAAGTGCTATGGAAAATAAACATTGCGACTTCTTAAAAGTAGAAATATGTAATAGAATATTGTCATAGAAAGTATAATTATATGTATTTAGGATTTCACAACGGAGGGGTTTAGGTACGTAGGCCACCATGCTGGGCCCATTGCGTCTATGCCCCCAAGTGAGGCACCTCTGGGAGGAAGGATGAGGCGAGATGAGATAGAGGGCGGCCGACCCAAAGAGCCAGGAGAGTGCAGAATAAGTGAGGCACCTCTGGGAGGAAGGATGAGGCGAGATGAGATAAAGAGCGGCCGACCCAAGGAGCCAGGACAGTGCAGAATTAGTAGGGCACCTCTGGGAGGAAGGATGAGGCGAGATGAGATAAAGAGCGGCCGACCCAAGGAGCCAGGACAGTGCAGAATTAGTAGGGCACCTCTGGGAGGAAGGATGAGGCGAGATGAGATAAAGAGCGGCCGACCGAAGGAGCCAGGACAGTGCAGAATTAGTAGGGCACCTCTGGGAGGAAGGATGAGGCGAGATGAGATAAAGAGCGGCCGACCTAAGGAGCCAGGACAGTGCAGAATTAGTAGGGCACCTCTGGGAGGAAGGATGAGGCGAGATGAGATAAAGAGCGGCCGACCCAAGGAGCCAGGACAGTGCAGAATTAGTAGGGCACCTCTGGGAGGAAGGATGAGGCGAGATGAGATAAAGAGCGGCCGACCCAAGGAGCCAGGACAGTGCAGAATTAGTAGGGCACCTCTGGGAGGAAGGATGAGGCGAGATGAGATAGAGGGCGGCCGACCCAAGGAGCCAGGAGAGTGCAGAATAGGTGGGGCACCTCTGGGAGGAAGGATGAGGCGAGATGAGATAGAGGGCGGCCGACCCAAGGAGCCAGGAGAGTGCAGAATAGGTGGGGCACCTCTGGGAGGAATTATGAGGCGAGATGATATAGAGGGCGGCCGACCCAAGGAGCCAGGAGAGTGCAGAATAAGTGGGGCGCCTCTGGGAGGAAGGATAAGGCGAGATGAGATAGAGGGCGGCCGACCCAAGGAGCCAGGAGAGTGCAGAATAAGTGGGGCGCCTCTGGGAGGAAGGATAAGGCGAGATGAGATAGAGGGCGGCCGACCCAAGGAGCCAGGAGAGTGCAGAATAAGTGGGGCGCCTCTGGGAGGAAGGATGAGGCGAGATGAGATAGAGGGCGGCCGACCCAAGGAGCCAGGAGAGTGCAGAATAGGTGGGGCACCTCTGGGAGGAATGATGAGGCGAGATGAGATAGAGGGCGGCCGACCCAAGGAGCCAGGAGAGTGCAGAATAGGTGGGGCACCTCTGGGAGGAAGGATGAGGCAAGATGAGATAGAGGGCGGCCGACCCAAGGAGCCAGGAGAGTGCAGAATAGGTGGGGCACCTCTGGGAGGAATGATGAGGCGAGATGATATAGAGGGCGGCCGACCCAAGGAGCCAGGAGAGTGCAGAATAAGTGGGGCGCCTCTGGGAGGAAGGATAAGGCGAGATGAGATAGAGGGCGGCCGACCCAAGGAGCCAGGAGAGTGCAGAATAAGTGGGGCGCCTCTGGGAGGAAGGATAAGGCGAGATGAGATAGAGGGCGGCCGACCCAAGGAGCCAGGAGAGTGCAGAATAAGTGGGGCGCCTCTGGGAGGAAGGATGAGGCGAGATGAGATAGAGGGCGGCCGACCCAAGGAGCCAGGAGAGTGCAGAATAGGTGGGGCACCTCTGGGAGGAAGGATGAGGCGAGATGAGATAGAGGGCGGCCGACCCAAGGAGCCAGGAGAGTGCAGAATAGGTGGGGCACCTCTGGGAGGAAGGATGAGGCGAGATGAGATAGAGGGCGGCCGACCCAAGGAGCCAGGAGAGTGCAGAATAAGTGGGGCGCCTCTGGGAGGAAGGATGAGGCGAGATGAGATAGAGGGCGGCCGACCCAAGGAGCCAGGAGAGTGCAGAATAGGTGGGGCACCTCTGGGAGGAAGGATGAGGCGAGATGAGATAGAGGGCGGCCGACCCAAGGAGCCAGGAGAGTGCAGAATAGGTGGGGCACCTCTGGGAGGAAGGATGAGGCGAGATGAGATAAAGAGCGGCCGACCCAAGGAGCCAGGAGAGTGCAGAATAAGTGAGGCACCTCTGGGAGGAAGGATGAGGCGAGATAAGATAGAGGGCGGCCGACCCAAGGAGCCAGGAGAGTGCAGAATAGGTGGGGCACTTCTGGGAGGAAGGATGAGGCGAGATGAGATAGAGGGCGGCCGACCCAAGGAGCCAGGAGAGTGCAGAATAGGTGGGGCACCTCTGGGAGGAAGGATAAGGCGAGATGAGATAGAGGGCGGCCGACCCAAGGAGCCAGGAGAGTGCAGAATAAGTGGGGCGCCTCTGGGAGGAAGGATGAGGCGAGATGAGATAAAGAGCGGCCGACCCAAGGAGCCAGGAGAGTGCAGAATAAGTGAGGCACCTCTGGGAGGAAGGATGAGGCGAGATGAGATAGAGGGCGGCCGACCCAAGGAGCCAGGAGAGTGCAGAATAAGTGGGGCACCTCTGGGAGGAAGGATGATGCGAGATGAGATAGAGGGCGGCTGACCCAAGGAGCCAGGAGAGTGCAGAATAGGTGGGGCACCTCTGGGAGGAAGGATGAGACGAGATGAGATAGAGGGCGGCACCCAAGGAGCCAGGAGAGTGCAGAATAGGTGGGGCACCTCTGGGAGGAAGGATGAGGCGAGATGAGATAAAGAGCGGCCGACCCAAGGAGCCAGGAGAGTGCAGAATAAGTGGGGCACCTCTGGGAGGAAGGATGAGGCGAGATGAGATAGAGGGCGGCCGACCCAAGGAGCCAGGAGAGTGCAGAATAGGTGGGGCACCTCTGGGAGGAAGGATGAGACGAGATGAGATAGAGGGCGGCCGACCCAAGGAGGCAGGAGAGTGCAGAATAGGTGGGGCACCTCTGGAGGAAGGATGAGGCGAGATGAGATAGAGGGCGGCCGACCCAAGGAGCCAGGAGAGTGCAGAATAGGTGGGGCACCTCTGGGAGGAAGGATGAGGCGAGATGAGATAGAGGGCGGCCGACCCAAGGAGCCAGGAGAGTGCAGAATAAGTGGGGCACCTCTGGGAGGAAGGATGAGGCGAGATGAGATAAAGAGCGGCCGACCCAAGGAGCCAGGAGAGTGCAGAATAGGTGGGGCACCTCTGGGAGGAAGGATGAGGCGAGATGAGATAGAGGGCGGCCGACCCAAGGAGCCAGGAGAGTGCAGAATAGGTGGGGCGCCTCTGGGAGGAAGGATGAGGCGAAATGAGATAAAGAGCGGCCGACCCAAGGAGTCAGGAGAGTGCAGAATAGGTGGGGCACCTCTGGGAGGAAGGATGAGGCGAGATGAGATAAAGGGCGGCCGACCCAAGGAGCCAGGAGAGTGCAGAATAGGTGGGGCACCTCTGGGAGGAAGGATGAGGCGAGATGAGATAGAGGGCGGCCGACCCAAGGAGCCAGGAGAGTGCAGAATAGGTGGGGCGCCTCTGGGAGGAAGGATGAGGCGAGATGAGATAGAGGGCGGCCGACCCAAGGAGCCAGGAGAGTGCAGAATAAGTGGGACACCTCTGGGATGAAGGATGAGGCGAGATGAGATAGAGGGCGGCCGACCCAAGGAGCCAGGAGAGTGCAGAATAGGTGGGGCGCCTCTGGGAGGAAGGATGAGGCGAGATGTGATAGAGGGCGGCCGACCCAAGGAGCCAGGAGAGTGCATAATAGGTGGGGCACCTCTGGGAGGAAAGGTGAGGCGAGATGAGATAGAGGGCGGCCGACCCAAGGAGCCAGGAGAGTGCAGAATAAGTGGGGCACCTCTGGGAGGAAGGATGAGGCGAGATGTGATAGAGGGCGGCCGACCCAAGGAGCCAGGAGAGTGCAGAATAGGTGGGGCACCTCTGGGAGGAAGGATAAGGCGAGATGAGATAGAGGGCGGCCGACCCAAGGAGCCAGGAGAGTGCAGAATAAGTGGGGCGCCTCTGGGAGGAAGGATGAGGCGAGATGAGATAAAGAGCGGCCGACCCAAGGAGCCAGGAGAGTGCAGAATAAGTGAGGCACCTCTGGGAGGAAGGATGAGGCGAGATGAGATAGAGGGCGGCCGACCCAAGGAGCCAGGAGAGTGCAGAATAAGTGGGGCACCTCTGGGAGGAAGGATGATGCGAGATGAGATAGAGGGCGGCTGACCCAAGGAGCCAGGAGAGTGCAGAATAGGTGGGGCACCTCTGGGAGGAAGGATGAGACGAGATGAGATAGAGGGCGGCACCCAAGGAGCCAGGAGAGTGCAGAATAGGTGGGGCACCCCTGGGAGGAAGGATGAGGCGAGATGAGATAAAGAGCGGCCGACCCAAGGAGCCAGGAGAGTGCAGAATAAGTGGGGCACCTCTGGGAGGAAGGATGAGGCGAGATGAGATAGAGGGCGGCCGACCCAAGGAGCCAGGAGAGTGCAGAATAGGTGGGGCACCTCTGGGAGGAAGGATGAGACGAGATGAGATAGAGGGCGGCCGACCCAAGGAGCCAGGAGAGTGCAGAATAGGTGGGGCACCTCTGGAGGAAGGATGAGGCGAGATGAGATAGAGGGCGGCCGACCCAAGGAGCCAGGAGAGTGCAGAATAGGTGGGGCACCTCTGGGAGGAAGGATGAGGCGAGATGAGATAGAGGGCGGCCGACCCAAGGAGCCAGGAGAGTGCAGAATAAGTGGGGCACCTCTGGGAGGAAGGATGAGGCGAGATGAGATAAAGAGCGGCCGACCCAAGGAGCCAGGAGAGTGCAGAATAGGTGGGGCACCTCTGGGAGGAAGGATGAGGCGAGATGAGATAGAGGGCGGCCGACCCAAGGAGCCAGGAGAGTGCAGAATAGGTGGGGCGCCTCTGGGAGGAAGGATGAGGCGAAATGAGATAAAGAGCGGCCGACCCAAGGAGTCAGGAGAGTGCAGAATAGGTGGGGCACCTCTGGGAGGAAGGATGAGGCGAGATGAGATAAAGGGCGGCCGACCCAAGGAGCCAGGAGAGTGCAGAATAGGTGGGGCACCTCTGGGAGGAAGGATGAGGCGAGATGAGAAAGAGGGCGGCCGACCCAAGGAGCCAGGAGAGTGCAGAATAGGTTTCAGCGCCTCTGGGAGGAAGGATGAGGCGAGATGAGATAGAGGGCGGCCGACCCAAGGAGCCAGGAGAGTGCAGAATAAGTGGGACACCTCTGGGAGGAAGGATGAGGCGAGATGAGATAGAGGGCGGCCGACCCAAGGAGCCAGGAGAGTGCAGAATAGGTGGGGCGCCTCTGGGAGGAAGGATGAGGCGAGATGTGATAGAGGGCGGCCGACCCAAGGAGCCAGGAGAGTGCATAATAGGTGGGGCACCTCTGGGAGGAAAGGTGAGGCGAGATGAGATAGAGGGCGGCCGACCCAAGGAGCCAGGAGAGTGCAGAATAAGTGGGGCACCTCTGGGAGGAAGGGTGAGGCGAGATGTGATAGAGGGCGGCCGACCCAAGGAGCCAGGAGAGTGCAGAATAGGTGGGGCACCTCTGGGAGGAAGGATGAGGCGAGATGTGATAGAGGGCGGCCGACCCAAGGAGCCAGGAGAGTGCAGAATAAGTGAGGCGCCTCTGGGAGGAAGGATGAGGCGAGATGAGATAGAGGGCGGCCGACCCAAGGAGCCAGGAGAGTGCAGAATAAGTGGGGCACCTCTGGGAGGAAGGGTGAGGCGAGATGAGATAAAGAGCGGCCGACCAAGGAGCCAGGAGAGTGCAGAATAAGTGGGGCGCCTCTGGGAGGAAGGATGAGACGAGATGAGATAGAGGGCGGCCGACCCAAGGAGCCAGGAGAGTGCAGAATAGGTGGGGCACCTCTGGGAGGAAGGATGAGGCGAGATGAGATAGAGGGCGGCCGACCCAAGGAGCCAGGAGAGTGCAGAATAAGTGGGGCGCCTCTGGGAGGAAGGATGAGGCGAGATGAGATAGAGGGCGGCCGACCCAAGGGCCAGGAGAGTGCAGAATAAGTGGGGCGCCTCTGGGAGGAAGGATGAGGCGAGATGAGATAAAGAGCGGCCGACCAAGGAGCCAGGAGAGTGCAGAATAAGTGGGGCACCTCTGGGAGGAAGGATGAGGCGAGATGAGATAAAGAGCGGCCGACCCAAGGAGTCAGAAGAGTGCAGAATAAGTGAGGCACCTCTGGGAGGAAAGATGAGGCGAGATGAGATAAAGAGCGGCCGACCAAGGAGCCAGGAGAGTGCAGAATAGGTGGGGCACCTCTGGGAGGAAGGATGAGGCGAGATGAGATAAAGAGCGGCCGACCCAAGGAGCCAGGAGAGTGCAGAATAGGTGGGGCACCTCTGGGAGGAAGGATGAGGCGAGATGAGATAAAGAGTGGCCGACCCAAGGAGTCAGGAGAATGCAGAATAAGTGAGGCGCCTCTGGGAGGAAGGATGAGGCGAGATGAGATAAAGGGCGGCCGACCCAAGGAGCCAGGAGAGTGCAGAATAGGTGGGGCACCTCTGGGAGGAAGGATGAGGCGAGATGAGATAGAGGGCGGCCGACCCAAGGAGCCAGGAGAGTGCAGAATAAGTGAGGCGCCTCTGGGAGGAAGGTTGAGGCGAGATGAGATAAAGAGCGGCCGACCCAAGGAGCCAGGAGAGTGCAGAATAAGTGGGACACCTCTGGGAGGAAGGATGAGGCGAGATGAGATAAAGAGCGGCCGACCCAAGGAGTCAGGAGAGTGCAGAATAAGTGGGACACCTCTGGGAGGAAGGACGAGGCGAGATGAGATAAAGAGCGGCCGACCCAAGGAGTCAGGAGAGTGCAGAATAGGTGGGGCACCTCTGGGAGGAAGGATGAGGCGAGATGAGATAGAGGGCGGCCGACCCAAGGAGCCAGGAGAGTGAAGAATAAGTGGGACACCTCTGGGAGGAAGGATGAGGCGAGATGAGATAAAGAGCGGCCGACCCAAGGAGCCAGGAGAGTGCAGAATAGGTGGGGCACCTCTGGGAGGAAGGATGAGGCGAGATGAGATAGAGGGCGGCCGACCCAAGGAGTCAGGAGAGTGCAGAATAAGTGAGGCACCTCTGGGAGGAAGGATGAGGCGAGATGAGATAGAGGGCGGCCGACCCAAGGAGCCAGGAGAGTGCAGAATAGGTGGGGCACCTCTGGGAGGAAGGATGAGGCGAGATAAGATAAAGAGCGGCCGACCCAAGGAGTCAGGAGAATGCAGAATAAGTGGTGCGCCTCTGGGAGGAAGGATGAGGCGAGATGAGATAGAGGGCGGCCGACCCAAGGAGCCAGGAGAGTGCAGAATAGGTGGGGCACCTCTGGGAGGAAGGATGAGGCGAGATGAGATAAAGAGCGGCCGACCCAAGGAGTCAGGAGAGTGCAGAATAAGTGAGGCACCTCTGGGAGGAAGGATGAGGCGAGATGAGATAGAGGGCGGCCGACCCAAGGAGCCAGGAGAGTGCAGAATAAGTGAGGCACCTCTGGGAGGAAGGATGAGGCGAGATGAGATAGAGGGCGGCCGACCCAAGGAGCCAGGAGAGTGCAGAATAGGTGGGGCGCCTCTGGGAGGAAGGATGAGGCGAGATGAGATAAAGAGCGGCCGACCCAAGGAGTCAGGAGAATGCAGAATAAGTGGGGCGCCTCTGGGAGGAAGGATGAGGCGAGATGAGATAAAGAGCGGCCGACCCAAGGAGTCAGGAGAGTGCAGAATAGGTGGGGCGCCTCTGGGAGGAAGGATGAGGCGAGATGAGATAAAGAGCGGCCGACCCAAGGAGTCAGGAGAGTGCAGAATAAGTGAGGCGCCTCTGGGAGGAAGGATGAGGCGAGATGAGATAAAGAGCGGCCGACCCAAGGAGTCAGGAGAATGCAGAATAAGTGAGGCGCCTCTGGGAGGAAGGATGAGGCGAGATGAGATAAAGAGCGGCCGACCCAAGGAGTCAGGACAGTGCAGAATAAGTGAGGCGCCTCTGGGAGGAAGGATGAGGCGAGATGAGATAAAGAGCGGCCGACCCAAGGAGTCAGGAGAATGCAGAATAAGTGAGGCGCCTCTGGGAGGAAGGATGAGGCGAGATGAGATAAAGAGCGGCCGACCCAAGGAGCCAGGAGAGTGCAGAATAAGTGAGGCACCTCTGGGAGGAAGGATGAGGCGAGATGAGATAAAGAGCGGCCGACCCAAGGAGTCAGGAGAATGCAGAATAAGTGAGGCGCCTCTGGGAGGAAGGATGAGGCGAGATGAGATAAAGGGCGGACGACCCAAGGAGTCAGGAGAGTGCAGAATAAGTGGGGCGCCTCTGGGAGGAAGGATGAGGCGAGATGAGATAAAGAGCGGCCGACCGAAGGAGTCTGGAGAGTGCAGAATAAGTGGGGCACCTCTGGGAGGAAGGATGAGGCGAGATGAGATAGAGGGCGGCCGACCCAAGGAGCCAGGAGAGTGCAGAATAAGTGAGGCACCTCTGGGAGGAAGGATGAGGCGAGGTGAGATAAAGAGCGGCCGACCCAAGGAGTCAGGAGAGTGCAGAATTAGTGGGGCACCTCTGGGAGGAAGGATGAGGCGAGGTGAGATAAAGAGCGGCCGACTCAATGAGCCAGGAGAGTGCAGAATAAGTGGGGCACCTCTGGGAGGAAGGATGAGGCGAGGTGAGATAAAGAGCGGCTGACCCAAGGAGCCAGGACAGTGCAGAATAAGTGGGGCACCTCTGGGAGGAAGGATGAGGCGAGATGAGATAAAGAGCGGCCGACTCAATGAGCCAGGAGAGTGCAGAATAAGTGAGGCACCTCTGGGAGGAAGGATGAGGCGAGGTGAGATAAAGAGCGGCCGCCCCAAGGAGCCAGGACAGTGCAGAATAAGTGGGGCACCTCTGGGAGGAAGGATGAGGCGAGGTGAGATAAAGAGCGGCCGACTCAATGAGCCAGGAGAGTGCAGAATAAGTGGGGCACCTCTGGGAGGAAGGATGAGGGGAGATGAGATAGAGGGCGGCCGACTCAATGAGCCAGGAGAGTGCAGAATAAGTGGGACACCTCTGGGAGGAAGCATGAGGCGAGATGAGATAAAGAGCGGCCGACCCAAGGAGTCAGGAGAGTGCAGAATAAGTGAGGCACCTCTGGGAGGAAGGATGAGGCGAGGTGAGATAAAGAGCGGCCGACCCAAGGAGTCAGGAGAGTGCAGAATAAGTGAGGCACCTCTGGGAGGAAGGATGAGGCGAGATGAGATAGAGGGCGGCCGACCCAAGGAGTCAGAAGCGGGCAGGGTCCCTACAGTATACTTAGATCGAGACTTCTCCCAACGGGCAAGGATAACGGACACGCTCCCCTACTGCGGGACGGCAACGAGCCCAGCAGCCGAGCCTCAAAGGTCCCTGGCTGACAGTACCATAATGGTCCCAGCAGAGGAGTGGAGACCGGCAAGCGACCTACCGGAGTAGGAAGTAGTTTACCTCAGAGTATATCATCCCACCATGCACCGCCGAGACACCCGCCGACACTTCTACCCTGAAAAACTCCACCGATGAGAGATGATATGAAATGATAATGGAGATTAAATGGAGGGACAGGAAATTCGGGGGATGTAATTAACCTACCGGGAAACACCCCGAAAATACCAATGGTTCAGGTAGGTCGGCCATGGGAATCGAAACCGGGTCTCCCGAATGCGGGCCTACAGACTTGTTAAATGACCTCAATGTTAAATGACCTTTAGAGGATTTATTTTCCTTTCTGGCTTTCATAGGTTATTCTTTGGGATAATTCAGGATGTTAGTATACAGGTCATTCTGTTTTGGGACATAAGGGTCCAAACTCCTCCATTATTTCCTAAAATTTAATACATGATTTCACCTGAAGTACTCATTTTTAGGACCAATGATCCACAAAAGGTGTTTTAAAAAGTATATATGTTGTGCGTGTATGTTTGTATCTGTCTGTATATGAATGGAAAAACCCAAAAAGAAAAGCCGAATAAAGATCAATCGTCGTATTGCAGTCCTGAGACTTTTAGGGATGAAATCACCGCAAAATACAATTTACACGGTAAGATGTCTTTATACAGCAGACGTCTTCATTACATAAGTATTAAGTAAAACGGTCGCATGAGACAAAAGACCATAAGTCTCTGTAGAAAAAATACCTGATTTGATAAATCTTAAGTTGAAGAATGAACCAAAAGCATTTCATATTCACAACAACAAACATACCTGAATCATGCATAAATTTTCAACTAGCAAATATGTTTAAACAATATTTACACGAATTTAATCTCTCAGTACAAGTACTTTCATTGTGTGACTAAGGCTAGCCAGCTTTGGCTGTTTAGAATCAGATCCCAGTACGCTGTTCTCCATCCGATGGAATCCAAAAATATAGGGCGATCCATTTAAACCTGAACCATTTCAATAGGTCCTAACTTTTGAAACAATAATAGGACACACCTGAAACTTTGAGAGAATATATTACACAATTGGCAGATTACATTACATTATTCACATATCAGAGAAAATGTTGGAAGTGTCCTCCACCAGCATCAATGAATCATTGGTCCAATTTTCTTTGATACGACTGTAGACACTGATGTTTATATGGGTATCTTCAAGACATTTGTGGAGCAGTTGGATAATATCGAATTGAGAAAAGGTTATTTCCAGCAAGATGGAGCAACGTGCCATGCATCTAATGACACCATGGAACTTGTAACCAGTTTCTTTGATAACCGAATAATCTCAAAAGATCTGTAGCCCCCAGATCCTCTGACCTAATCTCACCGGAATATTTCTTGTGGGGGTATCTAAAAAATAGAGTGTACAATAATAGACCACGGACAATTGATTGTTGTATATGTGAACTGTATATTGTTCTGTATGTGGAATATATTGTATATTGATAGTTTATGTAGCTTGAAATATGTAACTATTGTTAACCATGAAATAACTTGGAATAAGCATTGTAAGAAAAACTTGTATATCAAACGGCGACAGTCAGTCGAAGCGGTATTTGTGAAATTGTGAAACAGAAAGGTTGTTTGTGTAGCAAGCAAATGATTACTGTGTGGACCAGCAAACAAACTGTTAGCATATGGGCGAAGATTAAGTGCCCCCGTTTGCAAGGGAGAGTACAAGCTCCAGTTTAGTGGACTTTAAAAGTAAATAATAATGAAAGGAGTCACGTAGACATTGTTCAAGATCTTTCGATCAGCGGATATAACCGCGATGTTGGGAACCTCAGCGCGGGTTCTACGGCAGTTCATCGACAGTTGTCATAGTAGGTATTACAGTACGGTCTTACCGCACGTCGTTGTAACATCCGTCCACACTTAAACATCTTCTTCAGCACCCAGTAGACTGACTGGAGCCAAAGGTTCATCATACTTAATGTACAGTTTAGCTAACGCTCCACAATAAACTAACATTTTCACCTGACTGTTGTTGGTTTTGTTAACAAAGGCATAACGCCCCTCCCATTTACCGTCGGCTTCCGCTCGGTCAAGTTGTGGTCTCACCCTGGGATACAACATGAAGTTCTCAAGGAATCCATTCGAACCGAAATAGGTAACATTGGCTACTACTACTACTACTACTACTACTACTACTACTACTACTACTACTACTACTACTACTACTACTACTACTACTACTACTGCTACTACTACTACTACTACTACTACTACTACTACTACTACTACTACTACTACTACTACTACTACTACTACTACTACTAGGGGGATTCTGGGTTTATCTCACCCAAGGCTGTTTCAGGGCTTATGTCGCCCTCTTCAGCTAGCATGCTTATTGGTTTGTAGAGAAGGAGAGATGGCTCTTTTTTTATTGATGCTATTTGTATATAGTATTGACATATACATATATATTATTTGTTTTTTTATTTATTTATTTCGTATTTTACATATATTATTTTATATATATATATTTAATTTCCGCGAGGTCGTCGTCATTTGGATGTACCTTTGTCATTGCAGGAGTTGTAGGTGTTGCTGTATTTGTCGTTCTTCTTCTTCTTTTCCTTCTTCATGCTGTCTGATGATGGTTAACAGGGGAGGGTCGCTTGGATTCTTTCCCTGGTGTATTTGTGTTCTCATGTATTGTTTTGCAGCGTTGATGATCTCCTGCCTGTGTGGTCGGTCTCTTGCATTGTCTATGTATTTGGTGGTGTTCTTCTTTATTGTGTCTTCTATTGTTGCTGTTTTTGCTATGTCGTGGATTTCATTGCTTCTGGACCATGGTGGTAACTTCCTAGCGATTCTCAAACATTTCCGTTCGAACCCGCAGATACTGTCCTTTGTATTTTGGGAGGTGATGGGCCATAAAGCGATTGCTGCGTATGTGAATGTTAATCTGATGATAGTTTTATATAGCTGGGTCAGGGTGCCTGGGGATAGACCTTCCTTTCCAATTTTGGAGAGGAACCTGAGGCATGACGTTGCTACTTTTGCTTCTTGCAGTTTGATTTTGTAGTGAGCGTTGGTAGACAGCTTCTCGTTTAGCGTTACCCCTAGGTATTTGATTTTTCTTTGTGTCAGTATGGTGTGGTTGTTGTAGGTGATGGTAGACGTTCTGTATGTTTCTTTTGTTTTTATCCGGAAGATGATGTATTGCAACATTGTAACATTGGTGAGGTAACATTGGCGAGGATACTCTCCGTAAAACTTCAAAGAATATGGTGAGACGAGTGCAAACATGTATAGATGCTGGTGGAGGACATTTCCAACATTTTCTCAGAGATGTAAATAGTGTAATTTAATCCCTCAATTGTTTATTATATTGTCTCAAAGTTGTACTTCTGTCCTATTATTGGTTCAAGCGTTATGGCCTATTGAAATGGTTCAGTTTTATATGGATCGCACTATATCTCCAGTAATAATACTTTCTCCCTAACACCCTCCGTCTGCAACTTGCTATCAAAATATGCGCTCACTTTTCCTGCTTCCTGGATAGTGGTTAAATCCTCTAACAAGTATTGCAGAAAATATTGTGATATCTTCATATAATTAAATGCCTTATGAGGAACATTTTGAAAACCCGTGTTTTTCTTTCCTTTCGCATAAGTGTTCTACAGTAAAATATATTTTTGAAGATGAAGATTTTTCCACGTGTCGCATGTAATTGTAGCCATATTGTTTGATTTTAAATCATTTACAAGGAGGTGAATAAAGATAAATGGCTGAGAAAACGATTTTTAGGAAATATGAAGTTTTTATTGGCAAAGATGATAGTGTGAGTGATAAAATGAAATGTATTCCAGAGAACAAATTTAACCAGTATTTTGGTTATGAAACTGAATCAGGCAAAAGGAATCAAATAACAATGGTGAGACTCGAACCAGCATCTTTGGCTCTCCGTGCTGATTCTCTTATTACTTGAGTTAATATGGCGAAATACCCAGCGTATTAAATCTTTTCATCTAGTCTTTTTTTTATTTACGTCCTCCAACGTTAAGTCATGTCGTACTGTGAATGAAATGGGTGAAATAAAGGTCAAATGAGTCCGGGGTCCATGGAGCTAGAGTTACCTGACATTCGTCTTTCAGGATAAGTGAAACCCCCGGAAAACCCCTGTCCAGGTAATTAATTCGAACTCCGAACCTCTTGAACGTGATGCAGACACGCTACCACCACGCTACTGAGGCGGGCATTCATCTAGTCCAGTCTCAGTAAACCTGTATGGTGATTTCAAAGGTAATTTATATTGTTGAAGGTTTTAAATTTACGGTTATAGCTACTTTATTATATTTAGCAGAAGTAGAAAGCCTTACAACATTCCACGATAGTATAAAAGAAAAATTATCAAAAAGTATAAATTTCGGTTATAGCTTTATTGGTAGGCACATACGGAAAGCCACATAAAATAGAGGCGAAATAGGGTAAATGCTGGAGAGCTGGCAGTTTCTTACGAAGCCAATTCTGCTTTAACACACTTAACTGAACACCATCGACGTAACTTTTGGCATGTTTAAAGATGATAAAGCTCTCTTCCGGTGGTGTGATGGCTAATTGGAAGTTAATTTAGGGGGAGGGTACATCAGCAAATGGCAAGAACCACTTCTTACATTATTAGATTAAGGCGCATACTTGGACGTAAGTTTGAGAAGGGATTCCAAAGAGAACAGTGGCTGCTTGCTTTTGTCTTCCCTCCGCTGTAATCTCTTCTTAATAAGGTTTAATTGCAGCCTAGTGCTGCGTTGCCAAAGATATTCCTTAAAATGTATGCCTTGGCCCTGTTTGAGCGCTAATCTAATAACAAATAAATCGAATTATTCCAAGTGCTTGTTGAATGCTCAAGTTTTCCAACTTTAGTACCATTTTCTTTTGTAATTTATCTGCGTGTAATCCACACAGAACTGTTTACGAGTGCAATATGCTCTTAACTGTAACACACTGTGCCAATGATATTTGAAACTGCGTATAATCGTTAAATAAAACCTAAGAATATTTCTTATAACTAAACCTTAGAGTTTTGTGTACAAAAACAAGTTTGAAATACCTAAGTAGCTCCCGAAGAGAACTATGTTCCCTGAACATAACACAAAATCGGGAAGCTACTCAAGCACCAACTGAAGATGCAGCTCAAGATTTTCAAGAAAATCCTCCATCTATCTTCACTACGCTTTACACCAGCAGTCACCAAGTGGGTCGATTTTGCGCTAGAGCAAATGAAGTAGCACTGTGCACTGCCACGAGTGCCGTGCGACTTCAGTTTGAAACAAGACGTGGAATTGGAAAGCAGTGTTGTCTCTTGCGGTTTGTTTTCGTAAACATAATGTCGATTGGAGAATGTAATGTGACACGTAGGACATCTACTCCTACATTTCATGGGAAGATTGTTTCCTTTTTATAGAAAGTGATAGTATCAGAGCATTCAAAATGAAACTTTCCTTATGGGACAGGGAGTTAACCTCAAAGAACTTGGTACACTTCCCAAAGCTCTCAGCAGTTCAGCAGTTTGTTCAGGTCATGGACTTGAAAGAATATGTTCAAATATTAAGAGAGTTGAACCAAGAATTTCAGAAAATGTTTCAATTAGAGCCAATTTTGCATATATTTGCTGAGCCTTACTCTACAGATGTTGATAATGTTCCATCTGAATTGCAACTTGAACTTATCGATTTGCAATGCAATCCTCAAATGAAAAATAAATTCCAAAATAAAATTAGTTTGAGTGATTTCTATTCACATTTTCCAAGAAATACATTTCCTCGACTACATAGAAATGCCGCTCGTTTTGTATGTTCGGATCCACATATATATGCGAACAATCTTTTTTCGCTAATGAAATTAAACAAAAACCGCTGCAGAATTCAACTGTCGGATCAGAACTTAAAATGTCAACTTAGACTAGCTGCTGCACAAACATTGATACTTAATTTTGAACAACTAGTGTGTCAAAAGAGACAACAAAAATCTAGAAAACTAGATTCCACTTTTGAGTAATATGTTGTGCTTATTACTTTTCTTTCTAGTAGATTGTCGATTATTTTCATTTTGTTTAAACTACCAATTTATTTGTTTTTTTATTAAAATAAAGGTACATAGTTGAATGGTAATGAAAGAAGCAATTAAAACAATGTATATAACAATTATATCCTTCATATTACAATCCGATTATTATTGTTACACAGTCAATTGTGCACTTAAATTGCAAGATCGGCATTCCGCCACTGCTCTAAAGGCTACGGAGTGCACGGTAGACTATTCCGGCGTGCAACGGGTAAACTTGCACGACCTACTGTGCACACTGTGCATTGAGATGGTAGCCACTGCTTTAAAGGCACATTTTTCATTAGATATGTTTAATTTCCTGAAGATAAACTGAACACATTTAATTTTCTGGGATGGGCACAGGGTAGCTCAGTGGTTTCTTGGTGGCTCCCGAGCTGGGGGGTGTGTGAGTCCATTTCCGGTTCTAGGACGGCAATTATAAGTTAGGTTTATCTAAGCTTCGTCTCTTACTGGCTCATATGAAGTATATTTAAGGCTAACTTGCTATGAGACCACGATTAAAGCTGTAGGTCCTCTCATTCCACTGTCGTTACAATCATCCTACTGTCAGAGGTAGCAGACTCCGCCTTATGGGTGTCTCCACCTCAAATAGAACCAGTCATTCTTAGAATGCAGGAATGAGGTTATCCCCGAAGGTCATAGCCACTTGGGGAGCATTAGAGACGACGAATTTTCTGAGTCAGTCCCGAGAAATTAATTTCATATTGACTGAAAAATTATGTAATAATTCCTAGTAACTGGAAAATAATTAGCAACAGATGAAACATTACTACAGAAAAAATGATGCTTTATACTTAATATGACCTACTCTAATCTTGTATTAAATAGCTTTATAAATGCCTTTCTTCTATTTACTTTATGCTAATCTAAATAAACATTTGTCGAAGTTGTCTTATTGCATATTTCATTGTAAGTACAGGCAGTAAGGGTATAAGGTATGCTACGAGGCGTGTCCGTAAAATAAGGTCTCCAAGACGCTGTACGTGACATCAGGCAACACTGACATGCAAACAGGTTCTGGGGTCCTACTTAATAAAAAAAAACTATGACTAAAATAGCAGTGACCAATATGTATCCGAGCCAAAATAACCTCCTCCCACCGGGATAATCGACAGGAGGTCGCCCAGTGAATCGGAAGCTCCTTCGCGGTCCTGAGCTTGTTGCCACGCAAAGCCGACCACTCATCGCGCCAGCACGAGAGCGTCGCTCTACGGACAACAAGCCTGAAGTCTTCCGCGGTAGCCAAAGGGATGGTAGCACCAGGTGCTGTGGCGTCCACCTTAGCCGCCAACTCCTCCCTTTCATTACCCTGCAAGCCAACGTGACCAGGAACCCATGCTCACACCACGCTTACACCAGAGAGGTGTAAGACGTGGAGGACGTCCTGGATACACTGTACGGGGGAGTGTCTGGTGGAATTTTGAAGTTGTGACTCACGGGGAGTTCGTTTCAAACGAGCGGGTGATTGATGAGGATCTTTATTCTCAATAACTGGAACAAGTTCGTGAAATTTTGAGACTGAGATAACCAGCATTAACTGAAATAGAGTTGTATTGCAACAGGAAAATGCAACACCCCTAACTGCACGAACAACCATGGAAAAAAATTCAGGAATTGGAAGGAATCGAACTGCTGTCATATCAGATTATCGACTTTTTTGATCCATGGCCCATTTTCGTTTTTTACTTTTTAATAGGTTTTCCATTTTACAGTGGTTCACCATTTGTTCCTGCTTTCCAGAGATTCCTATCGCTCCATTGCCCATCTTCCAGTCCGCTCTTCTTCATATGACCATATATTTCTTCGTGCCACGTTCTTCTGGCTCTTCCCCGCTTTCTTCTGCCTTCCCACTTCAGGACTTGTTTGGGCCACCGTTCTTCCGCCATCCGTTGTACATATGCATACCACTGTGGAGCTCTACTGGACATTCTGCCTCTAACAGTTTCCAGTACGTCTATTTCATTTCTAATGTAGGTGTTTCCGACATTTTCTAACCTTGATATCTTCATAATTCTTCGAAGTCCATCTATTTGTGTCGCTAATATTCTCTTCTGCATTCTTCCATTTATTGTCCAACTTTCGGAACCATATGTAAGTATACTTTCTATTATTGTTTTTAAAATTTGTTGTTTAGTCTTTCTAGTCAGATTCCTGTTCCATAAAAGACTGTTCAAAGTTATAATCGCCTTACTTGCACAATTTACCCTATTGATAATATCCTTTTCACAAGTGCCATTCTTATCTATTATAGATGCTAGGTACTTTAACTTGTTAGACACATTTAATTATCACATTATTTACTTGCAGAACTTCCGAATTTCCTCCTATTACCATATATTCAGTTTTAATGGATTTTTTTTCTACTTGGAAGAAATTTTGATAACATTGAAGGTGTCACCGAATTCTTCGCATCAAAAGCCAAAGACTGGTGCCATCGTGGGATAATAAACCTCTCTGTACGATGTCTCAAGTCCATAGAATCTAATGGCTTATACTTCGATTATTAGTCAATTGCTTGTCAGAACACAACTCAAATAACTGTTTTTCTTAATACACGATATTACTTATGAGACAGTATTTAGCTATCTAGGTTATTTAATAATAATGTTAGAGACATTTGTGACAAAAAATATTTAGAAAACGTTTTCCAAGTAAACAATAGTTTGAAAAAAGCTATCTTTAAAAAAATGTTGCATGTTCGGAGTGTGTTTAGCTTAAACACAAAGTTTCGTTTTTAACAGACCATTCGTTTTTTAGTTATGCAGGCATACACCAAAGTTCCTGTAACGTCCTTTTTAGGAAACTTAAAAACTGTATTTCCAGTGAAACCTTGGTATGGAATTAGACTGGAGTATATCGATCTATAATTGTTTTTTCCAGTAGGATTTTAATTGTTCCTTATGGCTAAGCAGTTGTGCAAGGAACATCTAGAACGAAAAGGACTACGGAAGCTATTTGCAGAAAATGTATTATATATGCATATTTCATTTACACACGGATAAACATCTTATATAGTCAACTCACACCAATGTAGATTTGTTTATTGTTTTAACTTAACCCTTTCAGTCTGGCATTATTTTGCTACTTATATCGGTATTACTCTAGCTCGAACCCGGTTTACTTCAGGCCGTCTGGGACAGTTTCAAGCAAATGACTTGAATAACCAAGATCGTTACGGCGTCACGTAGTGTACTAGCCAACCCTTCTAAGCCGGAGATCGCGGGTTCAAGTCTCGGCAACCGCAGTTGAATGTGCCTGTGGGAAAGGACAGAGAGGGTCCTATTATGCGTTTCAAATGGGAAGAGTTCTCGCCTGTAGCCAATCAGATGCGTTAGAGCCTACACCGTTGCCACCTCGTTATCCCCACTCTTTTTATATTTCCCTCTCTCGCACACTTGCGAGTGTTCGTGCCGCTAGACGTAAGGGAATTTTCGTAAGTTTTTTAATAATGCAGTTGTAATAAAAATTGCAACATGAATATTGGTATATTACACAAATGTTTTAAATATAGTTTAAAGTTAATTATAATTTATGAATTACTTATTTTTCTAATTCAACGAAAATACCAGCGGTGCATCCGTATAGCTGTGAATGTTACTTACGTCAAGAGATAATTCATTGTCATTGTCTTCAACGTCTGAGTACTGCAAATTTATGATCATACGTTCCAAAATCTAGTTGCGTGCTATTTCTTTCCAAAAGTCGTCTTCTTATTTGTCTTATGTCTCTCGCAGTTTTCCCAGTCTTGTGTTTTTTGTCAATTTCTTCATGAATCAGTCGTTCAACGTCAGTCAGTTTAAAAATATTATTTCTGTTTGCAACATAATTTGAGCCGACATTAACTCTATTGGATTTTTCTGGCAGTAGTAAGGGGGGGGATGTGAATCGTGACTCTTGATCCAGCTGATACACTTTTACATGGAACAGTAACTGAATAATGCTGCTTTGAGCTCTATATAGTGCGACCAGACACGTTCTGCCAGACTAGCAAGAAGTGTATCGTTTCCTCTCCTCGAATTTAACAAACACCTTGGCTTATTCAAAGTACATATTTCTTTCACCACGTCATGTCAAATGTTTATGTTTCAGCTCTGAGTAACTCCAGATATACGTTGACGCATACATGCCAACCAATAATGATATTCATTACAGTGCTTACGTCACAATACATTGTTATAATATAATGGTATCTACTTTATTTATTTGTATTAGGAAAACTATTTGAGCTAAAAATGATGGATCTTTACGGTTGTGTTAACTACATTACTCTCTCCTTCCTCATGGATCACTTTTTGCAAAATCTGAATTTTTGTCTTAGCGCGAAAAGTATTTATTACAGATTGATTAGTTTGCCGCTCGGCACACACCACTTAGGGGGAATGCAATACGACAACACCGCAGGACTGCGATTGGTTGCTCACCTAGTAGCGCTCAAGGACAAACACCTTCCCATTTGAAACACATTATAATAAAATAATCGGTGTGATGGCACGCTTTGAAGGTGACGGGGTATCATTTGACTACGGTTGCATGGGTTTTGCTTCTTTTCTTAAATAAAAAAAAAAAACAGTGCAATGAAAATTGTGAAAAAATTACAATTCCGAAGAGCTAAAATATATATCTTGAATTGAATAAGGATAATATCTATGATCACGGACACCGGGACAGAAATGGTTAATATATATTTTTATGTTCCTTGTTTTTCTTTTTTTATTGTTCTCGTTTATTTACTGTCAGTTTTCTGTATTTCTACACATATACTTTGATTCGAACTCACGATACACTGGTGCGAAATTGTAGATGACTGCAAGTGAGGTACATAAATGACAGCTGACTTATTTCTTATAACATCTTCTGGAGCATAAGAAGAAATCCAAAGTTATGTCACGTTTAGAAAGAGATCGAAAGATAAAGAACCCTTTAGCATTTGAATCTTCAGGAAAGGAGCCCTCCCCCCCCCCCCCCAGCCCACCAACTCATGAAAGCTGAAGAAAATTCCCAGCACGCTGCCGTGCCTAAAGAGAAATGATCGAATACCGTGTTTGATCGTCGAATTGAATAAAAAGAGGAATCGTGAGGTGTTATGCTGGAAACACTCTACAGCAGTTTCCGCAAGAAGTTACTTTACTAGGGCGGTAGTAGTACCAATTTGCATGAAAATGAGACTGCAGGAAATGAGAACGCCTCGCTCACACCGACTGGCCTACCTTCCAATATTAACTATTGTTATAGGAATCCTTAACAATGTTCAAAACAACAGAACAAAACACTAAGATAAATACAGAAAAATTCCAAATCGGTTTGGTCCTCTTATTTCCATTTAACTGCATAAGTAGGGATGGCCGAGATCAATTTCTCTTGATATCGATACGCTATATTTTCCACTTCGATACTTCGAGTACTTCGGTACTCCGTCATTTCTGCTTCTAATTTCAATAAAAAATAGAATGTTGGGACAACTGCGTGATGTCAATGGAATTAATTAGCTGCACATATTTAATGAGGCAAAATTTAAAACCATCAGTATACTAATTTTTAAATTCTACATTAGACATTTAAAAGCAATGTTCATTTTTGAAAAAGTACAACTCTATCGTCCCATTTCACCAACAGATCTTAAGACTTAACACGAGTTTAGCAATAGTTAAAACAAAAATCGCATTTCACCAAAAAGTGTTAGCTTAACTCGCGTGTTAAGTCTTTTGTTAGACTAACAAGCCAAATTTCTGTTGTCAAGTCTTTAACAATATGCCAATCTCGCCTTTTCTTCAAGTACTAATAACTTTGCGATTTTATAATTCACTGAATTATGTGGATAATGCACTGTCCACCTCCCGTCTTGAAACGTTCAAGTCACTTGTCCTTCGCTCCTCGTTTTAAATTTACGTAATACTGAGTTAGAACATGCGTTGAAAGGAATATGCCAATCTCGCCATTGCTTCCAGTATTAATAACTTCACAATTTTATAATTCACTGAATTATGTAGATAATATACTGTCCACCTCCAGTCTTGAAAGTTCAAGTCACTTGTCCTTTGCACCTCCTTTTAAATTTACGTAATACTGAAGAAGTTGTTTCATGCTGTAGTAGTGACACATGCATTTGCATTAAATTCATTTCCAGTTTTATCCCACGTGATATATTTCTCTGTTATATTCACCGCATCCGTCCTCCTATTTTGCACGATAACCTTACACTTCGTCACCAATTCAATTAACAATTATTTCTCCATCGGTGAGAAATTTGTCTCACGGCTTTTGTTTACGATTTTGTTCATCCGCCATTTTTTCAGCTGTGTGCAGACGAAAATGAAAACAAAAGCGCATCGCAGTATGTTAAGAAAATAATACGACTCGTCCATAGACTTCTATGACTTTAACACGTGTTTGTTAACATTTTCAGACAACAGTTTGGTGAAGTGCAAGAAATTTAACAGTAGTGTTAGCGCTGGGACACTTGCTACGTTACATTTGTTAACGTCGATTTTAACATCTGCTGGTGAAATCGGGCATATACGCTTTTGTTCAAAAACGCTAGCCTTGTCACTCGTAGTCATGCTATGCTAAATAGTATTTCTGAGCAAACAGTTGAAGGTGAAATAAACAAGTGTTAGTTATACGAATTTATTTTGTTTTGGAAATTTCGAATTTACTTTCCGATAATCCAGTGCACTATAAAGAGGTGGTGAAAAATCGTCGTTGAGATATGCAGTGAGTTTTTCTTGGAAACTGTTAACTGGCAGTGAATCTGACACCTGATTATTTTCTTGGATAATGCTACTCTACAGATATCACATTCCTGGCAATTCCTGGGGCTTTCCAATGCTTTACTTGCGGCAATATTTTGTGATTTTAAAATAAAATGAACATTGAAGAATCACCACCGACGTATCGAAAAAGTACCTAGTGAATTTTCTAAAGTAACGTTCGATGCCGATACCATGCAGGTATCTTGAGTATCGAGGACCCATGCCTTGTTTTCGGCATATTACATTTAAATTGTAGGAGTAAATTTGAGCTGAAAGTATGCTTTAAGGGTACACGTTAATGAATTTTCCACAGAATTTTGAAAAAATAATTACATTCTCCGTTATCTAGGTTTACAAGTAGAGTATATGTTAGATTTCCACCAAAACTTTGATACTAATATTTCAGTATTTGTCTTACAATCTTCATATTCCGAATTTTGTGGGAATAGCATGTGAAGTCCACCTCATTCTGAATAGTTTTGATTTATGCAGAAATCTAACTGCATAGAAAAATACTAAAGTATATAATTTAAATCACTATTATTGAATTGAATTAGATAGTACTTAAACGCTTCTCGAGCCGAAAAGAGCTCTTCAGCTGAAAAACTCAATGCCATAGCCGGGATTTGAACCACGGATTGGCCATAGTAGCACAATGGTAGTGCGGCTGGACGGAAACCAGAAGATCCGTGGTTCAAATCCCGGCTATGGCATTGAGTTTTTCAGTCTGACTCTACGTTTCCACAATTTAGCCTACACACGGCCAGTGTGAAAGAATAATTAATTTCCATTAATTAACCTAATAGTGGTTAACTATAAAGCCCGGGCCTTAAAGTACTTACATGTAGTAAGTCGCCATTAAGGTAGTTGTCTCTTGTGTTTATGAGAACTCCTAAGTGGTTTACCGGGAAAGTACGAGTCAGTTGGAGAATTTAATGTCATATCGGCAAGTTGGCCATAGTAGCACAATGGTAGTGCGGCTGGACGGAAACCAGAAGATCCGTGGTTCAAATCCCGGCTATGGCATTGAATTTTTCAGTCTGACTCAACGTTTCCACAATTTAGCCTACACACGGCCAGTGTGAAAGAATAATTAATTTACATTAATTAACCTAATAGTGGTTAACTATAAAGCCCGGGCCTTAAAGTACTTACAAGTAGTAAGTCGCCATTAAGGTAGCTGTCTCATGTGTTTATGGGAACTCCTAAGTGATTTACCGGGAGAAATACGAGTCAGTTGGAGAATTTAATGTCATATCGGCACGTTGGCCATAGTAGCACAATGGTAGTGCGGCTGGACGGAAACCAGAAGATCCGTGGTTCAAATCCCGGCTATGGCATTGAGTTTTTCAGTCTGACTCTACGTTTCCACAATTTAGCCTACACACGGCCAGTGTGAAAGAATAATTAATTTCCATTAAGAGCTCTTCATTTTCTCGTGTACGTATAAAGAGAATAAGACATCACTTAGCGTTAGTCTTTTTAAAAATCTATAATTTTAGTTTAATGTATCTTTGAGTCAATGAATAATAAAGGTATTCAAGAAACAGACAAAAGAATAAGGGTTTATAGGAATATTTTTAGAAGAACGAGCATAGAAACTCATGTGAGAAAATCATACTTTTTTTCAAATTTAACACGAAAAAATCATAAATCTTGGAAGCATCAAACTTTAATAGCAAGTTTCCTTTTCGAACTGTGTGTACAATTTTAGTACCTGATTTTCTGGCATTACTCCCTTTTTACTGTTTTGTCTTTAAAAATATTCCTCAATAATTTATTTTTAATACATTTCTTTCAAATTGTAAGACCTGAAGCTTTCACGGTGAGCGTTATTAATCAAGGCTTCGCGGATGATCAGCCATGTCAGGTTTATAAATGTCGAACTTTCGGACATTCTGTACTTAATGACCTTCTTCAGGATCTGAATGATCTTTCAGAATCTTTCATGTTCTCTATAGTTGTTGTTTAAAGGGAGATAAAATAATCTAAGCGAACTTTTTGTTATAATGGACAACTTTGCTTTTAGGCGTGTACTTTACTGCATTACTGATTTTTAGAAAATTAAAAATGTTAGACTTTTTTATCTTTCCAGAAATATTTGTTATATTACGCAGCATTTACTTTAATCTTGAATTGTGAAGATTTTTATTATTCAGGAAAACACACATTAAGGGTTTAAACTTCCCAATAATTCGTGACGTGAAAGCCATAGAAACTGTTAGTTTGTGTATCGAGTAGCTCAAAAGTATATACCATATTGTGACTTTGTGGGTTCGTAAAATTAAACGTCCCATTTGCAGAAATTCAAAATGTTCTTTATTTCCGTACACACTTGTACACTCTGATATCAGCAGAATGACGTAACGCACATATAAAAAACTTCAAGTCCGCCTGCCGCACGTCCACACTGCTCCAAATCTCTCAAATGACTGCTGTGCACATTCTCGGCTCCTGCCGAACTCTGCCTCTCGCTGTCTGGCCGGGGCTATTTTATACCTCCGTCACTGTTCTAGAACTCACTGGATTGCTCGAAAGTTGCCGAAGTTTCACGACGCAGTTAGAAAAAGAGAGAACCATCCAGACTTCATTCCGTCTCCCCCTCTCCGCCAGTCGTTCAGCAAGTGCCAACCAGTCACACGTGTGGGCGTGAGTTGGACGCTATCACTTTCCTTTATGCCAGCAGATTTGTCATTACTTCGACAATCGGGTGACAATATGATTTCATCCAATCATGCTTGCAAACAAATAATTTCGTCTTCATTTTATTACGAGGGTTATTCAATAAAGAATAATCATAATTTTAACAAACACGCTGTAGAAGTTTCACTGATGGTACTCCTGGTTCCCGTCTGTGAGAACCAGGCAAATTCAGACATGTTCAGTATCGCCTACCACTGCAATGGAGGTAACACGCGAAGAACAAAATGCGGCGTTGAAATTCTGCTTTCGTCTCAACAAATCTTCAGTTGAGGCCCATACAATGTTACAGAAGGCCTATGGAAAGTCTGTTCTACCCCACAGCACAGCTCGAAGGTGGTTTAAAATGTTTAAGAGGGAAGACAATCAATTTCAAAGGAAGGTGGACCCGGTGCTCCAGTTACTGCTCTTACGGAAGAAAACATCAGCACTGCTGCTGCCATTGTGAGAGAGGATCGCCGAATTACCTTAAGATCACTTTTTGAAATACTGAACATTTCTTTGCGTGCCACCCACACGTTGGTGACAGAAACATTACACATGAGACGTGTTTGTGCGCGATGGGTTCCAAGACAGTTGATTCCCGAACAAAAGGACATTCGCAAACAAGTCTGCATGCAATTAAAGTTGATGTTAGAGGAAGATCCGGTATTTCTTTCAAACGTAATCACTGCTGATGAAACTTGGCTAAATCATTTTGATCCTGAGAGCAAACAGCAAAGCTCAGTGGGGAAATTTCCTTCATCACCATCCCCCAGAACAGTAAAAGTGGTTGCTTCTGCTGGGAAAGTTATGGTCATCTCATTCTTTGATATTCATGGAGTGGTTTATCAGCATGCGGTACCTGCACACACGTCAGTAACTGGACAATGCTACAGGGATGTCCTGAAAACATTGCAAGTCCATATCAGGTGCAAAAGACCACATTTCTGTGAAGCAGGCTGGATGCTGCCCCACGACAATGCGTGGCCGCATATTGCCAATGTTATTACTGAATATCTGGCAAATATCAACGTGAAGTGCATCCCTCACCCTCCCTATAGTCTCGATTTATCCCCATGTGACTTTTTCTATTCTCTAACTTGAAGAAACGCCTTCGTCAGAGGCATTATCAGAAGCAGTGGTGAAGGCTGCGGAGGCGGTTTTGAAGGATATCTCAAAAATGGTTTTCAGCATGTCTTTGAAGACTGGTAGAAACGCTGCGACAAGTGCGTCGCATTCAGGGCAGACCAGTTTGAGAAGGACCATCAAAATTATGAAAATGAGTAAAGGTACGTTTCAAAAAAAATTATGAAAAGCCCTCGTATTATTAATGTACTACCTTTTCTTCTAAATCATTGCATATAATTGCTGAATTTTTCTATGCTTATTTGTATTGTAATTAATAGATTAAGTACTGTTTGCAATATAAATGTAAAACAATTGCATTGTTTTCATTCTGAGATAGTGAAAGTTTGTATTATAATAGAATGAAGGAAACACAGAAGGTTTTGCTAATTTTCTATTTTAATTAATAAATAATGTTACTGTAAATAATGGGCTACGTTGAAGCAAAAACTAGCATTACATTTTTTCTGTATATTATTATGTATATCTGTTTAGCTCTCTCCAAGAAAGCAATCATTAATTTTATTATCTGACATAGACTTTGAAATGTAAATAAGTGAAAACATCATATCGCAGTATGACTGAGATATTGAAGAATGATTAAAATAGCTCGAATGGAAAAGTGAGTTTTAGATGTAGCAGTGTCAGCAAACAACCAAATGAAGGCTACAGTCGTTTTATAGCACGGTGAGTAAAGTCAGTAAAGCGATGAAATATCGCATGTTGACGGAAACTACCGAATAATTAGGTTGTCAGCGAACATCAAATAATTAGATAGTTTTCATTGGAAATGTTTTGTATTACGGCGCGCATTCGACTAGACATTTTAAAAGTGTAACTAACCAGAAGGATTATTTTCGTTCCAGTATTCTATAGATAGACTAAATATGCTACCTATTTAAACAAAAACAGCCAAACCTGTTGTCACGAAGTTTGATAGACATCTTAGAAAACAGTTCATATGATTTCTCAGTTATTTCCTGAAAAGTGAGGCTTCCACAGAGTGCCTGTTCTGTTTATTATCCAATTTTTAAAATACTTCCATAATGAAAATTCGTATAATATATAGCACATATTTATAACACATTTATTGTTTACAAAATGTCAGTCGACGTAAGCCAGCTTTCTTTAGCCCTCACTTGCAAATGCTGGGGAAACGTCCTAAGCTAGTTCTAACATTTCTCTTGAAATATTTTGCTTTTCATTTATCATTTATTAGTGTCCATCATCTGCAATGACTATTACCTACGACACTCACAGTGTTGCAGGTAATAATAACAGTTGGTAAGTTGCAAATAACAAAAGCTACTGTAAAACGAATTCAACAAGCTTAATGCAACCAATTTAAGGACGACGTGAAAGATTTTTACTGTCAAATATTTGGTTTCAAATTGTATTAACATTCCAGAAAAATCAGTTTTAATGCATGTAAATTACAAAGAGGTAGATACTGGGTAAAAGCGATGGACAGAGGAAAGAGGGATTAGAAAGAGATGGAGGAGAGAGAGGCAAATGAGACGTGAGGAAGACGAACAAAAATACCTGTATTTAATTCAATAGTACATGCAAAGATGTAAAAATCCTGGTTTCTAATAAAACAAATTGATGCCGATTATAACTAAAAATAAGCTTAATACTGCAGGTTTATCTGCTAGAGTTGTAGCGATATAAAGCTAATTTTAAATGAATACACTTATTTGAATAAAGATACTTGGAGGATGAAATTAGCCGTCGGGCAGCAAAGTACTGCGAAAGTTTACCAACACATCGAAGTGTCCTGGTTAGGTTTCTAAAGGATTATGACCCCATTAAACGACACTTTGGGTGACATCGAATTCCCCGCTCGGCTTGCGGGCACCCTAGATAACTAGTGAACAATTCCAAAAAGCGCTGAGGCTAAGCTCCGTGTTTAATTCTAATAAGATTACAAACCCAGCAATCATAACTAAGCCTCTATAAACCTCTCGTAGTACTCGTATCTTGATACAAGGCTTTTGAGAACATTCGTGCTCTTATTTGCTTCCACTCTTCCAATATTAACACACATCCTACAATCTTCTGCTTCATAACAATCCTATCTTTGGTTAAATCTTAAGGGTCGACACGCAGCAACAGCATTCATGCTCAGCATGCCAGCAGGTCACGGACAGCAGTGCTAGCACAACGAAAGCTTGCCTATGCATGCCTTTTTTTGTAATTTACGTCCTCCAACGTTAAGTCATATCGGACGATGAATGGAAAGGATGAAATCATGCTCAAATGAGCTCAGGGTCCATGGATCTTGGAGTTACCCTCATTCGTCTTTTTAGGATAAGGGAAAACCCCGGAAAAGAAACCTTTTCCAGGCAACTTACCCTGACCGAGATTCGAACTCGGGACTTCTTGAACGAGAGGCAGACATGCTACCATCTACGCTACCAAGGCGGGCTATGCTTGCCTTACTTAGCTATCATACCTTCGTTAACATTCAAGTTTGGGGAATGTTAACTCTATGGCCTTCAGTGAGGAGCGAGACAGCCTAACTTTTTCCGAGCACTACCAAAGATTTGTGCAGCTCCGGCTGGCAAGCTTTCGTTACATTACCTCTAGCAGTACTTGTCTGAGAGTACAGTGTTTTTCATTGCAGATAAAATAGAACCCTAAAGAACCAAGAGCATGTTGACAAGCACTTCACGTATTGCAGGGTTCACGGCAGTATACTCTTATTTCACAGTTAGACTGACATCGGAACTAAGTTGTTGCACAGCATCAAACCAAAACTAATTCCTATCACGTGGTTAACTTCGGTGGAGAAGATATTCTGACATCTCAGTTTGGTTAAAGTTACATATGGATGAATTCCTACTGAACTGAAATGGTTTGCGACCGCATCCTTCACTGATTGGAGTAGATCTCATTGTTACTTCCCTTCCACCAAGCAGGTAATCGATTCATATCTATTTTTGGCCAATTAGTGATACCAAAATATTATCTCCACGAGGGATGATAGTAGTTGATTCCGTATTACTACTTTGTACAGCTTAGTTGCTGTCAGTCTAATGATAGCATGGGCTATATACAAGAGGCTTCATCTTATTCCAAGATGTACATCCTGAAAGCCATATGTTCTGTGGAGTACATCAGCACCTAAGATTGAGGATATGGTGTTGGGAGCAATACAACTCTCTTCGGGAGTCTCCACGAGGAGAACTGCCAGAAGAAAGCCACAGTAAAATATGGAGAATTTAACATCGCAATAATGAGGTAAGATTTTAGCGATGTTGAATCACATTTTATCGGAGTTGAAACACTAGATTGTAGTCAACCCTCATTTTGTGAGAGAAAATTTACTTAACGAATCGGAGTTGACAAGTAATTTCATTGTTAATTACCATAATTCACATTGTGAGGCAAACCTACATGTGCCTGCCTGAGTAACATTTAAGTTAGCGTGTCTTCCTCACGTTCAGGAGGCCGCGGTTTCAAGTCTCAGTCAGGGTGAACTACTTGAATAAGGTTTTTGCCGGGTTTTCATTATCCTGAAAAACGAATATCGTGACTCTAAGCTCTGTGGACCCTGGGCTCATTTGATCATCATTTCACCCATTTCATTTATAGTCCGATGTGATTTAACATTGGAGGACCTAGATTAAGAAGAAAAAAAGAAAAAAAAACTATGAGGCACCACCTCAACAACGCTTCTCATTTTATGTGTGGTTAGGGGTGCCAGATATATTGGCCACAAAATACTTTATGAAAACTAAAGGGGCATAGTCCGCATTTTAATAAATTCAAATTATCTGTGTGTGTTGGGGTTGAACTTAATAATATGTAGTAGGTTTAATATAATTTTCCCGCACTAATTACTTCGGATTCTCAATAGTTGCCGTTAGCTTCCATACCTATAATCACAATTGTGATTGGGTGCTTTTCTTTTGTAGTTTACTTCCTCTAACGCTGCCATATAGGACGATGAACAAAATGGGTGAAATGATGCTAAAATGAGTTTGGGATCCATGGGGCTTAGAGTTACTCGACATTCGTCTCTCAGGGTAAGGGAAGATCCAGGAAAAATTCTTATCCAGGTAACTCACCCTAACCGAGATTCAAACACGGGATCTCTTGAACGTGCAGTAGACATGCGGTTGGATGTTTGACCAACATTGTTAAACGTGTACTCACAGAACTGGACTCCAATTATTTAATAAAGGACCTGCAATTTAGGTAAAATGTTCGTCATTCTACAAGATTCCCTAAGTTCAGAAGCGTTAAATCTTGTGAATGTACTGACAACTCAAATGCACTTTTTTGTTTTGTCAGTGTGGCCACGGATTCTGTTATACAAGGGTCGTTCAAGTCAATCCGCGACATTTCTTTTTTTCAGGTTTAAATGGACACCTAGGCTGGAGGTTTTGTATGCAGTAGACGGTGGCACCTGTGTCCTTTTACTGGTAGACGGCGCTCATTTTCCGTACTTCTGGATAGACCGTAATTCAAGATTGCAGACAACAGTCTGAACGTCCACATAGAACAGCATGTTATGTTGAAGTTTTTAGTGAATGAGGGCATAAAACCTGCTGAAATTTACATAAGCCTTAAGGTTCAGTACGGTGATGAGACACTTAGTCGCACTATGACATTTGAATGGTGGAAGTGCTTCAAAAATGGCCGTACCTCGACCACTGACGATCCTGGTCGTGGTGGATCACAGCCCACGGTAGTCATTCCTGATCTGATCCTGGACAGTAGTCGCATAACCTGTCGTGAAATTGCAGGGGTGTGTAATCTGTCGTCAGGAACAGTGAACACAATAATTCATGATCATTTGTTGTTCCAAAAAGTGAGTGCACGGAGACTCCCAAAGCAGCTGTCTGCTTTTGACAGACACAGAAGGGTTGGAGTCTATAGAGAACTAAAGGACCGCTTTGAAAGGGAAGGCCAGGATTTTCTGAATCGCATCATCACAGGTGATGAAACATGGGTTCACCACTTCACCATAGAATCCAAAAGAGCATCGATGCAGTGGAAGCTTATGGACTCCACCTCCCAAGAGATTTCAAAGTAAAGTGATGGCAAGCGTATTCTGGGATAAACAGGGCATTATTCACGTTGAGTTTTTACCCATGGTGTCATTATCAACAGTGAGTATTACTGTCGTGTTCTGCGTGGTGTGCATAAGAGTTTACGGAAGAAACGTCCGGGTTTGATCACAAAAGTGTTCATTTTTGCAAGACAATGCTCGAATGTATCCCACTCAAAGCACATTCCAAACAATCATGGAATTTGGCTGGGAGGATCTTGCTACGCCCTCTATAGTCCTGACTTAGCGCCAAGTGTTTGGGCCCCTGAAGGCATTCCTTGGATGATAACAGTTCAACACTGATAATGAAGTGAAGCATGATGTCATACAATGGTTCCATCGGAATACTAAATCCTTCTACGCCGAAGCATTTCAGGCATTAGTCAAACGCTGGGATGAGTGTATAACTGTAGCTGGAGATTATGTGAAAAAATAAATCCACTTTCCACTCCTTGAAATTTGTTCTTCTATTTGTTTTTAAACAAAGTCCCGGATTGACTTGAATGACCCTTGTAGGAAAGCCGGGACGTCTCGGTGGTATGTGAGCATGTTCTGTCTTGTGGGTAGAAATAATTACTGCTCCCATAAAGTGATAGAACAGCAGGAAAATCTGATGCGTTTAATTTGTACAGCTACCTGACGCCAGTAACAAAGCCTTCAACGAAGAAGGACCCTGTTAAAACCCTAGATGACAGTCCAAACTATTTTATCGATATGAATGTGTGGATAGGAAACATAACCATGTTTATTCATTATTCCTATAAGTTGGGATTATGCCTCACCAAATGCATTCTTATTTGCAAGTTCTTCGCCCTCATTTATCACATGCTGAAAATGTTAATAAAATTCCATTCACCAGTATGCCGTGCAATAATCTGGATATCATTTAACTTATTTAAAAATTCGCCGTATACCCTGCTAACCCCTGGTTCATGAACACGGTGCTCGCAAACTTCTGAGGCCACGTTACAAACTTTTCTTGGATTATAGCCCAAGAATGACTGTATCTGGCTGTAAATTAGGCCTGCCGAATCTTTCATCGTGAGCATTACATGAGGCTCAAACTTATCACAAAGCGGTGTAATTTTCAGTCATGTTGGAGTTTGTGATGAAAAGTCATGTTTCCATGTCCGTTGAACTTTAATGACATTGGCAAACTTCACCATCATCTTAAAATAAATTACCATTGCTCAAAATCAAGCATACTCCGGCTATTTTGATTCACCGTCACGCTTATATTTAATGTAAGAGTAAATGGGGTTGAGAAATAATTGGTACACTATAATCATATTTCAAAATATCACTGCTATCGTGCTATATTGTGTTATAGTGCATTATCAGTGCTATACTGATAATGCGGATGTCATATACAAGGGGCGTCCAGAAAGCAAGTTCTGTTTGAATTTATCTCCACTGCAGCGCTGCGATCGCAGTTCCGCACATGCACGGTAGACGCTCTGCATCAAGGAGAAGAAACGTCCGCCATTTTGAGATCGCTGTCAGTCACGTACGCTTTGTTGTGCTTGTTTACAATGTCGGTGTTGATTGAAAGTCCCGCCGCTTGTGAAATCAGAACTGTGATTTGTTTTCTGAATGCTAGGAAAGCGAAACGAATTGAAATTTATCGGCTGTCTAAAGGTGTTGTGTTTCTTCACGACAACGCACGACCACACACTGCAAATGTGACGAAAAATATCCTACAGGAATTTGGCTGGGACGTGTTTGACCACCCCCCGTACAATCCTGACCTCACTCCTAACGACTTTCATCTGTTTTTGCATCTCAGATCTTTCCTTGGCGGTCAACACTTCAACAATGACGAAGAGCTGAAAGAAAATGTTTCCAACTGGTTGAAGACGCAGGCGGCAAATTTCTATGAAGAAGGTGTACAGAAACTTGTGCCTCGCTATGCTAAATGACTGCAAAATTTCGGAAGATATGTTAAAAAGTAGTTTAAGAGTTGTAGAATTTTGTGCAATAAATAATGTTTCTGTACCTGTACACAATTTAATTTTATTATCAAATAGAACTTACCTTATGGACGTACCTCGTGTTAAAGCAGGTATACATTTTTTGTTGTTATAGTTTATCGTCGGTGGTACAAGTTCAACTTTTACTCAAGGCACACTGAAAGGAGACAATGTCAAAAACTATCAGATCTAAAATGCTATTATATTAAGGAGATGAAAGACTTCTATTAAATACTCTGTAGAGTATAAAGGAAGCCTGCGTTTCATCTGAGAGATCAGTGTACCTAATGCCTTTCGCTCCAAACAATACAGAATCAGATTAAAGAACTTGTCAAGAAAAAAGAACATACATCTGCCTTTATTGAAGTAAACAATAGAAGTTCCGTAAACAACTGAAAACAAGAATGGCTTAAATAGTGGCTATTTCCATCGTACAATAAATGAGTCTTTATCCTTATCCGTGCATTGAGCCATCAGGGGTAACCAGGCTACAATAGGTTAACACTCAAAATTCTGCCAAGTTTCCTCAGCAGCAATTCTGGAATGAGGTTAATGAGATGATGATGCATTTCTGTGGAGCACGTGTATGTACACATTGTGTTCAATAAATCTTATATATTTCTGTAGAGCAATAAGCCCTGTACTATACTAGAAAATTGTATACGATACGCAAACAAAATTTTCTCTGCCATTACAAATTAGCACAACCCCGTATTTTGTACTGTTATTCTTTAAGATGTGATAGTTTTATTTAACTGTATTCACAATATTTTTGGCCTAGAAATCATTACAAATTAAATAAGAAGTACTTAGTTACAACATGCAGATGCTTTGCGAAGCACCGATGAATAAATTCAGAGGTCGTATTATCAATTTCTTGCCAAATAAAAAGAAAAAAAAAAACAACAAAAATTCCAAGAACCCCAAACAGTTGTGCATATCTGTTTCTTTCAGTAGATTTATTTGTGGTAAAATGTAATCATAAAGCACGGGATGTTTCAAAAATTGGAACAACATGAGAAAGATTATTAGATAAAATTTCTGTAATAGTCCTACGCTATCTGCAATAAGCTTTTACCTTTCGTTTATGTTTAC
Source organism: Mantis religiosa (assembly GCA_030765055.1). NCBI lineage: Eukaryota > Metazoa > Arthropoda > Insecta > Mantodea > Mantidae > Mantis > Mantis religiosa. The sequence continues at coordinate 147,888,127 of CM060953.1, forward strand.
CCCCAAAATTACAGAGAATTCAATAAGCATGAAGAGAATTTTAAAGCCTAATCAGAAAAATGTCATAATGTAAGTGCATTTCATTCCTTATATCTGAAACTTAATGTACTACGCTATCACGAAAGTTCTGGCAATTGGACAATGAAGCATAAAATATTCATTGTTCATCCAATTTTGTTTTATCGCCTTCAAAGTAGGTCCCTTCCAAAGTTATATATTTATGCCAACGAATAATCCAATTATCAAAAAAATTTTAGGCATTATTTTTGGGAACTTTGTCAACTGAAGCCCCGAATTCACCTTTATGGCTCCTATCGACTGAATACGGGTGCCTCGGATTGGGAACTTTAATTTCGGAAAGTGGAAAAAGTCGGCCGGAGCCAGATCAGATGAATGCGCTGGTTGCTCGATGAGATTTGCTGAATTTTTGGCCAGAAATTGGTTCACAATGATAGCCTTGTGAGCTGATGCGTTATCGTGGTGCAGAGTCCATGAGTTGACTTTCCACAAATCTGGCCTTTTTCGCTCAAATGATAGTTTAATATAAACGAATCGATTCATGAGGCACAGAAGTTCAGCGAAAATCTCTCTCAGACCTAAATGACGATTTTCAGACACTATTTCCTTCACTTTAGCGATGTTAGTTTCACTTGAAACTGTTGATGGCCGACCAGAGAGAAGAAAATCTTCCACCACATCTCTACCACTTTTGAATTAACTGTACTACTCATACACACGTGTTTTTGATAAAGTCGATTCACCGTAAGCCCTCTGTAACATTTTCAGCGATTCCAAAAGCACGAAATACCATTTTGCAATACAAAATTTGTGATAGATTCTTTGTTCAATATTTTTAGTCATTGTAAAATCGCAACACACCTTTGAGATGCACTAGCAAATTGGGGCCATGTAAACAAACTAAATGACAGCTGACAATCAAACTCCGCGTGGGTATAGAGGAAAGATGTACCAACTTAGCGATAACAATAATTTCGAATTCCCTCTTATACGAATTTTTATACGACCAATTCACAGTAATTTCTTGACAGAGAATGTTTTAATCAAAATTCTTACAACTGTTTCTGATAAAAAGAAACCACAACAAAATTGTTCCATCTGGGTGTCATTTGGGGAAGAGGGATAGGAGAAGTTTTGATGTCGCTTTCTTGGAAGATGCTGGGTTTAAGTAAAACATTTTGTATTTCGTGTTTTATTATGCTTTTGGAGTAATCTCTCTCTCTCTCTCTCTCTCTCTCTCTCTCTCTCTCTCTCTCTCTCTCTCTCTCTCTCTCTCTCTCTCTCTCTCTCTCTCTCTCTCTCTCTCTCTCTCTCTCTCTCTCTCTCTCTCTCTCTCTCTCTCTCTCTCTCTCTCTCTCTCTCTCACACACACATACACACATATTCAAATCTCTAAGCCTTTTTTTATTTAGATCGTCTTAAAACATGCTTTTCTCGTGAAATATATATTTCGAATATTTGAGTGAACTGTAGCACTTCTTGAACATAATAAAATTAATGGTGGTGAACTTTTTCTTGTAATTTACGTCCTCCAACGTTAAGTCATATCGGACGATGAATGAAATTGGTGAAATGATGCTCCAATGAGTCCGGGGTCCATGGAGCTTAGAGTTACCCGACATTCGTCTATCAGGATAAGGGAAAACCCCGGAAAAACTTTATCCAGGTAACACAACCTAACTAAGATTCAGCTCGGGACCTCTTGAACCTGAGGCGGATACGCTACCATCTACGCTACCGAGGTGGTGAACTTATAGAGACTGTCAGATAAGTAATGTCTCTTTTTAAGAAAACAATAATTTAAAATGTGTTCTCAGATAACTTATTTTCAAAGTGTGGACTATGATATTCTATGGTCTTGAGCAGAAGAATCCAATATTCTGTCCAGAAAGTCCTACTCAGTTTCAATATTCTTCTAATGGCCTCCACTTTTGCTGATGGTTCTAGGAACCCCACTACTAACTTGTAATACGATGCTGTCACTTCATATCTACATTTATGAAATTTACTTCTCTCCCACCTTAAGTTTTTCTATACATTTTTAAGAAATGCTCTCACATATACCAAGAATTCGAAGCTAGCTGATTTACCTAATCTGGCAACTTTGGATACTTTCACCCATCTCGTCGCATAACCGACCAAATTACTTATACGAATTTGTCTGAAAACCAGCCCTCGATAAATACAGTACTTAATGACATCTTACATCGAGCCAAATTGTACTCATAATCTATTGCCATACCTACAGCCTGTTAACATTTAATACAAATGCACAAAATATTCATATTTGATTTTATTATAATTATTCACTTACGCATAATTTCTGTGTCAACTTACTACAAAAATAAACCTCTTAATAAAACATGGAAGTTTATATATGGTCATTTAAAAGATGTTTTTGTTGTAAATTTTCAAATAATTATACTTTTATAAACTCTAAAATTGCTATTAGTTTATTAGTAATCGCAATGTAACGCAAGAGAAAGGAATATTAATGTCATTACATAGCGACTCACTTTTAAAAGTTGTGACTATCGTTTAAGCCTTCTGTAATCCCGCGTAATCCCGTTTTACGTCCAAGGATACTGCAATGAAAATATTTCTTCAAATGTTTATATCAGTTAGCATGAAGCAGGTAGAAGAATTAGTTTTGTAATATTAGTTTTGTCTAAGAATGACTAGAGAAGATCTTGTGAATGTAACAATCTCTTTTTGTTTTGATGGAGTGGGGAATCTCAGAAAACGTGTATTTATGGTAAAACTACAATAGAAAGATTTTGGGTGGAATCCAATTTTCTTCTGCGTACCACAGGTAGGTAAACTAAAAGTAAATTCTCTATTTGTCTATATACCTGTCCTCAAAATGGAATCCATAAATACCAAATGTTTATAGCCTGACTAACTTCGCAGCTAAACTGTTCACAGCATTAAAGTGAAACCAGTTCCTTTTACGTATTTTACTCCACATGGGGAAGATCCTCTGATGTCCCTGATTAGTTAAGGTTAGAGATGAATCGATTCTTACTGAAGGAAGTGGAGGAGCAACGAACTTTCCTCCAGTCAATGAAGGATGTGGTTGATTCGGGAAAATCATGTTACAGGAGCTGGTTTCGCTTTACTGCTGTGAACACCTGATTATAAAATGAACTGTACTTATGTCCGACACAGTTTAATTCTTTATAGGCAAATTCCAAGGAAAGCAATTTGTCAGAGCTATTGCCGATAAACTATCGACATTAAGTACCCGCAGCGCTGTCAACATATGATGAACTCAATAAAGCAATGACGTAGTTGTTAACATGACATGGGCAGGGAAGTAGGCTAAAAGAGACCACATGATAATGAATCCATGTCCAAACAGATGGAACATTTTGGTTACCCAGCACATGTTACATGTACAACGGGCTGACCTCTCAGTGAACTGCTCACCAGTAGTTGATTTAATTTTCGGAAGAGGTCAGGCGTATCATTCACAAAGCTCATATCAACCAACCACTCCATACCTACTTGAAATATTAAAACAGTTACTTTTCAAATTTCTCTCTTTAATAATCTCCAAAAAAAGCTTTATTTACCTTTCTTTTACAGACGTGTTCTCCACTTGAAGAAGGAATCACCTCTAGGAATTAAAAATTGTCAACTTTGTTCAACATATTTTGAAAAACGCTAGGTTCACATGAATTTCCTTTTCTACAAATCATTCATGCAAAGGTTTTATTTTATTTTTACAGTTTAATCTAGATAAGCACTTTCATTTTACGTTTTGCTGTAGTACAAGAAACATACCTAGGAAGGTTGAAGTAATTCTCAAATATTTGAAAAAGCGTGGGATCACTATATGCTTGCTTTCGACTTCCATGATCTTTCCTTTAAATCGCGATTTACAACTAAATGCTGATAGAATTTAAAAAATTAGCAAAATATTGAAACATCCAGACTACCAACAAAGAATATTACCAAATGAATGATGCCACAACAATTTATTTGAGATAAGTTGCGTAATTTTGAAGAATACATTTTGTTTAAGTAGTTAGTTTTTTCTTCATTCAAGTTTGCTAATTGCACATTTTTACAAATATCTCCCGAGCGAACAGGTCTTTATGCGGAAGTAATTCAAGATGTACATTTTATATGTAATGAAAAAATATATATGTTAATCAAAATCCTTAGAACCATTTTTGAAAAAGATTTAAAAGCAGTGAATCATTTTCCTCTAAAATTAGATTAAAGTGAAAAATATCTTGAAAGTCGTGTTTAACCTTCTCAAGATACTTAATTTAAATAATAGATTTCGTATTTATCCAAAATTTTTTTAGTTTGCTTTTGGCAGAAATAGATACATAGTTCTGTGGAACTTTTCTTAAACTGTATCTCGCTTTTATTAAGGAAATTCAATATCACCAGTCATCCGTAAATATCAAATTAGTGTGGTTAGTATTGATTGGACAGATTTGAAACGTTTATGTGCATTCATAGAAATGTATGAACCTTATTTATTAATTACACGTTGTGTTTGACAGGTTACCAAAATACTGCAGTTCAGCACTAGGAGTATCGCTTCTCTCAGGCTAGGACTTAAAAATTTATTGATTTTATGAGCAGTAATGAATCAAAGTGAGAAGTACGGAATTTTTAGTGTAGAATATTGTGACGAACTAAGAATGGATTATGGCCAGATAGTACACGAGGGAATTACTCAGGGTAGGAAATACCTGCTTGGCGAGAGGTTGGAATTTTCTATAAGGTTTCATTTCTACCAAAGGTATAGTAAGTCTACTTAAGGTATAATTCACTTAATAAGAATATTTACTACAAATAAGCAGATTACAAAGGCAGCCATAGCGGCCGTTTACCTGACCTCAAGAGGTTGCGTACAGATGCATCTATCCCAGCCAAAAGCAAGTCCAAGAGAGAGCGAGCAACCAGCTTATACAAACTTTTAACCAACAAGTCATGGATTGGGGGAGTGACGTCACAGTACTACTGAAGTCACATCAACTATTATTAGTACTAATTAATACAGTCACTTGTGACAATGTTCAGCCTCGGCAGGTTCTGGGTCGTACTTCCAAGAATACGCCAGTTTGTCTTGCCGTGGTTAACTGAGAACGAACAGCCCCCTCGGTAGCGTAGATGGTAGTGTGTGTGCCTCAAGTTCAAGAGGTCCTTAGTTCGATTCAGGGTTAGGGTGAGTTACCTGGATAAGTTTTTCCGGGGTTTTCCCTTATCGAATGTTGGGTACCTCTAAGCTGTATGGACCCTGGGCTCATTTGAGCATCACTTCCCCCATCACATTCATCGTCCGATATGACTTAACGTTGGAGGACGTAAATTACAAAAAAGAAAAAAAACTGGACTGAATAACGCATCTTCCTTGGTTAATTTTAGTCTTGTTTTCAATATATCTTTTTATTTTATTAAAATGAAGCTTAATAGTGAATTAATAATTGTATAATTTAGAAATATCTGGTTCTCTTTAATGTTAAAAGTAATGAAATGGAAACGTTAAAGCGTGGAAGAAGTGACAAAAAAGGATAACCTTGCCAATTTGTATATAGAATGACACTTCAGAGGAGCTGGGGTCTCGGTCAAAACAGTAAATGTTTTACTGCAGAAAATATGTAGTGTAATAATGCTCATAAACTGCAGTAAATTTACAACCTGTGGAGCCCTGTCTTTAGGACATCATGCTAATTATGTTTATCACTCTGCTAATCATTCTCTTTAACGTGGAGTGGTCTCTATATCATTTCGGATATTGCCTTAGAGTTCAAACCTTGTACTGGGTCTAGTGGTGTACACCCTTTCCTACAAGAACATATGGTGTACCTTAAGAGAAAGATCTGAGCCCGCCTCAGTAGCGTAGATGGTAGCGTGTCTGCTTCAGTACAAGAGGCCCCGAGTTCGAATCTCGGTTAGGGTGAGTAACCTGGATAAGGTGTTTTTTGTAATTTACGTCCTCCATCGTTAAGTCATATCGGACGGTGAATAAAATGGTTGAGATGATGCTCAAATGAGTTCAGGGTCCATGGAGCCTACAGTTACCCGACATTCGTCTTGAAGGATAAGAGAAAACCCCGGGAAAAAACCTTATCCGGGTAACTCACCCTGACCGAAATTCTAACTCGGGACATCTTGAATGTGAAGCAGACACGCTACCATCTACGCTACCGAGGTGGGCGGTTTTTTCCTGGATTTTACCTTATCCTGATAGAGGAATGTCAGGTAACTCTAAGCTCCAAGAACCCCGGACTCATTTGAGCATCATTTCACCCATTTCCTTCAACGTCCGATATGACTTAACGTTGGAGGACGTAAATTACAAAAAGAAGAAGAAGATCTGAAGTGAGTTGAGAGAACATTTCAACCCCTTCCTGCACTTCATGAAATTATAAAGGCATTTTCGTCAAGGTAAAACCCGTCTAAGGGAGTGATGCTCAAACAAAGAGCCCAGTGCCAAGTCTAGTAGTTTAATTACGTGTTGCATATAGTGTTTATAATAACTGTGGTTTTTCATCAGTATGATCTATAATCGTTAAACCCTTCTACAAATTTTCCTTCATGTTCCCATAATATTTTAATAGTGTTGTAGACTATACTTCCTTAATCTTTAGTAACAAGAAATCTATCGGAAATTCTTGTGGAATTTTTAATTTTGAACGATGAAATTATGATATACATTCTAAATGTTATTTATTATATATATTTATCCCTTTGTAGTTCATAACCTACTAAGTTTTTTTTAATGATATTGAATATTATGTAATATTTTTAAAAATATCAGATTTTCGGCGGCTCCGATTACATACATGTGTTTATTATTAAAACAACTGACTGCTACAGAAAACAGTTAAATATTGATTTCGCAAGTAGCAAATCCATAAATACTATGTGAATAAACGTGCATCGTGATTACTGTGATGTGGATATCATTGTATAGTACAGGATGGTGTTATATGTTGAAACCCACGTGACTGTTTATGAACGAATAAGGAAGTAATTAAGTCATCGGTTGGTCATAGCAACAAGATTTGAGTAGAAGCGGGAATGGAACCCGGGTGCGAGGCAGCCAGCTCGTCGTGTGCACAGGATCAATACCACCCTGCCAGGGTGTGGCATATACGATGGACGGACGCCTGCTCCTTCCTAATCCTTTTTTGATTTGCACAAGTGTCCTGTGTCCTTGTCTTGCTGCAAATCATCCACAAGGAAGAGATCCAGTGTGGTGGGTTCAAGGCCCTGTAACCAAAGTTCTTGTTCAGGGGGGAAACCCACATCACAGAGTCCCGCACGTCCAAGAGAGGACTTTGATGGCAATGTCTCCGTGGTGGCGGTGTAGCGAGGACGTCAAATTTCAAACTGTCTTGGTGAGCTTTTACTCTCCTAACTCCTCTACCTAAAGAAGAGCAAGCTTTGCTTCTTACCAAATGTCACCGACCCGTTTGGAGATCCTTTGAATCTAAAGATAAATATTTGTTTTAATATTGTACATGTATATTAAGAAGAATGCCCAATAAAACTTTAATTCCAGTTTGTTTGGGATGCAAGATAGAACATTTCTTACAATTCTCTCCAACCCAAAAACTACAATGCGTAAGTAAATGATTTTGTTACCTTCTTATTTTATGAACAATATAATGTTGAGATGTTGCTTTGACCAAAAGACACACATCTTCAATTTTATGTATCTTTTTTTTTTTTTTTTTTTTTTTTTTTTTTTTTTTTTAATTTGCGTCTTCCAACGTTGAGTCATATCGGACGATAGATGAAATGAGTGAAATGATGCTCCAATGAGTCTGGGGCCCATGGAGCTTAGAGTTACCCGGCATTCGTTTTTCAAGATAAGGGAAAACCCCGTAAAAAACTTTATCCAGGTAACTCACCCCGACCGAGATTCGAACTCGGGAACTCTTGAATGTGAGGCAGACACACTACCATCTATGCTATCGAGGCGGGCAATTTTATGTAAATAAAATACTCTTCATTCTGTCTACATTTTACATAATTAAGAAACCAAAAGAGACAAACCAAAACTTACTGCAGTAAAAGTGTGGAAATTAGCAATAAAATATTTGGTGCTCGTCTATGTAACTCACTTGAATATGTAGAAAAGATCTCTCATCCTCTTACTCTCACTACAACATAACGATAATACTACCAACTATACTAATGCGAAACCTTGAAACTGCGACCAATCGAGGAAATCAACTAGTAAGATTCCGAAATTTGAAAATGGAGAAGAATGCAGTGTTTAAAATGGAAATAGATATTAAGTAATGTTTCAAAAATAAAATCGAATATATTAAAATTGGTCAAGTCCACCACTGCTTGATTTCACGCTTTTTTTCGTATATATGAATCTTATTTCTTTTGAGCGTAGTGTACACATGTATCCGCCACTGATTGTATCTAAGGATTCGCTAAAACATATCAAGCCATTTGCTTATTTCTTTAGCAGAGTGTACACACATATCCACTACAGCATGTACCTAGACAGTGCCTAGGATGTGTACGAGTATTAAAATAGGAGTATCCCACACATTAAATAACCTTATTTGTTTTGGACAGAGTGTAAATGCATTATTCTAACGTGTACACATATCATAGTTGTTAATAAGAGAGAATTTCTTACATTTCTTTTGAACAGGGTATACAAACAGATCCGCCATTGCAGTTAAATTAGTTGATCCTTGGGACATACACAGACATTGCATACTAAACCTCCTATGAGTTTATTTTCAGCAGTGTACAAATAGATCAGCCAATGCCTATCTCATAGAGCATCTACAAACCTTCTAACCATCATTAAGGATGTGGCTCGCACACAAAACTAATTTATTTCTATGAGGCAGCATTTACAAATTGATTCGCCATAACTTGTATCTAGATAGTTTCTAGGAAATTTAAAAAATTTCCAGACCCAGTAAGGTATACCTGTTGTACACCAGAGTTCCCGTAGGGGAGGTGTTCCGTCCCCTTCAGCTGCCGTGGTGCGGGCGCTGCGGACCCTTAGCACTCGTGGTGCCTCTGACGTTACTAGAGGAACCTCGGGCCGAACTGCCGAGCCCCTCACTTCGGGTAGTTGTTCGGATTGGGTTGGACTCGAGGGGGCAGTGTGTTCCTGACACCCACGGGGAATTGAGTACCTCCGGCCAGGCTACGGCCGCCCGGACGGGGTAGAGGGTTGCCTAAAAAGTCCCGGGTACTAGCCTGCAGAGCTAGTAGAAGGTGTGCTAGATTACCAGGCGGCCCCACCGAGGTTTTTCCGTAGTCTTCCCTGCGGGGTTGACGCGCGTAAGTGGCGTATCCACTTCCATCCCGTCTTGACGTTGTGCTCAGCGGGGGGAGGGGGTTAAGAAATCAGGTGTTGCCCTATGGATAGAGTCCCGGAGTATCCATTGCTCCCGGGTAGAGGGAGACCCGGGTTCTTGGTCCTACGGGTCCAGGACTAATGGGAGTAGAACCTCTGCACATAACTAACTGTACACCAGAGTGTACAAAGAGACCAACTACTACTTGTGTGTAGATAGCTCCTAAAGCTTCTACAAATGTTTTAGTCAACAATAAGAATACCTCATATTGTGAAGCACCTTCTTTTCATTGAGCAGAGTGTACAATCAGACCCGCCATTGGTTGCGCCCAGACAATCTCTAGTAGGTATAGTCGCGCTGTTCGAACGCTTACCATGGATTTATCTTTGTTAATAGAAACCTCTCAGATAACACACTGATTACTCCACGTGGAGTAAACATTTATCTGTCATTTGTGATTCCGGCGAATTCCATTGGCTGTAGTGATGCAATCATTGATGTTTAGCACACGAACGAGGAGCACATCGTTACCCCTTTCACTCTTACAGCAGTAATCAGTGCGTTATCTGAGAGGTTTTTATTAACAAAGATAAATCTATGATAATGGTTCAAGCAGCGCGACTATACATATAAATGTCTCAGCCATCAACAAAAGACAGTCATAGTTATTCAAGGAGTGTAAAAACGAATCGGCCACTTTATGTAGTCCTTATGATTTGTACAACTCGAGCATGTCTTTCACATTAAACCAACTCTTTTATATTGGGCTGGGTGTACAATTAATCCGCAATTGGCTGTATCCAGGTAATTCCCAGTACACGTACAAATGCCCCAGACATTAACAAGAGAATATCCCACTTATTAAACCAGCTCTTTTGTATCCATCAGAGCGTGCATCCAATCCACCACTTGACATAATCCCTATGACTTGTACAAATATAATAAACATCAATCGAGCTTACTTTATACATTAAACCACTCTTTTTTTTTCTATTGAGCAGAGTGTACAACCGGATCCGCCACTGCTTGCGTCCAGATAGTCCCTGGGGCATGTACAAACATTCTAGCCATCAATAAGAGAGTACCCCACACACTAAACCACCTTCTTGTTTTTTACTGGCAAATAAAACAGAAACAGAAGAAGGGACATGCCGTTTGAATTATTGTAGAGGTACTTGCGGACCTACATTACAGCTCGACTATAAAAAGCTTACGCCGTTGCCAATTGCTTTTCTGATAACAGTCCTGGGCGCTGCGCTTCTGCAGCGACTCGTTTCGATGAAAGATCTCACTTGACAAATGGGTTTCCCGATGTCGCTGCTGCATATGCTGTCTGCTATCCCGTTTTAATTATAACAGCCTCGCAAAAACTAACCATCATATTTGTACCGGGAAAATGTTTAAAATATCAAAGAGTGCTGATAGGCTTAAAAGGACAGCTGCGTTTCTTCCACATGTGTCGAAATGTTCGAATGTCGCAGCGAGATGGCTCACAGTTCCATTTGAGAGTTTTGGGTTCGGTTCCCGGCGAATTGCTTACTCACTTTTTCATGTTTTGCCCAGATCCATAGGCAAACACTGTAAGGATTATAGGGAAAAAATGAAATGTGTATTGTTTAACGCCCCCTTTTACTACATATGGCACCGCAGGCGATGACACTGATAATGCATGAGATGAAGATGGAGCACCGGTGGAATGAGATGGCGGGGGAAGCCGGAGATCCCGGAGAAGGCCCGGCCCAGCGCCGTGTTGTCTACAACAAATCTCACTTTGCGGTCGCCTGGGATCGAACCCGGGCCGACTTGGTGAGAGCCAAGCGGTCTAACCACTGAGCCACGGCGCGGCCCTTATTATAGGGAAAGGTCGTATGGTATAGGTCACCTTAGATTTTCTTATATTAGTAATTTCTGACATTTAAAAGAAGCAAGTATCGTTTTTGAAACCTTTAATTCCATATTAGAACACTTACTAAATTGCCCTTTCGAAATAACTTTTTATTAAAAAGGAATTTAATGTTACGGGTGTTTGCATTTTCTGAATTTTGAAAATCGGACAGTAACTATTTTCATCACGTAATACATTTCTGGATTACAGCTTATGTTTAATTTTCTTTGTAGTGTTCACACTTTAGAATAGGGTTTTCCCTATAAGATTGACGGTGTTTTAATGAGCCCAACCTTTGCATGATATCACAAACGACTGTATTAATTACACTTTGGTGACTCAAGTAGTAGGTGTGACGTCACCCCCTCCCCTCCTTTATGACTACATGAATAATCTTTAAGCGTTAGACGCTCTCTCTGACATTGGCTCTCCGAGGAATAGCATGTATTCGTAGGCAGCTCCACTTCTGGACAGGTAAACGGCCGATGTGGCCGCCTTTGTAAATCTGTTTGTTGTAGTAAATATTCTTATTAAGTGAATTCCACTTTTAATTAGCTTTACTCTACCTTTTTACCAATGAACCTTTACATAAAAGATCCCAACCTCTCTCTAAAGCATGTAGTTCGGCTCTGAGTGTTTGCTCCCGAGTTTTCGACCTGACCACGTGTTCCTTAATTATTCACAATGTAAGAACAGGTCGTCACAATATAAAACATTAAGTCTAGTTTTCAATGAACTGTTCTTCAATTGTGTTTTTTTTTTTTTTTTTTTTTTTTTTTCCTTCTTCATCTACTTCATTCTGGACAAATTTCAGTGTTCCCTTTACAATGTTCAACCTTTTAGCAGTTTTACTGGTCTTCAGTTTCGGTTGTTTGTTCCCCTCTCTTTCTTCCAAACGTGTTTGCTTTTCCATAATTTGGACTTTAGGTACATGGAGTTGAGGTCAATAATTCACTTCGTTCTCGATGCCTGTTTCGAATGTCCAATTTTGTAGTTCTATTTCTTGGGAGTGGGGAGATTTTGTGAATAATAATTTTCTTCTTGCTTTATTTACAGCTAGCACATTGTTGCTTTCTTTCCAATTTCCTCTCTTTTTACCCTTTCTATGTGGAACAAAGGACAGACTCATTACTAGAGAGAGAGATTGAGAGAGAGATCTCTAATAATATCTCAATAATCCAATAAAAAGTGCTTAGAAGGTTCATGCATATTTTTATTGTTTTAATTATTTATTTTTGTTAATGTCTTCATTAAAATATTTACATGGTCAGCTTTTGATGTCCGAAACCACCACCAGTTTATTGCCCAAACCCATCCGAAAAGCACTTAAGAAGAAAATAGTGTCCTAAATTTTGCATGTTTGAATTAAAGGTCCTTAAATCTCACAATTCAAATAAGAGATAATATATCTTTCAATGTATTTTTCGTGCTGTTTAACTCAAATTTACTCCATTATTACCAGCAAATGTAACTCCGTGTCGGCATTCATGACATTCAAACAACAAAAAGCATAACCATACCCAAACAACGCTGTCTCTCAACTGAATAACACTAACGCAGGGGAGGACAAGTATTGGGGCTGTGTCGTCAGCTCTAACCGCCAAATACGCCCCCGAACGAAAGGAAGGTTAGCGTGTGACGTCACCGCGCTAATTTCTGCTGCCCAAGAGGAAGGAAATAGTTTGATGTGTTGGGGTACCGATAGCGTAGCAAAGACAGGAAACGTATCAGGTATTAATAATATGTACAACTTAATCTTGGGTGTTGTAATATTAATGCTGACTGTTTTAATTACACAATTGGTCACAGTTTATAAACTATTACATTTTAGCTCTGTCCTATGAGAAAATATATAAAACTTTAACTCGTAGTTTATCTGAAGGTCAGGCGTGTTATGAAGTAAATAAAATAAAACAAAGTAATTTTCTCTGCAAATTAGAGGGAACCCATTCAGAACAAAATTACATGGGCAATTCCCAACACTTTCTGTTTCGTTTTTCTTTAACTAGTTTATCAATGTCAGGACGTAATGTCTAAGAAATTTGTAAACAAAGGCTGCATGTTAGATTGTGATAAGACAACGCATATGTGGATCCAGACATACACAATGTCCATGCAGCAAGTGCATATAATCTCGGAAATCTGGTTTGGGGGACATTCTTGAAAAAATCAGCCAAGTCTTTCTTGGGTGTATATTTGTGCTTCAATAAATCGTCACATTGTAAATTTAACAGTTCCATTAGTTACGTGGCAGCTACATTGTTTAATCGAGTGTGCTACACCTGACTGAACCCTCAGATTCTGTACTCACAACGCCATTTATATAGGCAACTTGTACTACATGGCTCTTGCCTGACGTCACATGCATTGCAGGCCTCGCTTCTGGCTGAAATACGTCACAACTCTCGAAGCTGTCTTCCTCTGCACTAACGCCCGCTTGTGGGATGCAGAAGGGCCTGCTTGTTCCTTCATAGGTTCTGCCGCATGTTTGTAGCTGCCGAAACCACTCTCCGATACTTCCCCTACATCTGTGCTAGCATGAATGCTTCATTTCGATATCCTTTTATCTTGCAGATGGCAGGGTTAGGTGCGGTAAACAGTTTTGTGCGGCGTTTGTAATGCATGTTGAAGATTGAATTGCTTCTTCTGAGTTGCTATATTCTGCGCGAATCTGTCAGTGTAGTTAGGAGGACATTAATGGGATGGCTAAGGACGTTTAATGTGGTCCTTCTTCTCTCGATTTATTCCTTCCTGAGGTTTTCTGAACACAGTGGGCAAATAATACAATTCCCAATTGCGGGCAAACCTCCCCGTTATAGGACCGGTTGAAGTTATCCACTTAGAATTATTAAAAAGAAAAGAAAACGAAATTTGATTGCAGTTGCTAATGTTCAACGGAAAATATAGGATTGTGAAGTATCTTCCACTGATTCCCCAAAATTGCTTCCTTGTTTGGCTTTTTGTAGCTATTCATACTTTGCTAAACTAAAATAAGGTCTGAAGTTAACGCAATGATATTAAAGATTTCCACATTATGCTTTTTGTTTGAAATGTCACTCACTCCGGAGTAGTGTAAGAGAGATACAGGGGACTACAGCGATAGTCAGGTGTCTAAAAGATTGACTTATAAATGCTACACTCATCGTAAGAAACAAACGAGTGGTAACTATAATGTAAATTATTTTGAAACTCGAAACATCAATGAATTTGTTAGAAATTATCAGTTATGCAAAAACAAGTTGAAATACATTGTAAGACTATTTGACTCTGAATTAAAAATAAAAGGGATCTAAAAAAGAAACCACTTTTTAAAAAATTACCTATTGGAAAATACCCCAAAAAATTTTAAAGTTAGGGCGCAGCCAGTTTTGTCCTTCTTTTCCTTTCAAATACTCAAAAGCGGGATTTAAATGAACACGTGCAGATGTATGGAAATAGACGGTGATATTTTAAAACACACTTTTGTTGTTTTTTTATACATTAACCAGTCTTACATGTACCCTGTGATGCAATTTTGTCCAGTTCCTTCCAAATTTTTGTGTACATTATTTGCAGGTTGAGAATAGGTTAAAAGAGCCATTTCTCGTACCAACAATGTAATTTGCTGTGAAATATATGATAGGCTTTCAGAAAAATAAAAACATTATTTAATTATTTTTTCCCGAGAAAAGTTTTGATGTGACACAACAATAAATCTTTGATTTTAAATTGCCACATTCAAGAAAAATTGTACTAAATTTAGACACTAGATATTTAATTTTTTAAAACATTTTTGCGACTTTCTTGGAAAGAAAAATACACAGGATTACTAGAATTATTTTTGTTATGGTTTCGTTGAGGTGATTTATGAAAGGGTCAGATAAATGATTGAGATTTAGAAATATCAGTAATTTCAACACCAATTACCTTAAACGAGATCATAACTTTTTGGGTATGTTTTACCAGTTGTTTCCAACTAAAATTCGTTCACAATTAAGAAGAGTTCACAGATTATCTACAGAAGTTTCAAGACGTACATTTTACAAATTATTTATAACGGATTTTGATAAAATAAAGATTAAGAACAATTTTCCATAATATTGCTACTTTAACCTGGGAGGATTTCCTTTAGGCTCCTTGTACTTTGTGTCGTAGTATTGAACTTAATACCTGATTTGTTTTGAAGTACGTATACACACAAAGATATGGCGTCGTGCGAAAATTATTGTAATATGATTTTTATGCAGTCCTACCTTCATAAACGGATTATTACTGTGCATGACTCAATATAGCGCCGGTAATAGCAATGATATAATACCAGAATTCCAAGGTACTGTGGCTTATAGAGAAATGAAACTATTCTTATTCTTTTCCCTGTCAAGGAAATACAGCGTGATTTAAAATGACTTACAATGTTGTGTTGATAATTGGCTACATCACACCTACTCACTTTTCTCCCAGGAAGGGAATACATGTAACTGGCTGCCTTGTTTATCGCTTCAATACACCAGATAAAAACGAAATGTAACGAGAGAAGCTAACGTCGCATAACATTCACCCTTAGAGATAAAAAAAAGAGAGAAAGAAAAAAGAAGCAGAGCAGATTCTGGAATCATATATTTTTCTAAGTGCACATGGTTTCCAAGGCCGGTTTACAATGTTGTCACGGGACGCGTATCTTTAACTTCATCCTACTGAATCACCTTATACCTAAATTGAGTCTCAATTACTAAACGTGCACTGATAGCCGAGCGTTATAGACAAGTATGTAGCAGCTAGACCTACAAAGATTCAAATCCTGGACATCATTTTAATTTTTTAATTGCAGAAATGCGAAATGTGTATTACGTACCTTCTAATATGACTTCCAATTGCTAAGTTTTATTGATTTTATTACATTTATACTCACACATAAAAACTGAAACACTCTACTCTGTAGATAGTGTCAAACTGAAAAATTCAATGCCATGGCCGGGATTTGAACCATGGATCTCCTGGTTTCCGTCCAGTCGCTCTTACCCATTGAGCTATCATGGCCAATGTGCCGTCATGACATTAAATTCTCCAACTGACTCATATATTTTCCTGGTAAACCACCAGTTTTGTGGTGTAACGGTTGTCAAACAGAACGGTAAAAGACAGATCTCAATAGAAGCAAGTGGTAGCAGCTCTAAAGTGAAAGTGAAAATGAACACTAATTTCTACTATAGAGATATAGTGATACAGTCAATACTAAGTATAAGTAAATAGAAGTTTAAGTAAATATTAATATATACATTAGATCACAGTAAGCTAGGGTGGAGAGGGATGAAGAGGATTAGGAAACAGATATTGTGATATAGACCAAGTGATAATATTAGTTTTAATTACGGATAAATAAATAGGAAATAAACGAAAACCAGTTCAAACCAAGCGGGATGGCTCAGGCAGTTTCGTCTGTGGCCTGCATTCGGGAGGCCCGGGTTCGATCTCCGTGGCTGACCTACCTGACGCATGGTTTTTTCGGGGGTTTTCCCGGGTCGCTAGGCGAATGCTGGGTAGGTTAATTACATCCCCGAATTTTCTGTTCCTCCTTTTCATCTCCATTATCATTTCATATCATCTCTCTTTTAGGGTGGAAGTGTCGGTGGGTGTCTCGGCGGTGCATGGCAGGATGATATGCTCTGACGAAAAATACTTCTTCCTCCGGTAGGTCGGTTGCCGGCTTCAGCTCCTCTGCTGGGATCATTTCGGGACCACCAGCCAGGGACCTTTGGAGCTCGAATCGTCTGCCTGGGACCATTAGGGCTCGGCTGCTGGGCTCGTTGCCGTTCCGCTGCAAGGGAGTTGGTTCGTTGTCCTGGCCTGTCGGGGGAGGTCTCTATCCAAGTAAACTGTAGGGACCCTGCCCTCTGTACTGTCGTGGCCCCTTGGGCTTGCCGCCCTCTATCTCCTTCACCTGATCCTTCCTATCACTTGGGGGGATAGGAACAAAGGGCCCAGCATGGTGGCCTACGTACCGAATCCCCTCCGTAATGAAATCCCAATCCCAACCAGTACAAAGAACTGATATCTTTCAGGGATTTGCTCACCCTGTAAAAAACGGCCGAGCTGACCCCACCAGTGGGTGGAAGGTCCTTGTTCTTAAGGGATGTTATTATTATTATTATTATTATTATTATTATTATTATTATTATTATTATTATTATTATTATTATTATTATTATTATTATTATTATTATTATTATTATTATTATTATTATTATTATTATTATTATTATTATTATTATTATTATTATTATTATTATTATTATTATTATTATTATTATTATTATTATTATTATTATTATTATTATTATTATTATTATTATTATTATTATTATTATTATTATTATTATTATTATTATTATTATTATTATTATTATTATTATTATTATTATTATTATTATTATTATTATTATTATTATTATTATTATTATTATTATTATTATTATTATTATTATTATTATTATTATTATTATTATTATTATTATTATTATTATTATTATTATTATTATTATTATTATTATTATTATTATTATTATTATTATTATTATTATTATTATTATTATTATTATTATTATTATTATTATTATTATTATTATTATTATTATTATTATTATTATTATTATTATTATTATTATTATTATTATTATTATTATTATTATTATTATTATTATTATTATTATTATTATTATTATTATTATTATTATTATTATTATTATTATTATTATTATTATTATTATTATTATTATTATTATTATTATTATTATTATTATTATTATTATTATTATTATTATTATTATTATTATTATTATTATTATTATTATTATTATTATTATTATTATTATTATTATTATTATTATTATTATTATTATTATTATTATTATTATTATTATTATTATTATTATTATTATTATTATTATTATTATTATTATTATTATTATTATTATTATTATTATTATTATTATTATTATTATTATTATTATTATTACCATGCACACTGCCAAGCCGCAAATCATCTCCTTATCTATCACATAGCTTTGAAATGAAGCCAGAGTAGTATTAAAGCATATTGTCACCGATCGCATTGTTGGATTGGAGCCGCCGCAAAGCCAGAGTTACGCGTGGGCAGGGAAGAAAGAGACAGATAGTGGCCCGTAGAATGGTAGGCTTGCCGAGGGAAAGAAACAGATAGAGTTAGAGAGAAAGAGACAGTTCCGTCTTTCTCTCGCTGCGTCGCATTGTTAACGAACGATCGACTGCATTCTAAAACAATGACCGGAGGTATAAAAACTCCGGAAAGTGTTAGCGCATAGTCAATTGTCAGTTGTTAATTGAGTTTTTAGTGGTGTAGTTGTGTGTGACACTGCACATTTGAAGTTTACTGCAGTGATTTCTTTCGTTTGTTTCTGTGCAGCGGGGCGAACGAGACGACCTTGAAGACTGTTTTTGTGAATGACACGTATTTTTACTGCTGCAAGCGGTGTACAAAGTTACTGTTTACTGGAATAAAGAGCATTTTAAATGCGACTTTTAATTCTACTAACCACAGTATTTTGTGAAGACAGCGTCAACGAATTCTTCCGATGTTTTCGGAATCGACCTTTCTTTCTGGTAGCTGCTCAATTTTTATTCTAAGGCTGCATGTTAGCTAAGTACTGAATCACAATCTCCACAACTTCTATATCTTTGATGCCAATATAAGGTAAAGTGTTCTATCTTGCGAATAATTAATTGTAATTCGGGGAACCTCAAACAGACATTTTAAGTAAAACCTTTATATCCAACTTTGCAGATGCAACTATTGCTTTGTTTTCATTGAGAAAGCAGAAGGCTTGTTTGTAATAACGATGTCTGGGTCCAGGAATATCCCTAACACTGGCAGTTAGTTTAGAGAGCAGGGTAACAATGCCGCTAAGCAAGTGGCAGGCAGAGCTTTGAAATATTTACTTTCGCCTTAAGACGGAGCAGGATAAGGACCTCGTTAAGCCTGTCCGGTGTGCTGTATACGTCGGCAATGGAAAATCGTTGTCGGTAATCTGGCTTCCATAAACCAATCCTTCTTTACTAACAATGTCTGCAATTTAATACTCTAAGTCCAACGTTAACACTTAGTAATCATTTATTGAAATCTTAAAGAAATATATCTATAGTGTATTTGCGTTTTATTACGTGCATCTATACTAATAGAGTAACATTTGGTTATAACGACATCCAAGGGATAGTATGTTGTTATAAATGCGATTGAGTGAACTTGATATCTTCAGTTTTCTCTCTTAGAGGTGGAAAACGAAAAATGAAAACAACTGAAGGTTAATTGACGTTATTTTATTGTATATACCCACTTTTAAACCTGCATGGCACAGATATAAGCATAATGTCTCTGTGATAACATGTAATTCACATTTAAAGGTTTGGGTTGTAATAATTAAAAATCTTACTAAATAAGACTTTAAATTTAATAAGCTTTGATTATTATTAACAAATTCATTCCTATGGACCGTCCATTTTCACCAACGGTTTATTATGGTTTTCTCTGGTCGATAGACGTATAATGGAGTGATTTATGACTTATCGCAATTTTCTTTTCATAATTTCGCTTTCATTCCGTTCTCTTCTCATCTTTAAAAGTTGCCTCTAGGTTTGGTGGTGTAGCGGTGGGTCAAATAAATGATGTGGGTTGTTAAGTAAGGGTATCCTCCATGGACATCAGAAGGCTGATTGGTAGATAGATGGTTCATCTTCCTAAATAGGTAGCTGGTTCTTCAAGCCGTAAGTGTACGGATTTAGAGCGTCTCTCTAATTTCCTCCCTTCACTCCCTCCTCCTAGGAAATGGTAAATATAATAGATCTATTAAAGTTACACTGTGCGAGGTCTCTCTCTCCATAATGTGTGTGGGTGTAATCAACTAACATTTTATACAGCGTGAAGCTAATGACCATACATTTTGCTGTGCCATCTCCCAATTGCCAAACCCCTCGGTACAGCAATCCTCTCGGCCAACCTGCCTGACCCGTGGGTTCCTTCGGGGGTTTCCCTGGTCACCAGGCGAATGCTGGGCAGGTTAATTACATCCTACGAATTTGCTGTACTTCCATTTAATCTCCGTTAATATTTCACATCATCTCTCATCTGTTGTCTCTTTCAGGGTAGAAGTGTCGGCGTGTGCCTCTGCAGTGCACGGCAGGTATGACGGCTTCTGGCCTCCGGGTGGACCTAGTGGGGCCGTTCCGGGACTAAAGTAGGGTGGGATATCGGTTATGCTGGCTTTCCCGGGAGTTTCCGACTGTTAAAGTGTAGGGACTGTGACTTTCGCACTGTCGTGGCTCCTAGGGACGGCCACCCTCTGTCTTCTCTCGCCTCATCCTTCCTGCCGGAATACCCCACTTGGGGCTTAGGTATAAACCAGAGATTTCGGTTCCACTCCGTAGTAATCCTAATTCTAACCGCACTCTCCAGCTCAAGGGCTCCCAAGACTGCTGTGTCGTTCACCTATTCCCCCACAAGTGTCAAGAGTGGAATGCAGCCCCTCAGGGGGTCCTACTGTGGTAGGTACGAGATTGGCGATCCCGGGGTTCTGAGCCAAATCTCTCGACTGTATGCCTCTGAGTGGTTAGAGAGCTAATACCAAACGCCTAAACAAGGTCCACATCCGTGTTCGACCCTTATCTAAATAAAGTAAATTAAATGAAAGTTCAATTAAAGTCAAAGTGAAGCCAAAGCAAAGCCAGAGCGAGGCCAGAGCAAAGCCAGATCAAAGCGAGAGGAAATATAGAGCAAAGCCAGAGCAAAGCCAGATCAAAGCAAGAGGAAATCCAGAGCAAAGCCGGAGCAACGCCAAAGCGAAGCCAAAACAAAGCCAAGACAAAGCCAAAACAAAGCCAAGGCAGAGCCAGAGCAAAGCCAGTGCTAAGCCAGAGCATAGCTAAAGCAAAGCCAAAGCGGAGTGGAGTGTAGCGGGGTCGGAGCTTAGATAGAGGCAAGCCAGAGCCAACCAGAGTTAAGTTACAGAATGAGGTTATTGTGAGGCCAGAGCAAAGCCAGAGCGGGACCGCAGTGGGGTCGGAACCTAGCCAGTCAAGCCAGAACGAAGCCATAGCCAAGCTAGAGTTAAGTTACTGAATGAAGTTATTGTGAGGCCAGAGCAAAGCCAGAGCGGGACCGGAATGTGTCCGGAGCCTCGCCGGAGCCAAGCCAGAGCCAAGTTAGAGTGAACTTAGAGTGAGATTAGCGTGAAGCTGGAGCGAAGCTAGAGCGAACCCAGAGTTGGGTTGGAGAATGAGATTAGAGTGAGACCAGAGCGAAGCCAGAGGGAAGCCAGAGCGGGACCGGGATGGTGGCTGGAGCCTAGCCAGAGCGAAGCCAGAGACAAGTCAGAGTTAAGTTAAAGAATGAAGTTAGAATGAGGCCAGAGCGAAGCCAGAGAAGGATCGGAGCGGGGACCGGAGCCTACCAGAGCCAAGAAGAACCAAGATAGAATGAATTTACGGTAGTTAGAGTGAGGTTAGAGTGAAGCCGGAGAGAAGCCAGAGCGAAACCAGAGCGGAGCCAGCGCGGAACTAGAGCAAAGCCAAAGCAAAGCCAAGGCGGAGCCAGAGCAGAGCAAGAGCAGAGTCAGAGCGGAGCCAGAGCAAAGCCAGAGCAAAGCCAGAGCAAAGCCAAAGAAAAGTTAAAGATAAAGTAATGTCAAAGGAAAGTTGCAGTAAAATAAAATACAGGTATTAAAAGGACACTGATGACCATAGAGTTGAGTGCCCTTATACATAAATCATCATCAGTGGAATGCAGTATTGGAGGGTGGGACGTGGTCAGTGTCCTAGTTCCTCTGGGCCAGTGTATCAGTAAATGCACGCTACTTCTTAATCAAGTAGTTCCTCAATTGGCCCCTCAAGTCCTCAGCGGGCGAGTGAACACTGGGCCAGGTCTTCAGACGGAAAAAATAATCCTCACACCAGTAACGGGAACAGAACCCGGGGCTTCTGTTTGGTAAACAGCAGTATTGCACCACACTAAGGAGATTACCATTTATCCGATACACATTAAGTACTCATTCAATATAAGGATGAGCTATAAAATTATTTATTCATATTTTTCCACCTTCCATCCTCAGTGTATGGTCGCTGTAAATTTCATTCTTCACTTTAATTGCAAAATTTCTTAATTTGTGCTTCGATTGTAAGATTACACTTTCTTCGATGCATTCTATCATTTTCAGCTTACGCTAGAGACTCCTAAACTCCTAATTATTGTCTAATATAAAGGCCTATCGTATCACAGGAAGGAAAGCAAGCGTAATATTCCCCAGAACTGAGAGCAAAGGACATGCTGGACATCTATCAAGTGTGCTTTCAGTTTTATGGCACATCGCGGACAAATGGCATGGTTGCATGCGCTCTGTAAATGCTGTTCGTGAGATGGCGTCGGTCTGGGTGACTCAGTTAGATAGATGGTGGAATAGTGATGCCAAGGTCCGAGTTCAAACTCAGACTGATGGTGTTTATATCTGAAGTTTCTTGTTATATTTACTTACTTGACTTTTGTACAAGTTCTATGTGATATTACGAGATATTTTGTTTCTGTTTACTTAAGGATATTCGGAATAACCGTTTGCACAAGTAGTTTTATTATACATTATAGTAAGGGACATAGAGGAAAGCGATAGTCACATGTATAAAAACGAATCGCTAAACGCTTTCCTTGAAATTCAGCAACTCATTACATGACATTGCAACAAAGAACTGAAAAACATGACAAACGTTTTGAGACCTCAAACCAATAATACTGATTATTGTAGAAGTAACAGTAATAAAGTACTATTTGAAATAATTTTTTCAAAGAGTATTTTTTTATCACTGCATTTTTTAATCTCTTAAAGATTACTATTTATATTGCAATTTCACAAAATTCCTTCCGAATTAAAAGGACGTTACAGTATACTCCCAGAAAATACAGGGTCTAAATTTTATTTGTCGCATACATATTTATGTAGCGGCTAGCTTCGGTTGCGATATTTTCTTTGATTCTTTTATTGATATTTTAAAGTATTAAATTAAAAACCATTTTTGGTATTTATTGAAGTTATTCCGTTCATAGATACACCTATGAATGATTTTTTTCTGTAACTCTTTTCGGCATTTAGAGTCCTCAAATCATGCATTTCCGTGGAAACCTTGATAAGCTTACTATATAGTAAAACTGTGAATGTAGCAGGGATTGCTAGATTCCTGTCAGCGAGCCATCTTCGCCTTAACGCGGCGCTATAAGGAAATTACATTGAAAGTCATTGATTTCTGGTTAGTGCCAAAGGAAGCGTGAAGATAATTGGAACATATTACGGTGATGCCGTTTCGCTCTTAACTGTAGCATTTCCAAAGGCCATGTAAATCCTCTTAACGTTGTGAAGCAAGATGTGCTTGGGATCTTTTGGCGGTTTTGTACACAGATGGTAAAATGTAAATGAACTGGCCGCAGTTGTTACTTTTACACGGAATGGGAAGTACAAACTCAGACCAAATTAAACCTCACTAGCCCATGTGGCGAGGTGTACATTTCTGGGTTCCTGTATGCTAGTGTCCCATTGACGTAAATATTCCTTATATACCTAAATGCTAAAATATCACAATATATTGACATCATCTAATCACTGGATCTATCTACTACATCGATAAAACGATTCCATAATTTAAAACAGTACAATGAGGTAAAATAAGTTGGTAATTATATCCGGACGTTTACATTTGAGCTGCTTACTCAAAATTTTGGGTTTCGCTTTCCACAAAATCTTATTACTGCATTGATATTCATTTCTCTACTCAGTTTTCTAAAACTGTCCTTACAAAAGCAATTTTTCTATTTAGCTATTCCATGTAATTACAGATAATTGTTATAGAAATGCTTTTATATTTGGTTGTAGATTCAAGGAAGAGTACAGAAGGGTAATAGTTAAAATATTTAAAAGCGACTCATTGGATGTTGAATGTCAAATTCGATACTATGTTCATGACAGCGAAAAATAACAAAAATTTCAGAAGTATTATATTTAAAAAGCCTAGTATTTTGGAAACGAGCCACAATAGTTGCTTGCATAGTTTTTGTTTGTTAGTAGTTTACGTCCTTCAACATTAAGTCATATCGGACGATGAATGAAATGGTTGAAATGGTGCTCAAACGAGTCGAGTCCATGGAGGTTAGAGTTACCCGACATTCGTGTTCCAGGATAATGGAAAACTCCCGAGAAACCTTATACAGGTAATTCGCCCTGACCGAGATTCGAACTCGGGACCACTTGCGTAAGTAGTTTTCTATAAAGAGATCTACATTTTTACCCATTCATATTTTTTCTATCGTAAAATTGGGTGTGTGCCATATTTAAATAGAAAATTATAATAAACGCGTTGCAAGATTGTAAATTTAAGGTTAGAAATTGCACAACAAATTCAAATTTGGATTTGTCTATTGTAAATACTATCGAATAATCCCAAATTACATTAATTATTTACTGATGAAAAGGATTAAATAACTTTATTATTATCTATTATTGTTATTGTTTGTATATCCTTTATGTTAATTAAGGTCCACCCAGCAGTTTTTGAGAAACTACAAATAACGAAAATTGTTCTTATAAAGGGTACGAGAGTACTTATTTTGAATGGGTAGGTTCTTTGAATATTTTTGTCGCATTCCTGGAAGAGGCTGAACTTAATTATGAATATTCATAACCATCGTATTTGCTTTTTATGCTGTTCACAAGCACACACATGCCTGTATATGAAGTTTTTTATTCAAATCAGCTTGTTTTTGTCAGGGAACTTAAAACTCATATTTTTAGTAAAAATTTGAATGGAATGTAATATTTGCTCCATTCACTACAAGTAGGTGCAGAAGAAAGTGACACTTCGTTTATGAGATTCCCTGTATAAAGTGCTGATAATTTGTATCGACTTAAAACAAATTTCAAACATATCTAAGCGCACTTAAGAAAATAGAGTATAAAATTCATCTAGTTCATGTTCACCTAACTCGCCTGCCTTTTACAATCTAACCTAGGATAATATAATCAGTCAATTCGTAAAAATTAGTTCAAAAGCACATAAAATACAGAGGGTAGATGGCAGCATCTCGACCTACAAGGGATTCTATGTGTTTATACCCCTGGGAGAAATGGATAAGATGAAGGAATGGGAGCAGACGTAAGAACTGCAGACGACAGCTACGGTTATACGCTTGACCATCTGGGTATACTGTCCTCAACGGCGACCCTCCCAAACCACTGGAAAGTGCCTCATAGGCTCCTCTCCAGTGGCATCCGAAAAAAGATCAACCTAGTAGTGTTGGCTCGAGTGGCCACTCTCTGACAGCCGAGATGTTCTAAATCGTAAGTCTCTACACCGTCTTCCGCCATCGACCACACACAGCCTCGGAGTCAACGTGTAACATTAAGGGAAAAAATGAAATGAGATGAAGGTCCCACCCCCAGTTCGTCTTTCCGATCACGGAAACATCTGTGATCAGTGTGCAACTACCAGGAATTGAACCCAAACCTTCCGAATTTAAGTCTAGAGCGGAGCCATTACACTTGGTTACATACAATACAATGATTAATAAGTCAATGATATGCATTAATTTTTATGTTTGTATAGCTGCTACTATTGTTAGATAAACCAGCACAATTTTGCATTCAGATAAATAATATCTTCTAGCCGACATTTATACGTAATTTCAGTTAAATTTAAGCATTATTTTAGTAAACACAAAAGATAAAGGTGAGTATCAATGAAGATTTAAAAGAAGGTATTTCTCATCAACTTGTTGAAACTTCAGGGAATTATAAATTAAATAAAATTAAAATATATGACCAGGTAGTTGAGAGCAAGTCAAATAAAATAAAGAAACATTATAAAACACACCCACAGAGAAAATTAACTTTCATGTCTATTCTGCAAGTTAATTCTCCAAGCCCTTTTAATAGTTTCTATTCTGACATATGTTTTCCGAAATATTTTGAATGAAAATACAAGACACAAGTACGTTAGTGAAAAAACTACACTTTGTGTGATCTGATTAGAAAATAGAGAACAATCCTACAGTTTTAAAAGTGTGTATCTTGGATTACTTGAACATGTTGACGAAAAAGATATTTTTCAAGGCTGCACAGGTGATTTAACAAAATTATGTTTTCTTAAAAACCTCAGCTCTTACTTCTGAAGAAAAAGTTTGCCTATCTCCATGTTTCATAGTTTTATACTCTCTCATACTGAAGGGATTATCACAGATTATCCATAGAAAATTCATGATATTATATTGTATACCTGATTGTTACATTAGTATAACTTTCGAGAAAATAAAGAATAACTCGTGTTTTCTTTTGCTACTACGTATTTAGCCGTAAGTACTGTAAATATTAGATCTAGCTAAGAAGTTTTTCAAGAAAGTTCTCAACTACAAGGATTTTTTTTTGGGGGGGGGGGGAACTATTGATTTTCTCTAAAATGACTCTAACAATTTCATTAAAGTATCATACGTAAAATATTTTTATGAAAAATTAAATACGTATATTGAGTTTATATATATCACGCGTCTTTTTTTGTGTGTGTAATTTACGTCCTCCAACGTTAAGTCATATCGGACGATGAATGAAATGGGTGAAATGATGCTCTAATGAGTCTGAGGTCCATAGAGCTTAGAATTACCCGACATTCTTCTATCAGGGTAAGGGAAAACCCCGGAAAAAAGCTTATTCAGGTAACTCAACCTAACCGATATTCGAACTCGGGACCTTTTGAACGTGAGGCAGACACGCTACCATCTACGCTACCAAGGCGGACTTTGAGGTGTCTAGTATCAAAGACGGACATTTGACATTTTTATCGAAACTGAGTTAAGAATCGATCTATTTGATATTTGGCCTGCTCTTTTTGAATCTGCAGTGTGTTTGTTCCTGAAATGTGCCTTTATACGTATTTTTCACAGTTGAAATATGTAGTTAGTTTCAAAACCGGACATCTCCATGCTCAGTTACTATCAAAAGTGGACATAACCGTTTGAACCAATCGAATCGCTGGAAATCATTGAAAACTGTCATGGCCTCCAGTTTATGTTTACATTTTGACGTGATTGGGGAGTCTTGAGTTTGTTCGTATATTTTACTGAAATATAACAATTTCGGGACAATTTGTAAGCTTCGTATGGAGCAAAATGCATTGGAAGGCAGGTGTCGAAATGAACCAACCAAAAGTTGTGGATGTGGGAAAGTTGCTAGCCAAGCATTTTGGAAGTGACTGGAACGAGAATCCCCATCTTAAATGATATTCTGATATCATTAAAATTTGTAGGAAAATGACACAGAAAATACTGTTGAATGTGGCTGCTTTGAAAACCCTTGCACTGTACCAGACATAATCTGCACAGAAATACAGTAGCAAGAATGGAAAATATGTATATATATATCAAAATTGAAAACTATATGTTTTTGTAATGCTGTAGCTGAAGCTATTATAATAATTTCAATAAAACTCTAACATTCATTGCATTCAATCACAATTCATTTCCTTAACCTTGGAAATGTTTGTTTCAAAAATGAACATAAGTGAAGTTTAGTTTCAAATACGGACATTGCATATTTTACGCTGGTTTTATAGTGTATTCAAACAACATTTTTAAGTGAAGACCTTGATTATTGTGCTATTAAAGCTGCAAACACGCCACACAAATATTGCCAGGTTAACAAAATGAAGCTGTGATAGTAAAACACAAAACCTGTCTAGTGAAAAATAGTGTCAATTGCTCTTGTCCATCTTTGAAACTAAGCTCCTCATATAGAGTGAATCATGTCGGAGATATTCCTTGTTATTTGTTTGAATATTTCAAAATTTTTACTCAAAATTTTTACTCTCAAATGGAAATTAAGAGCACTGATGACCACGCAGTTGATCGCCCTTATGTACATCATCATCATCATCATCATCATCATCATCATCATCATCATCATCATCACCATCATCATCTAATGGGAAGTCATTATTCATTTTTTTATCTGTCGGCCATCCAAACAGAACGGAATTTCAAAGCTGTTTTTGGACCAGCTTCAAATTGACTATTGATTTGTATTTCCACAACTCCTTGCAGATAAAGAAAACTGATAATAACATAATTACGGCAAATGTTCATTTCGTACAACATATACTTTGTACAAGGTAATGTTAAGTGAGTTCACACTGTAGGAGCCTTTATTTTTCGTGTAAAGAATTGTTTGGAATGAAAAGAATTTGCTTTAAAATCTATTTGACACATTTTTAAAATATTTAACGCTCATCTGACTTTATTCATAAACTCACAGACCTTTTTCTAAAAATGCTCTTCTATGGTGTGTTATTAAGTGTGTCCCAAAGCGTGTACGTATTCGTGTTGAAATATGATGTTGAATTTTTGGTTCAGAATGCATTACTTCCTCCACCTCCTTTAGTTAGATGTAGAAAAGTAAAATGTTTGTCTATATATTACTTGTATAAACATTTATACAAAATGCAATTGAATGAAGAGGACTTCATAGACTAGTTAAAGCCTGCTTCTGTGGCGTAGATGGTAGAGTGTCTGTCTTATGTTCAAGAGGTCCCGATTTCGATACGTTTTTTCTGGGGCTTTCCCTTGTCCTGAAAGACGAAGTTCAGGTAACTCTAACCCCTGTGGACCTTGGGCTAATTTTTAATAATTTAAACCGTTTCATTTATCCTCCAATATGACTTAACGTGGGAGGACGGAATTTAAAAGAAAAGAAGAAAAAAAAAGAAAAAAAAGAAAGTAAAAGCGCACTAGTTAATGAAAATTCAACTTTTAATATCAATACGAGAGACTTATGATGTTTAATTCAATCAATAACTCTACTTATTTAAAACAAAGAAATAGTTTAGGTTAAGTGTTGCTTAAGGTTGGGATATTTTATAAAAATTGAAAGGTACTGAAATTAAGTATATGTAATATTATTTGATACTTTTTGGTTATGTTGTTTATAAAAACGTACGCGTGAGTATTTGTCTTAATTTTCTTTACAAAAACATTTTAATGGAGGTAGGGATCTGCGGAGTTCAAAGTATGTATTTTAAGAAATTAGTAATAAACCATTTAAAATTCAAAATATTTCAATATTTCGTCTACCTGATTTAGAAAAATTCTCCCCCTAAAATATGTAGGTGGTTGCTTTAACCTTCTCGAGTTGTTAGTAAAGGCTTCGGAAAAGCGTTGCCATGGTGACGAAAGGAAGGTCATTTAAAAAGGTTACAAAACGAGATACACCTAACAAGAATAACAAAGTAGCAACTGACGCATGCAAATAAAGAAGTGAGACGAGGATATCGTTAAAAAGTTGCGGTGATTAAAAAAGCACATCCACGTGCAATTTGTTGGAGATATGGAGCATCTGTCATTTGAGAGATTTGCACGCAACCAGCCGAGCGTGAATGATAATGATTGCAAGATGGGAGAGCATCGGAGAAATTGTTAGTGCGCACGCGTCGTTTGCTTCTTTCTGCGCTGGATATTAAAGTAGAGGTAACGAAAGGGTACGCAACCAATGGATGTGTTTTTAGATGTATTTGTCAGTGACAAAACATCACATACAATTGTTACATGTACCTAGTGCACAATCGCGTTTGCGTTATTGCGTTAACAGTGGGAAGTCTTCTGAAGGATCTTTCAGCAAATGTGTCCTATTTTTAACAAGTGATAGCTGCCGTTATTATTGAATTACAGCAGTCTTTTTTTTTCATGTGGTTAGAGTTGGTTTTGACAAATATGCCATGGAAAGTTACAGCTGAAAGTTACAGCATTCAGCAACGCGTAGAAATTGTGACAGTTTATTATCAAAATGGATCACCTGCTTGCCAAACTTTCCAAGTATTGCCGAAGTTTGCGATATGCATAATTGACCCTGCGAGAGAACGATTCGGCGTTTAGGCGATAAATTTGAAATAAGTGGTTCTGTCAGCGATCAAAGAACACCTGTACGTAATCGACGTAAGCGCTTCAACGAAAATATAGGCGCCGTTCGTGAGAGTGTACGCGCGAAGGGAAAAAAATAGATTGCTCGTCAGACGCAGGAATTGGGGCTTTAGCAGACCACAACTTGGCGAATTCTGCATCTGGACTTGAAGTTGCACTTACAAATGGTGTTAACTCAAGAACTAAGGCTCAACGACTATAGACTGCTCCGTGTATTCACTGACTGGGCTATGCAGCAATTAGAAGGTGGCCCGGACTTTTGTCGAAAAATCATCTTCGGCGATGAAGCCCACTTTTGGATGGATGGTACTGTTAACATAACAAAAAAAATTGAGGCTATTGGAGCAATCACTATCCAATGCAGTTTCAGGAACGACCACTTCATCCCCAAAAGGTTACTCTGTGATGTGGAGTTTGGTATGGTGGAATTATTGGTCCATATTTTTTCCAAGAGAAAATTGAGAAGCTCTGTCAATTGAGGAAGATACCGTCTCTTATAAGGAACTATTTGTGGCCTCAATTGGATGGTATGAAACTCAGAATCATCTGGTTTCAGCAAGATGGTGCCACATGTCATATTACTCTCAAAACAATCGATCTTTTGAAGAAGTTCAGAGGCTTCATTTCCCTTGGTGGTGATGTTAACTGGCCCCCGAGATCATGTGATTTAACGCCGTTGGATTAATTCTTGTGCGATAATGTTAAATTTCGAGTTTATGCCAACAAGTCAGAAACAGTAAATGATCTTATAAATAACATCACGCGTGTTATTCGTGAAGTTGGACCTGATTTACGTTCTTCTGTCGTTGCAAATTGGGTCAACCGTATACGCGCCACCCAATGAAGTCGCGACGGTCCTTAACTGATGTTCTCTTTCACACGTGATGCCATTAATTATGTTCCAAAATACAAAATAAATAAATCTCTGTCGTCTATATAACGTGTTTTACTTAAGCTCAAAGATAGGTCACTCTTGTTGAAAGACCCTTTACCTCTACCTCCCCTTTCTCATTGACTCTTCTTCTTTCCCTTTTTCTTCTCTCCCAAGTTGTACTCTGCCACACCCCTCTCCAAGTCTTATTTCATAAACCAATAATAAAACTCATTTTTTTAGGCTGTTAACATAAACACATGTGCTATATTTACACGACTTCCTCTATCCTTTATTGTATATTGATGGATATACAAAATATACACAGGGACATTTATTTTTCATTTACTTCTCTTTAATTAGGATAAAACTTTCAATAAATATTAGCATTACACACTTAATTATTAAATATATAATTCGCATATATTTTGTGATTTGATCACTAATGTTAAATATTTTTATAATTGTAGCCATTTTATAAATATTCTAGTTTACAAAATGAGACGGTTTGACTCCTTACCTCGAGTGTATTACCCCTAGACTACGAAAGACAACGACATTAATGTCATTTCCATGCAGACCGTTGTATTTTATTGAAAATGTAGTGATACTTCAAATAGAAATTATCAAAATTTGTCCTCTTAAAGGATTGATGGATTATAGGAGGTCAGTGAAAATATATTCCTTGGTACAACATTGTGTCTCTATAATCCTTTTTTTACTATACTTTCTTTGTTTGATTCTGTGAACTTCCAAATGTGTGGTTCCAGTGAAGTATTTACTTCCAAGTTTTAGGATGGAGTGAAGTATTTCCTGTGACATAAGTAAGCAACAACCACATATATAAGGTTTCATAGAAACAAAATATGAGTGTTATTGCTCGCACTCCGGAGGTAGATGATGATTCAAATCCTATCTACCAGAAAATCTTATTTTTATACTTTTTACTGCAGTTGCAAGTAAGTATCAAGTTTGCCATCCTCCACGACTTAAAGTTCTACTTACAGTACAGAAGAAACAAAATTAAAGCTAATACAGGGAAGTGACTCCCAACTAAGGTCATCTGTACATGACCACAGTGACTATTTGCCCACTTTTAGAACAGCCAGTATT
Organism: Mantis religiosa; assembly: GCA_030765055.1. Taxonomy (NCBI): domain Eukaryota; kingdom Metazoa; phylum Arthropoda; class Insecta; order Mantodea; family Mantidae; genus Mantis; species Mantis religiosa. Next base: position 147,920,319 of record CM060953.1, read on the forward strand.
TCCACTTGACATTCCACTTAAAGCCAATAGAACAAAACATATGAAGCAGGAAGGTGACTATGCAATAACGTTGTTAGGTGCTTATATCACACTCAATTCAGCCATGACGGCAACTGGCTCCAGTGCCCAGCTGTATTGTATGCTGTGGGCAAACTCCTGCTGCACTGCTCGCTGACGCGTACCCAAGATGAACACACTTCACTAAAGAAATCTGTTGCGTTAGTCACATAGCTATCTCTACCCTTATACAATCACTTTCTAGACCTACAGAATTAACTAAATAGTATTTTCTCTATTCACATTAAGTCATGGCTATATATTTTTGCATACAGCATTCGTATGTTTCAAGAAGTAGGCATGACCTAGTGTTTATGCGACTTGCTACAAAAACATTTTCTAATAAACTCTGTTAATGTGAATGTTCACATGCCTACACTCGAGAAGCAAAATATGTATTTATATGACTTAAAGAGAGAACAATAGGTATGCATGTAGCTGGCAAAATGTTAAAAGGTGCAATCTAAATTTTAAACATAGCATGGTTAAATAAGAAGCTTCCTTAGGGTTGGTTGCTAAAAATTAACCACATGTGCAGTGAGTACCCGTACAATGCAGCCTAAGTATATGCTTGAACATATGCCCATGCGATGACTGAGAAATGGAACACCATGATCTCGGCCATGAAGAGGACTTCTGAGAACACTCATAGAAAATTAAAATACACATTTTGTTTGTCATGAAACTATCTAAATCAAATAGCACTTAATCAACTAAGTTAGATACATTTTTTTAGAAAATAATTTTTGAGAAATTTCACATCTAAGGGTAGTTTAGTGTGAGGGGATTTTGTTGGAAAGCTTCATGTTGCATTTTTAAAAGTAGCTAAACTTAAATACAAGTTTTCATTTTTGAGTTATGTTGTTCAAACACACACATTCTGTAGCTTATGTGTTAGCGCGTCTACTTCACGTTCAAGAGTTTCGAATTCGTCGATCAGGGTCAGTTATCTGAATAAAGTTTTTCCTGGGGTTTTCCCTTATACTGAAAAATGATCATTGGGTAACTCTGCTCTTTGGTCACTGTGGTCATTTGAACACCATTTCACTTATCGTTCAATAGGCCTAACTGGATAAAGCTTAAAACACACGCGCGTGCGCGGATCGTTTTCTAAAACAGTTTTATATCTATATTCAGAAATGAAATGAAATGTGTAGTGTTTAACGCCCGCTTTTACTACATACGGCACCGCAGGCGGTGATACTGATGATACATGAGATGAACATGGAGCACCGGTGGAAGGAGATGGTGGGGGAAACCGGAGATCCCGGAGAAAACCCGCCCCAGCACCATGTTGTCCACCACAAATCTCACTTTGCTTTCGCCTGGGATCGAACCCGGGCCGCCTTGGTGAGAGCCAAGCAGTCTACTCACTGAGCCACGGCGCGGCCGTAAAGGATTCCAAAACATGCATTTTCGGTAAAAATCTCGAAATTTTTTTTTTTTTTTTTTTTTTTTTGCGTGGAATGCAATACTTCCCCTACTTAAAGAACGTAGAGGAGAAAGTAAAAAAGGATCAGATTAAACGGTACACAAAATTTAAATTCCCCCAATGATTCACGTTAAAAATGAGGTTGACAAGACAGAATGTTGAACGAGCAGGATGGCTCAGGCGGCTTCGTCTGTGGACCCCATTCGGGAGGCCCGGGTTCGATTCCCGTGGCTGATCTACCTGACGCATGGGTTTATTCTGAAGTTTTTTTCTGGTCACCAGGCGAATGCTGGATAAGTTAATTACATGCCCCGCATTTCCTTTCCCTCCATTTCATCTCCATTATCATTTCATGTCATCTTGCATCTGTTTATCCCTTTGAGGCTTGATGTGGTGTCTCGGTGGTGCAAGGCAGGATTATATGCTCTGAGTGAACGAATTCCTCCTCCGGTAGGACGGTTATCAGTCTCCGAACTCAGGTCTCGTAGCGAGATAGAGGGAGCCGAAACGCACCGTAAAGTTCCCAAGCTCTACTGACCCCCACCAGCTGCACCATGCGCAGCAGACCAAAACATGTTTCTGCGCAGGTTCTTTCCCAACGTGTAGACCTATAGACTTTCCTACAAGGTGAGGTAATAACTGAAGTACCTATAATGTAGACGAATGGAGCATACGAAGTGATTAAGAAAGATATGTAACAAAACTGTTATAGAAAGAAAGGATGACTTTTAGTGGTAACCGAGCAATCTCACAAAATGTTGATAGTTTTCCTTGACTCTAGACGAATGCTGGGATGGTGACTTTAATTTCCTCTCTCCACTTTTTTCAGCTTCATTTTAATACCGTCTTTTCGCCAAAAGTCTTCAGTAAAGGAGCGAGAATTGACCTACTGCATGGTGGGATTTGCGCTCAGTGATTGCATAGCGGCGGCGATGTTGTCGCCTGTCCCTATATCGAAACCCACGGGATTGGTGGCTACACGAGATGAAGGGTCTTTAACACACGTTCGGGGTCTCACGTTGGTTGGTGTCCCTTAATCCGGGTTTCGGTACTGCCCCTGGAATCCCCGTCTCCTTCCCGAAATCCGACACAGAGCAACCTGATCTAGGCTCAGTGTGAATTCTCTACGTTTCTGCTCTGCCTGTACCTTTACCAGATAAAGACGTCCAATAGACAGATAAAGCCAGGTAAATACCGACGCCAAAATACTATACGAGGGTTGCTAGAACTTTATCTCCAACTCCCTCCTAAAATCCAGTGGTCAGTTTTCGCTTTAATGCTTGGAAATTCATATGTCTACTGATATATGAAACGCAATGAAAATTTGGAAAAGAAATGCGGGAAGGAAACATTCTAGGCTTAAGTTTAGTATACCTCGCCAGCATTTGCCACTTATGAGTATTGAGAAAATCTGGAGGACACATCAGTCAGGGAGGACGGTCCTGACGGTATTAAAACCTGGGACCTCTCATACAGGCCTCAGCTATCGGAATCGGTACGTGAGTATGGGAAGAACAATAATGAACAGTAAGGGTACAGAGAATGTAAGAAAACTGGAATAATGACTGAGAAGAAACTGAAGAGAGGCACTGGGAGGGCTGGTGAATGAAAAGGTTCTTCAAGAGGAAGATATTAGATGAGATCATATTAAGGTAACTAAATGGTTCAATCTTAAGACAGAAGGAATGATAAAGGTGGCTGTGTTTTATAGTGAAGGATCTCCTTTGATCTGAAAACTATAATTGTGTATTTGAAGGATGTTTTAAATATCTTTAGAGAATGGTGGACAGAGAGTTTTTTACATTTCGTTACACATTTGTAATGCGTTTGAAAATATCTGAAGAGAAACAGGCTTCTCATTGTCAAAAGAATTATCAGAGTTTTTTTAGTAGTTTTGCAGATTTTGTAGTGAATTCAAACTTTGAAAGAATTACTCTGTAATACCAGCGTAGATAATTTGCTAGCTGTCCAGCAAAATGGCTTCGCTAAAGAGGTTCTTAAGCGCAACGAGATAGTTGCTGACCAGAGGTGGGGACCACGTGACGAGATTAATAGGGCGGGGTTTCCTGTGAACTTTATTATCAGGACACTCCCGTGAATACGCACGGCTAATCCTGGATTAGGAACGCAATTTGTATGTGCCGCATATGCTGCGGCAGAGGTCAGCGGATTTGGGCGCGCACCTCTTCAACTTGGGTAAATTATTGGCCTAGTGTGCGTGCATCGGACTACGGTCGTGTTTCTTACCCCAGATAAAACGTCTACAAACACACTCCACGAGCATTGCATGGAAGTAAATTCACTGAAAGCTAAGGTCGTTGTCTTTAAAAAGGACATATTTACGAACCAGAAGACTTTTTCTATGCACATTTCTGAAGAATATCTTCACAGAAACTTACTACACTTTCTGTTTTATGAAAATCGACATAAATTTTGGAGAAACAGCTTCATTGTAGGTACAAGAAAGATACTCATGACTGAAGTGATAGAAGAAAAATACTAAACTGGTATTCTATTTTGTTTTTATCCGATACTTCATTTATGAGTTTTGGTGTTTACAGGTACACGAGTATACTTTTTATCAAAATGCTTCCATATAGATTCAGGAAAGTCCAATGTGTCATTCCTGTTGAAATCTAAAATCCTGTATTCTTTATAGCTGCGCCCCCTAATAATGTTCAAAGAATGACAATAGTTTGGCTATAGCTCTGCTCAAATTATATAACGCCAATCTTTATCGTTTCTTTTTACTTTGTCTACAGAATGCATAAAATATTTCCTTCCATAAAAAAGCTCTACATCGATATTTCACTTTAAATATGTTTGGAGACACCCAAATAAAACTTTTCGAAAATGCTTCAAGTGTGCATTTATCTGTCCATGTGTCGGTGTGTAAAAGTTTCGAAATAAGATATCTCGTGAACTACTGACACTAGAATAAGGCAGAAAAGCACCCTTAATATTCTAATTTACTGTACTTTTGATTTTTATGTGATCAGGTGTTGTTACATTTTGAAAAGTGTATGGTTTCTGCAAAAATACACCTTCTAAGTGTTATTAAAATCTATTTATAGGCCAAAAATACGAGTCCCTAACTACTAAACATTGCTGTGAAAACCGCACATTATTAGCACTTTCTCTTTCGGAAATACTGGCGGCTCAAGTTTTATTATGTGTTTCAAATGGGAAGAGTTCTCACCTGTAGCGAATCAGATGCGTTAGTGCATTCAGCGTTGCCACCTCGTTATCCCCACTCTTTTTATATTTTCCTCTCTCTCGCACACTTGTGAGCATTTTTGGCGCTAGACCCAAGGGAACGCAAACTGAATTTTCCAAACTTTTATAATAACGCAGTTCGAATCACAATTGCAACATGGATATTCATAAATTACGCACACGGTTTAAATATTTAGTTTAAAATTAATTATAGTTTATGAATTACTTATTTTTCTAATCCAACCAAAATACCAGCGATGCATCCGTATAGCTGTGAATGTCACTTCCGTTAAGAAATACTTTGTCATTGTCATTGTCTTCATCGTCTGAGCACTGAAAATTTATGATGATAGGTTCCAAAATCCCGTCACGTGCTATTTATTTCGAAAATTCGTATTTTTGTAGCTTATCTGATGCCTCACGCAGTTCTCTCAATCTTGTTGTGGTCCTTGACAATTTCTCCGTAAATAAGTCGTTCAACGTCAGTCAGTTTAATTATATTATTTCTGTTTGCAACATAATTTGAGCCCACATTAACTCAATTCGATTGTTTTGACAGTAGCAAGGGAGGAGGTGGATTGTGTCTCATTGATCCAGATGATATATTTTTTTCATGCTTTTTAAAGGGAAGAGTAACTTATTAATACTTGTTGACCCTCTAGAGTACATAATGATTACAAGCCGTTCATAAACAGAGGTACAATGTGACCAGACACGTTCTGCCAGAAGGCAGAAGTGTCTTGTTTCCTCTCAGCGAATTTAACAAATACCTTGCTTTATTAAAAGTATTTCTTTTATCACGTGATATAAAATGTTTACGTTTCAGTTCTGAGTAATTTCAAATATACGTACAAGCATATGCCAACCAATAATGATATTCATTACACTGCTTACGTCACGGTTATGTTAAATACATTACTCTCTTCTTCCTCGTGGATCATTTTTTGCAAAAGCTGAATTTTTGTCTTAGCGCGAATGGTATTTGTTAGAGATTGATTAGTTTGGCGCTCGTCACACACCACATAGGGGCAATGCAATACGACAACACCGCAGGACTCCGATTGGTTGCTCACCTAGTAGCGCTCAAGGACAAACATCATGCCATTTGAAACAAATAATAGATGATTCACTCTGTATATGAAGATATTTTTGTAATATCCTTCCCAAAGCAAATAACACTTAAGATATGCAATATTTTCTAATTTTATAAGAAAAACTTGTTTTAATTAACGATTGATTAAAGTAATATATCTTTAAGACAGATACGTTATATTTTTTCGACCCTGTAAGCTCACTGTACCAAAATACTGGCTCATTAAAACAATGAACCAGTACTTTGAAGACGTATTAAGTTTGATATTCCTGGTCGTCCGCAAATCCATGGCTTTCTTGAGTGTTACTCATATATTTATGGAGGACTGGTATTCATTAGGAATAAACCGCGGCACAAAATCTCTCAGTATTTGCAGCACGCCGTCTTCATTAAGGCGAAACGTCCTCATTATATTTCAGGTATCGAACTTGACTTTAGATGTAGGTCAGGAAAATGACGTGTCTCGGCTAAATACAAGAAACTCGATTAAACGGTGATCACTGGCGCGTTTTTTCCGTTCATGAACCTGTTCGAAATTAAGTAATCAGGCTTCTGATTGGAGTCGTTTTGAAAGTAAAGCGATTGGTGCTGACAAAGCCTTTGTTCATCTAGTGTTCATTAGGGCTGGGCTGAAGCTCCGGGCTGGAGAGCGGAAGGGTGGGGCTTATAATTTGGCAAAATTTGACTTGCATTTTAGAGGGAAAAAGCGTTTGAAGCACAACGCACAGTATAGCCAATGTTAAGCATTTCTGCTTTACCGCAATGCATGAATTTTCCTAGAGTATTAAATTTTCGATATTTTATTACTAAAAAGGCTTATCACGGTAAACGCAAAAATTAATAACTTAAATACTTGAAAAGTATAAATTAAAACTTTGTTAATTTTGCAAAATTAACCTACCATCGTCGAAATAAGAATTTGAAGAAAACTTCAAGAAAAGCTTATATTGTTGAAATTATTAAACTGCTGTGCAGCAAAAATGACGTTTTCCAATGATTGAGTGTTTCTAAACGGACTTTTTGCCCTGAGTACAACGGTGTAATCCGTTTTTTTCTATCACGTCAGGTTTTTTGTGAAAATAATAGAATTCATATTTCATAAAATCTCATAGTAGGACATGGAAGGTTTCTATTAGTTAAGTATCACTTAAGTATTACTTAAGTATTGTGAATGCTTTAAGCACATATGTATTATTCATAACAGAATGACTCTAGATCAGCTGAATGCACGTATTTACAGTACCACAGAGCAGAAAATTAATGTATGACCTCAATTTTGAAAATAAAATGAACCAAACAGAAAAGTATGCCTGGCAGAGCTTCCAATGTGTTGTAAACAACTTCTTAGGAAACATAAGGAGTCAAGATTACAAAACTAAAGTGAACACCATTTTGGAGAACTTGGGAAAAACTTAGTTGTACCATGAGTTTGAAGTTGTAGATCCTTCATGCTCACAATGACCATTTTCCAGATAGTTGTCTTGGATTTTACAGTGAAGAATAAGGTGAACGTTTCCAACAGGACTTGCAAGACACAGAAAGAAGATACCATGGTGGATGCTGTTAACATAATGGCAGACTATTGTTGGTCTCAGTAAAGTGAACTTAATCCTGATACGCATGGAAGACGTGTAAAAAGAAGAAAATTTCTCCCTAGTTTGGTCACAGTTTTTATATCTAAATGTGATAATACTTGTAAAATGTGCATACATTGTGTTTAAAATGACATAATTACATACTTCTTTATACACATCATGTTTTTGAGCTAACAGTGTTCTTGTAGAAGTGAATAAATATATAGCGTTAATAGGTGAATATAACAGTTTTGCCCGCCTCGGTAGCGTGGTGGTAGCGTGTCTGCCTCACATTCAAGAGGTTCCGAGTTCGAATCTCGGTCAGGGTGAGTTACCTGGATAAGGTTTTGCCACGGTTTTCCCTTATCCTGAAGGACGAATGTCGGGTAGCTCTAAGCTCTAGGAACCCTGGACTTAGTTGAACATCTTTTCACCCATTCCATTCATCGTCCGATATGACTTAACGTTGAGGACGTAAATTACACCAAAAAAGTTTTGTTTTCACTTTTCACAAAAATGTGGAACGTGGTACAAGAAAATAGTTGCCATATTTGGAATCAGTGCCCGAAAATTAGGGGAAAATAACATTGAGAACCCAAACATCAAAACATATTTTTAAATTGCAGAGCAGTGTTATAGAAGTAAGAATAACTGATGGACAGGAATACCCAAAACCTCTGTATTTTCAAGTGAGTTACGCCACTCTGAGATGAAGTTACAGAACTTTAAGATAATCATCTCAAATTTCAAATCTGCTTGACATGAGTGCAAATTTACAAATAGTTTTATAGAAATCCTTCCAGAAAGTGAAAATATTTAGACGAAGCACTCCAAATTTGTTGGAAATTGTTACAAAATTGAGGGGAAATTACTTCTAAAGCTTCTGAAAATTTCCTCAAAGTATTCTTAATAAGTGTTACCATTAACTCAATAGTTACACCATAAAATCACTGTACCACATATTTCACGTCATGTGATCCCAGAAAGTATTCACTCCCGCTTAGAAAGATTCTAGTAATCAAATTAACGCAGACAAATTTTAATTTTAAGAGAACCAACAAAAGATATTACAGTTTTTGTATTCTGCAATTTTTCAAGATTTTAATGTTATTACTTATAAACATCTTTAAAACTTTTACTCAGTGGCATTTTCAGTAGTTTTAATGCAATATTTGACGTTAGGAGCTATCATGTAATTTGATGAAATGCAACTGTACAGTCAATAATTGCCTATTTTTCAACCTAATACTCAATAGGTTACAATATGTGGGCAATTTATTTACTTATCAGTTGTATTAATTGGTATTCGTTGAACATGAAATGAAGCTCGACCATTTACAAATGCTTATATTTCAACCTGACAAATTCTAATTCAGGGAAAATAAACCTAAGAAGTTCAGCTCCTGAATTTAACATATTTGTTGCACTGTCAGATAAAATGAATTCTTTTTGTAATTTTTGGTAATATATTATAATTTTTCTTTTAAATGCACGTAAATAATTTTTAAAGAGCACACACGAACGCGTTATAAGTATCTACATATAGGTTATGTAATGGAGGGCATAACTTGGTCACTGTGACCTAGATATATGGACCTGTTGTGACTACTACCCATAGAGGAGGCTACGTGCCACAGAGATACAAGGGAGTTCCGGGATCGGAGTCCCATATCTACTGGAACTGCTTGTACAGGGTGATGAAGATCCATCGAACAAGTGTCCACGGGAAGAGCAAGCATCCATGATATTTGCCCGGCACTGCTATACATGGTTTCACTTTTTCCCCACAAATCGAACCCTGTACTTGTGAAATACAAGCTTCGCATGCTACTGTGAAGACATCTTGCACGGAAAAGTATAATACAATTATAAAAAAAATTAAAAACATTGAAGAACTATAGTACTAAGCTGTAAATGTTATTTGTTTTTTCTTCACATGAGAAATTTTTCTCTAAGACGGCTTTTCTTTATTTACATTTTTAACAGGAGACTAATACGTTTTGGACTGGTGCAGATATACAGGGTGTACATAAATGAATATCGAAATTTTAACTCTTTATAATATTTATTACATTCAACTTACAGTTATAAATAATAGGTCAAATGAAAAAGCAATTCAAACAGTTTTGTTTGTTGGCACCAGTGCACATGTGCGTACATTGTTTCTGCCACAATCCGCTAGACAGCGGTAATAGCAAAGATAGCGACTAGTAAACAGAAAGCGTTTTGTGTTTTGCAGTTTGCAAAGACCGAATCTGCAGTTACTGTGCGACGTGCGTTCCGCATTAAGTTCGATTGTGATCCTCCTAGTGATAATAACATTCGTAGATGGTATCATCAGTTTTAAGATATCGGCTGCCTTTGTAAAGGGAAAGAGCACGGGACGACTAAGAGTAAGTGAAGAGACTGTTGAGCGAGTGAGAGATTCTTTCACTTGTAGCCCAAAGAAATCAGTCCGGAAGGCTAGTCGTGAATTACAAGTTCCTGTCTCGACTGTTTGGAAAGTTGTAAGAAAGTTGTCCTTACCGTTTACAGTTATTACCGGCTCTAAAGCTGGCAGGCCACGGATTACGTGCCAACTTCGCAAACGACATGTTGTTTCATGACGATGACGATTTTATGGATCGTGTTGTTTGCTGTGATGAATCGACCTTTCACCTTAGTGGACATGTTAACACTCATAATGTGCGCATCTGGAGCTCAGAAAATCCTCACGAGATGGTACAAATGCAACGAGATTCCCCTAAAGTGAATGTTATTTGTGCCATATCCCAGCGAAAAGTTTATGGGTCTTTCATTTTGGGTGAACCTGAACCTACGGTAACTGGCACTTCTTAACTTGATACACTAGAGCAATGGCTCTTTCCTCAGGTGGAATAAAATGAGCCAGAGAACTGGAAAGACGCAACCCAATATCAAGTTTGATATTTATATTTTTGATATGCTGTTCACGTATTCATAGAGGTTTTCTCTAAAAGCATTTTCATGTGTGGGACCCCAAAAGACGGTTCTGGGAAAGTATAATTATTTTGATCCACGAAGTCTTGAAGTTCTCTGGTACGTCATTTTGCTAGCCAGCATTGTGAACAATGAAATTTTTTTCTCTGGGTATGCCACGGATACATGATAGAAAGTATTTAATAACAACTTCAAAAATTAGTTACTGAAGTATCGCCGAACTTATTACTTTGAATGTAGCTGTTGTAACTGATAATTTTAGCTGAATGTGATTTCCAGCGATATTACCAATTTCCGCAGTTGGTTTGCTACAAGTATTAAACTTTTACTCTGTTTCTGATAGGGAATTGACGCAACTTTGCTCCTAGCTACACAAGACTGCGCGGTGAAGTTCTATACTCCTCGGTAATAATATCTGCACGTGCCTGATTGTGTCGTGCTGTTCTGTCACCACAACCTGAAGTTATTCAATTAAACATTTGCCTTACCAACGTTTCCTGCGAAAGCTCTTCCTCGAAATCTTAACTCCTTTCATTTTCTGAGTAATTACTTAGACACACTCATTAGGCACGCGTCGTAAACGAACGGTTTTCCAAGAATTTCCCGAATGAATGGATGTTGATTACTTACCTAAATACCTGGTACTCCACTGATTCTCTCGTATAGACAAAATCCTATTCACTTAGTTTTCGATTCAACTTGTTAGTTTTTTAATAAATTCCTTATTAACTGTTCGATATTCAATTATGGGTTTATTGAAGTCACCCGTAATTTGGATGTCATTGATTAGTATATGGGACGTCCACAAAGGGAACTTAGGAAGCTACTTACTAAACGTTTGAGCTTGATATTGAGAGGCTGGGGAGCAATTATTGCCCTAGTATAGCCATGAGTAGAATGCGTCATCTCTAGATTTATGAGCTAACAGAGTAACCAATAGACCGCAGAGGTACTCTGAGTTTTGTAGCCCACAACATGTAGTGCGGTTGTTGGTTGTTGCTAAGCAACGGAAGGAATGCTTCTCGAGGCTCCTGATCGCCAGTTCAAGTGGTTATTGTGAGTCTCAAGTGCTCTGGAGAATATGCTACTGCCAGGAATGTGGAATGTCTGATAGCAGTCAAATATGTGGAGAATACTTCACTCACATACCTACAACTGGTTTTGCTATATAACTTCAACAACATACTCCAACCTTCATTAAAATTGTTTCCAAAGTAAGCAAATCTAATTAAAATATAATCCCTTTTACATTAATTCCAGTGGATGAGCTTTAGAGTATTTCCCCATTCATAATATTTGTAGACCACAGGGAGAAAACTGGGAATATCATTCTTTATAATTAGACTGACGTAGCAACTAAGGTGTTTGTAGCAGCAAAACCAAACCAGTTTCTGCCACTGGTTTGGCCCACATTCTGATGTCTCTTATAGCTTGAGTTAGATATGAATGTATTCCCTATGGATAGAAGCAGGTAGTGGCCGCCACCTTCATTCGCCGAAGTAGAGATCATTGTTATCCTGCTTTATAACACTAGAAATGATTTGTTGGTACGAGACTAAGTCCAATATGTTCTATTTGCGAGATTATCTTATACAATTTAACACACGTAAACTGAAAACTTTGGATGAAGACGTAAATTAAACAGAATTGCTAAGTAAAACGTGGTTATTTGGTTCGTAATTATCGCAACAGAGCTTCTGCTATACATATTTAAAAGATAGATGAGAATAATAAGTCAAGCTCATTCGGCTAGTTTTGTCTTTTATAGGCCACGCCGTGGCTCAGTGGTTAGACCGCTTGGCTCTCACCAAGGCGGCCCGGGTTCGATCCCAGGCGACCGCAAAGTGAGATTTGTGGTGGACAACACGGTGTTGGGGCGGGTTTTCTCCGGGACCTCCGGTTTCCCCCGCCATCTCATTCCACCGGTGCTCCATCTTCATCTCATGCATCATCAGTGTCACCGCCTGTGGTGCCATATGTAGTAAAAGCGGGCGTTAAACACTACACATTTCATTTCATTTGTCTTTTATGCTAATTTGAAAATCAGCATGATGTTCAAACTAATTCCACGTTGAGGGAAAAAAACATATCTTGTAAAGACAGAGGTAAGATTAAAATAATGAAAATTTAACTAATTTAAAATGGTGAAAATATGGCTAGTAACCAAAGCAGTTCAACCCTTCTTGAAAAGCAATATTATAGGATGTTTCCCAAATGATAAATCAATCCTGTAGCTATAAAGTTAGGATATCACTGAACATTTATTCAAATATGCATTCTTTTTTGTGCCTATGCTGTGCAATATAGCTTCCTCAACACTACAACGCACAATGCGACTTGGTTAATTCTTACTCCTTTCTCCCACTATTAGCATGTGTAGGTAGCCTAGCAACTTTTTTGAGAAAATGCACTGTAACTGGGAACGGTGGGAGAATCGGGCTTGCAGTCACATACACAACTTAGCTTCCTTGAATATATTTTAAACCACAAGATAGTATATGCACATAAATACAAAACTGTAACAATCGATAGTAGATTTCGTGAATCACATCTGAAATGACAATGATATTCTTCCATGAACCTTTAAATTTACCTGAACAAGTTTACCTTAGTACTTAAGAGTTCAGAATTTACCAAACTTCGCTTAACCAAAACCAATTCCTTCATACAGTTGGTAAACAAGTCCCTTTCAACATCTGGTATATTCAACTAAGGGTACGAGCTACGTAATATTTAAGTCCACCTTCACACGTGGCTTAGGAGAAAACCTAGTGGTTCTTTTTGCTATTAATTGAGTTCCCTTTCAGGATGCGAGTACACAACTTGGGTGAATGTTTGAACAAAAGATTGGAATATTCTCACCCTCCATGAAAATGAAACAGATGAAGCAGTAGGTCCCTCTGGTGTCTGGACTCCCCCTTGGTATCGAAGAACTTCCGACATAAGTTCCACTCAGCGGAATGGATTTGTTTTGTGTAGTTTCTCGTAATCTGGTCACCTTCCAGGCTAACTCCTCATCCCTGATGTTTGTACCTGTCCTGACGGCGAGCCCTTGCCGGACAAACTCCACCTTAGCCATGAGCCATGAGCGAGAACAAGTCGTCCGGGTGCTCTCGGGCGGTGGACAGAGCGCCGCGGTACCTATCCGCTGAGCGGATTTACCCATGCGGTCTTATAGATTTTGTCATTATTGTAAGATGATGGACCTGATTTGACCTCTGCTAGTGCTTCTGGTTGCGGGATAAGCGTCCAGAAAGGAAGCCAGTGCCCGACGCTGCCACGCCAGGAGCGGCCTGCTTGCAGGGTCCGTCCGGGTGGCAGGGCCAGTAGCAAGAGGTCGGGTGGCAACTGGGGAACATTTACGTTCAAGTCGTATTCTGGTCACACGGGATGGACTCGACTGGCAGTGGTCAGCCGACAGATCAAATCCAGCCCCGGTATGGCCGGGACAGACGGAGTTTGGCAGTGAAGGGACGAGAGGGTGCGTCCTTAGGGAGGCGATAGCTCTTTCTCCTTCTTGGTGCATGGTGGTCATATTGACCTAGTGTATTAACTAGTTGGTTGGGGTGAGATGTGAGTGATTCTGGCATACAATGTGCGCGAGCGTTCACGCACAACGTCCTCAACGTACGTTTTTTTTTTTTTTTTTTTTTTTTTTTGTAATTTACGTCCTCCAACTTTAAGCCATATCGAACGGTGAATGAAATTGGTGAAATGATGCTCAAATGAGTCCGGGGTCCATGGAGCTGAGTTACCTGACATTCGTGTGGCAGGATAAGGGAAAACCCCAGAAAAACCTTATCCAGGTAACTCATCCTGACCGAGATTAGAACTCGGGACCTCTTGAACGTGAGGCAGACATGCTATCATCTACGCTACCGAGGCGGGCCGGTATGCCAGAATGGGAGTGCAGGATGTGTGATAGAAACGTACGTCCGGTATCGTAGATCATCCTGAGTGCCCTGTTCTGCACGGCTTGCAGTCTGCGGATGGTGGTACGAGTCACCGAACCCTAGAACTCGCATCCATACAGGATCAGTGGCGGGATGATCGCACGATACACCCGTAGGCGTGTGGGCATGGTTGATCGGAATATGGGGTACAACCGCCTGAGTGCAGCGTGGCCGAGGCTGATTTTCTCACGGACATATGGAGTGAAGGTGAGGCCGCAGTCCAGTCGGACACCCAGGTATTTGGCGGATTGAAACCAAGGGATACTTCTCCGCCTCAACCGCAGGTCTCTTTCCGGGCGCCAGCGGAGGACCTTGCCCAGCAGAAGCGCAGAGCTCTTCTGTGGGCTAATGACCATCCTCCACTTTTCACTCCACGTGCCGATGGCCCGGAGTAATCGCTGCAGCCTAGGGAGGCAGTAACGGACGTTCTTGTTCTGTGCCAAGATGAGGACATCGTCAGCATATTGGCACATGACAGTGCGAGGTTCTGTTGGGAAGTCAGCTTGAAACAGTGGGTCTTTTATAGTTGACTGAGAGGGGAGGAACCAAGCCGCACAGGGAGGCGGCAACATGACAGCCTTAGAAATCCCTGGGCCGGTCACTTCGAGATATATCGAATTCGGGATTGACGTCCATGACGTCACAGTAACAAATATAGTTTTTATATTTACTCTATTTACTTGTCTATCAATACCTAACTTTTTGGTTTCTCTAAATAAACATTGTTATATAACTATAAAAGCATGAAACTTCTATTGGTTGTGATATTGCAACCATCCGGGAAATGATGATTGCCACAAGAATGACGTAACTCAGAGAACGGCTGCGATGAAAACTCCGGGTAAAGTTCCTACCCATGCCTTAAGCACTTTATTACATTCTAAGGGACTGCATACTGGTTTGTAAGCACCTCAGAGTCGGCTATTAAGTTTTTTCTTGTTCACAAACTACAAAAGTGTTCGTTGAGACCACGAATGGCGTAGAGACGTTCCGTGTCGGGTGATGAAGTTCTGTGACTTAGATTCTGTCACTTTAAATACCATAAGCTGTGAGGTTCTGTTAATCTATGTTGATTCACCTTAATTTCAACAGTCCTGAATGTTATCTCACTCCGATAGCTGGGGTTCGTTCTCAACTTAGAATGCTACAGTTAGTGGGGCCTATAAATTCCAAAATGCAAAGAATGCTCGAAAATCGAATTTCCAGGCTTGTTATGATCACCCAAAACAAAATGATGTCAACTTTTCTACTTTACAAATTGTTTATAAGACGATAATGTAATGAAGGGTTCCATTCCAGCTTCACTCCTCACCACGTAACTTCTGAGGTCATCGTTTAGTTAGCTCTGTGTTAGAGAGTAGCATGTTGACGATAATATGACGTAACGCAGTCCCCCTCTCCTTGTTAGGACACTGTTCTAGTGGTTACTAGAAATAATTCAATTAACTGTTTTAACACACGGAGAGTAGTAACTGCATTAGTGTTAGTGGGGTAACATTGCACTGTTATTGATTAATTCCCTGTTTTCTAACTGTGGGTCGTGACCCCATGCCTCGTGTCTGCCTCACACTCAAGAGGTCCCGAGTTCGAATCTCGGTCAGGGTGAGTTACCTGGATAAAGTCTTTTTGAGGTTTTCCCTTATCCTGATAGACGAATGTCGGGTAACTCTAAGCTCCATAGACCCTGAGCTCATTTGAGCATCATTTCACCCATTTCATTCATCGTCCGATATGACTTAACGTTGGAGGACGTAACTTGGAAGAAAAAACCCATGCCTGAAACTATTCCTGTTTAAATTAGTCTCAAATTTGTTGCATGCATTAGTCACAAATTTTACGGAGTAAAATAAGTATAAGTATAGTAATATTAATAAAAATTCATTTTCAAAACGTTTAAAAACGTAAAATCATTAATTAAACATTTGAAGGTTATATTCACAATTTTTCTCTATGCACTATCGTTTAATTTTACATCTACATAAACTGTGCAGAAACAATTTCATCGTGTATTTCATTATAGGTACAAAGGACTATAAAGCATTTGACAGAGAATTACAAAAGTGTCTCTAAATACTGGGTTTGAAGTATCATATTCTTTGTCGGACATTAAAAAGAACAAAAGAATGGTGCTTTAGTACATCATAAAATATATGATTAAGTGCTGGGAAATTAAAACAAATATTTCTGAAATAGTTAATGCCACCAAAACGCACTTTTCATAAACTAGTTTCCCTAGAAAACTCCGTATTTTCAATTAAAAAAAACTTTATATATTTCCTATGGTTTGTAAGTTACATAAAGCTATACAAAATTCCTTCTATGTAGAAGAGTTCATAGGTTATTTGTAGAAAATTAAACATATAGTCTTTACTTGTCATGTATATATCTCAAATATGTTATACATAGTGTAATATAACTAATTAAAGCTATTTCTAAGAAAGTAATTTATAATGGAAAGTTCTCTTTGCATCTGGTTGCTGAAAATGAAGGATGGCTTTCAAAATATTCCAATTGTGTCTCTGGAAGATGCTAAACGATCTCTATGGTTGAGAGTATCACAGTCTTATCAGCATAATAAATAATCGAGTCACGTTCGCCACGTTTGTTTTCTTCGTTCTTTCTAGATTCTAAACGCCACCAATTGATTTTCGATTCGTAATTGTATGTTTATGTATTTAATGGTAATACTGAATAGATCAGAATTTGTATTGCTGAGTAGCTTCAATTGTTAAAGTAACTTCTTTGCTTATACAGATGCAGAATGGAATTAATGAATCTCAGCAAAAGTAGTTTCATGGTGGTAAACCCCCAAAATTCAATGCCTATATATGCTGAGCTCAAATTTGAATTGAAATTAATCGCAGTATAATGTTTCTCTTTATCCATAAAAAAGAATTTTCTCCCACTTTGAGCACTAATAATATGAAATATTTTACAAAAGTACAAAAAACATTTGAACTTGAAATATGTACCCAATGTATTTTCCTGATGAATTAGCAAATACAACTTCAAAAAAGATGACATATGTAACATGCAAATAAGTAAAAGCTGTTCCAGAATTATTTACATGTCTTTTTGCTGTATTTATTTACAACAGTGAATTATAATCGAACTATACAAACACTTTTAATTAATCAAAACTATTTATAATAAAGATTCAATAATTTAATTGAAATCCTTAGTCATATTTAAACATTCAAAAATAATAAATACCGTTCCACGTAAGGGGAACTTGGGGTTAGAGTAATTTTTTGAGAGTTTTAATGTCACATTCTTAGACAATAACGATGTCTAATGGTTTAGGATTGGTTTCTTATTGTTTAGTTATTTATTACCAGAATGTAAGTCTTATAATGCTGGAATATTAATTACTTTAACAAATCTTCTTGGAGATGTAGCATTTCTAATAGTTATTGCTTGAATATTAAATTTTGGTAGATGAAATTATATTTATTATTTAAATTGATACAATTGTAGTATTTTTCTGATATTGCGCTTGCCACACATACATGCAACAATTTCTGAATAGTGTTATTTTTTATTTATCTCTGAATACAGCAAAACGTATTTCCGGTACAATATCCATTTCAATTTGGTACCCGCCTCGATAGCGTAGATGGTAGCAAGTCTGCCTCACGTTCAAGATGTCACGAGTTCGAACCTTTGTCAGGGTAATTTACCTGGATAAGGTTTTTCCAGGGTTTTCCCTTATCCTGAAAGACGAATGTTGGCTAACTCTAAGCTCTATGCACCCTGGCCTAATTTGAGTATCATTTCACCCATTCCATTCATCGTCCGATATGACTTAATGTTGGAGGAAGTAAATCACAAACAAGGATAAAAAAACAGTGCGAAAGAGCATGTGAGTGTCTTCAAATGCGTATGACCCGTATACATTTTACTCATAAAATAATTACACCTTAACATTTGGGCATGCGCGAACATTGCTTAAAACGTACGCAACGGTTACCCAGAACGTGTCTAAGTTCAGAAGAGTAGCGCGGTAGTTTTATACGCCGTAGATGTTAAATTAGGACATATGTTACGTTTAATAGCACGAGATAAAACAGACAATAAATTTGCAGGGTGTCAAAAGTTAGTGTTCAAGTACTGTTGTGCTCTTATCCAACAGCAGTCTGTAATATATTGGATTTCGGTAGTGGATCAGAAAAAAATGACGGTTTCAAAGAAGTTTAAAAGTGGCAAGACGTACTTGTGTATAGTACAAAAAATATTTTTGTGCTAAAATTGTAGTGGGTTATGGATCAACATATAAAAACTTGAACCAAACTCATCTTTCAGCAGATCTAAATGATTCCTTAATTTCTTCTTCCTCTTCGAAATGTTTTCCTGATTGATGACAATGAAGTCTTGTGATTCCAGTTCACTCGACGACTTTCATATACGATAATCATAATCGAAAATAGTATGCGGCTTACCTACATGTGTTAACGTTTGGTAAATAAGTTTTGTATTTTAAAACTTTTGCTCGATTGTTATGGAGCACTTACCTTCTTTACATTAAAATTACCTTTTTGTTTTCAGATTGTGAATATTCTATCTATTTTTATCGCCGTCATCAATATTTATGTTCCGTCAGAAGAAATAATCCTGCCATTAGATTTTTAAATACGATTTTAAGACAAGATGAAAACTCAGAAAGAAAGGAAGAGGAAGCATAAAACCTATGTATTGTGTATGCACTAACGCGATTTTCTCTATCCATTGGTGTACAAACTACTCTTAGGCACGCTCAAGCTTCTGATTCATGTTAGTCGAGATTAACGTTTGTGGGAGAGTACCGTAGGCTTAAGTGATCGTCAAATATTTTTAGAGCTTATCGTTATGCGATGGCTTTGATGTCTTTGATCGGCCAGGACTGGGAAAGGAAACTAACAATGATGTTCTCTTTGAGAAAAGTTTGACAATTCCAAAAAATAACAAAGGATATCTTGAAAATGATAAATTCTACAAAAAATTTAATTGACATAAAATGTGTGCTTTAACGATATCTGTATATTGTGTCTATGTTTCGCAGTTTAATTTATGCAAAAGTCATCCAAAATAAGTTGGAGTTCAGAGACTATTCCTAGAAAATTCCAGATATAACTTTCGTTTTTAATGAAACTATTTTAAACGTGCGCTATTTTAAGAGTTATTTTTGAGAAAGTCAAACTTGCTGAAAAATGTTTCATGGAGTATTGGGGATTGCCTTGAAAATCTTCAGTTCTATCTTTAGTAGATGCTCAACTTAAACATCAAGTTTGAGTTACGTTAACCACAGATATTACCTATCTGACAAATGACTGCAGGTGTTTGGGGAGGTCGCTGGTGTAGCGTACCTCGGTTAGAGAATGGAGAGAAGGCGGGAATACTGTATGCCCACGACAAGAAGGCTAGTGGGGCATGAAGCACCCTACCAGGTTGTTTCATGAAGCCTCGGGTCTTCCATACGTGGAGGATGAAATTAGGCACCGGGCATCAAAATTATACGCAAGTTTACCAAACCATAGAAGCACCCTTGTCAGATCATTGGGAGATTATGACTCCACTAGACGTCGCTCTAGCTTACATCGGGTACCCCGCATGGCTTGCGGGCACCCAAGATAACCCAGGAGCGAATCCTAACAGCAGCTAAAGGTGAGCTCCACATAATTCTCCTAAACTGTTTGGCATCAAAATTTTACCAATCTTAAATCAGAAACAAAACACCAGGTTCCTAGGCAATGCATCCATTCCTTTCAATCCCAAGGTAGAATCAATGTAACCTTACACAATAATACCAACATAAAAACCCACATGTCACCCTACAAAATCCCAAATATACCTTACCTGTAGTAAAAGCCCTTAACGGGTGGGCACGCAGCAAAAACCTTCTGCCCAAATACAGCCAGCCAGCACGACGAGCGAGCGAGCGACCATGAAGGGCAGAGGAATTGAACTGTTTATCTCCTCCGGTAGCGGATCTGTTTACTAGAAAACGAGTGTATGAGAGTGCATATGAGTCACCCATGCTGCCAGAACAAATGTTTGTTGCAGCGATAGGTATTATGTATAGGTGAGTTATGTGACATCACTTGTGTATTTTAAACGAGCCTTCCATCTTTGTCATACTCGGAAGGCGAGTATACATTCGGAGTGGACAGAAAAACTGATTACATTTCACATTCCTCTAGCTTGCCTTCTTGCCCTGGGCAATCAGTATAGTGCGGTACAATCTGACCATCAAAACATCAGCATAGCGTACGTAACACAAGCATTTGTTTTCTTACGAAATCGATATTCAATGCCTTTAATACTCTCTAGAATGTGTCCTTCTTTCCTTCTAAAGATATTTTTTCTTTAACTGCGTTCATAAGTTTACGTACTGTAGAAATTTATCTTCTCTGTTCGTAAAAATCGATAAAATATCTACGCACAGCAAATTTTTTAAACTCGTAGAGTTCAAACCTTTTTTGTTTAGGGGCGATGTTTACCAAGCGTTGAATGTTTTTCTCCCCTAAGCTTTCAATTTTCAATCTCCTACACTATATTACGTACAGTTTGTTCACTTTTCTTCACTGCTGTTACTGTACATTTTAAGTAATAATAAGACCTTTAGATTTATCATCTTTACAAAATTATAACACATTGATATTCAGTTTCTACTTTGTGAACGTATGACTTCGCGCGGCGGTGTAAGCATTTCAATTTGATTCGAACCTATCCAATGTAACACTCACCTGCTCTATTTGTATTGCAGAACAGTACAGGGAATTGTGACGTAATACCACTTATCTGCTTGCTTTTATGCAAGCTTCCAATGTCGGCCGTGTGCATTCATTCTTCATGTAAGGTTGTTCGTACATGGACACACGAAAGAATGTATACACCGCGCGGACCTATTTTCTTGAAACCCTCTTTTTTGTTTTGTATCAGGGAGACTCAAAACCATGTATGTAGTAAAGAAAAAAGGAATAAAGCAGAAATAAAATAGTAGTGTTTGGATTCCTGATGCTCCAAACTGGCACTGAAATTACGAGGCAATGGGTTTACAATGGAAGACGTAAATGGCTTTTTTACTAAAACAACGAAACGTTAGCTGTAAAATATTGGGTACGCAGTATTCCAGGCTTTTGAGTCAGTCCTTATGGCCACACCTAGACGTTGCTTTACTGTTTAGTTATTTCATAAAATAAAATGGTTTCCTTTGGTAACAATTGATATACTGTTTTATTGCTTTTTACTTCTGTTTTTGTTCTTATTTGTTGAATAGCAGATCCCACCAGCCCATTTGAGTTATGTTGCTAAATGGCCAAGTTGCCTTTCCATTTCTTTTACCATATTTGTATTCCCTCTCTCTCCTTGTATCTCTCTTTGTCCATCTTGTAGGTGCCCAATTTTTGAAGGGTAATAGCTAAAGGTGTCTACTTCCTACAGACAGATCCTCGCATCCGGGACAGAGCACTGCAGTAGGGTATTCAACCTTGTGAGAGAAGGGTGAACAGAGATGGAGACAGCAGGCGCAAACATGGACGGAGTCATTAACGTTTACAGAACCAGTACACCCGATGTCACCCGACCTCATTCCCAGCACACCTGGTGGGTAATACATAGAGTAGGGTGCTGAGTGGGCTGTCCCAAACGACATCAAGGAAGAAACCTTTACAAAGCGCACATCTACCGTCCAGCCGAAACCCTTCGTCTCGTCCTACTTCCCAGAAACAGTTGACAATGGGTCCAGGAAATGATGGAAACGACAGGAACATTGTGGTATAAAAGAATCGCACTTGCATAACCAGCCTTCCCGGAGAACCATAATAGCCGGCTCCATGAGAATCGAAACGAGGAACCTTAAATGTTAAAACGGAGCCATTGTGCTTGATACTACTCATTACCAGGGCTAGGAAGTTCGTACCGCTCGTCATTCCCTATGCAGGTTGCAACCGACCCTCTGCCGACATCCAAACAAATCATAGATAAGAAACGCAGACCGGAGAGGCATTGAAACCGGTTGCCCAGAGGAAAAAACTAACTTATCAGACACTCGTAATTGTACATCTATTTAGATCATTATGTACAACATACAAATTCTTATATAGTACATAAGGATTTGTCTCTAGCTGGTCTCTTTATTTAAATAGGCACATTTTGGCAACACCCACCCAATTAGAACGCGGATTGTAACATCTCCTGATCAAATGTAAAATAATATCCAAATTATAAAATAAATTTATTAAATATCTGAAGACTCTTAGTAGACGAAACGACAAAGCAGGGATTTTACTACATATTTACTCATCAGAGGCCGTATTACTAAAACAATAATGTACCTCTGAAGCCTTTCAAATGAAAAGCTCATTCTATATCCCCTAAAACAAGATCTAGTTGAATGACAATCTGTTGTAAATTCGTTAATGATTTCAGCTAATTTGGTTTCTCGATCTGGCTTCTCTTTTTACCATTTTTGCTGAAGTATCCCATTGAAATGTAAATGTAAATAATGAAGTAAATAAGGACATGAATAAGTACACTTCTGGAAAACATACAATGGTTGTACAGCAAGTTTAGTTGCTCATCTTTGAAACACAACAAAGATGTTATTCGAATATCTTCCTCCCTACCAACGTGCTCTGTGTCATGCAGTTACACTGGTTTTGCAGTAATGAGTTGCATTCTACGACGAACCTTGTCCTTGCTAGTAGCACTTCGTTGTATAGCCATGCCTGGCCGCTCTTACACTGCTCTAAGAAATCGGTACGTACTTCCTAGCTGTAGTTAGGATACACAGTGATCGATGGAAGAGGTAATATTACATCCAAAAGCTCTCTATTCATATTTCATTGGAAGTCCAAGTTTTGAAATCGTCTAAAGAGAAAAAGAAAATAAGAGTGAGTGTGTTTGTGTATGTGCGCGTGATGTGTTTGTTTATGTGAACACCAAAACTGATTAAATTCCAACTAAAACAAATCTCTTATTTTAGTCCAAATATTTCAGGAAGGTTATTAATAAGTTATCACACCACCAAACGAAGTTGCGGGCTTCTGAAGATCGCAAGTTTTCATCCCCATCAACCAGTACTCTGACGCGTATTACGTTTGAGTATTAGCATACAAAATAAAATGCATGTCTTGAATTTTCTGAATAACTAGTAAATTTCTCTTTATTCTGAATTAGCACTAGCCGTTTCCGAAACGCTTCTTGTTCTTGGTCAACTTTTTTAAATATTTCAATTTTTTTTATTTGTTCCTTTAACTCCAATGGTCATATCGGAGGCTATACTCCTTTTAGGAATATATCGAAAGTGTTAACTCATATTCGTTGGATTTTAATCATTAGATCACGC
Organism: Mantis religiosa; assembly: GCA_030765055.1. Classification (NCBI taxonomy): domain Eukaryota; kingdom Metazoa; phylum Arthropoda; class Insecta; order Mantodea; family Mantidae; genus Mantis; species Mantis religiosa. The sequence continues at coordinate 147,943,927 of CM060953.1, forward strand.
ACACAATCGCACTCTCATTCACACTCCTTCCTCTGGCCAGAGAAAAATCCCTACCTCCACGGCCGGGAATCAAACCCGGGACCGCTAGCGCGACAGGCAGGTGCTCTACCGATTTAGCTACAGGACCAGCCATTTCAAACATAGTAGACAAAGAAAAGAGCTTGTGTTTAAACATTGACTGTTACCATAGCGTCCTCTACTCTGCTGTACAAATATATAGATATTGAAACCATTTTGGAAACGAGAAATAAACAGAGAAAAAGATTTTTTAAAGAAATATTTGCAGCACAAACATAATAAGTAAATGCTACTGGGAGAAGAAAGCCGTACATTTATCACACATTGGATTTTTGTGTTAACAAATATGAACCCACGAGAAAAAAAAGCAATAATTGCCTTACCTAACTCATTATATATTAACAGTACTGTTTACCCAAAACATAAAATAACTATTCGGGGTGGTGGATCAGCTTTTTGGGGGGGATAATGCAATAAAAATAAAACAAAGGCTTATCCTCCCAAAAAATAAATCAGTTTTATTGCATGTACATCCTTATAGCAATATATCCTACGCATGAATTGACGTGGTATTTTCTGTTCTCTTTGATCCCTCTCAGCGCTTAGGGTAAAAATAATTGGAGAAAAATAAAAGTCGTGTGATGAAAGTTCATCATTACTGATTCTGAACATCAATCCTGCAATCTGGTATGATTTGAGTGAACATACAAAACAAAGATTTGATTTTTAGCTATCAAGGTGGAGGAAAGAAGGAAAAGATTTCCAATGATCTTTGTCAAAATCTCTATTTGTATGAATCGTCGAACACCATTAGTGGTCACCACAACATAAGTATTCAGCAAATGATCTCGCTCTTCTATAGTGTAACTTAAGAGAGCCTTAACGAAGGCTCTAATGCTCTTTATTATTACGTCAAGGTGAGCGTAGTTATAGTTGTATACGCTACAGAGTAGCGTTTGTTTATTGTGTTGAGTATTGTTTGAACAGTGTCGCATATGAACTTCCAGCTTTAACATTTGCAGAAACTCTTCGGAGTATTACTGTATTACTAACTGAATTCAATTATTGAACCGTAGTCAATCTTAGTTCAAATTAGTTTTTTGTAAGTTAGAATTAATACATTGTAATCAGCTCCCCAGTTCTTGGCGGCGATAGTTCTGAGAAGACTAAGCCTCCTTAGACCCTTAGTTTAGAGATGTTTAGGATGTGGTAGGCAAGGAAATCGCTGGTCAAAGTAAACACCAAGTTTGAAGTAAAGTTTCTTCCCGGCTTGTAGGCCGTAGTCGAAAATTAGGAAGTGCATCATAAATATCTAGCACATTTACTGTATAAACAACAGTTAGGCATAAGACAGGGGTGCAATTTGAGTCCTATATTATTCAATTTATTTATAGATGACATAATAGAGAGAGTTAAGGAAAGCAATGCCCATCGCCCAATAATAATGAACAAAGAGATTCCTGGTTTATTGTATGAGGATGATTTAACGGTAGGAGCAATTTCCGTAATAGGTCTGCAAAAATCAAATGAGGCAATTCACAGGTTTTGCGCTGACTGGGGACTAAGAATAAACAGTAAGAAATAAAAATAATGGTATTTAAAAGAGGATCGATAGTAAGGAAAGGAGAGGAATGGTTCATAGGAGACCAAAAGGTAGAAGTGGTAAACGAGTATGACTATTTAGGTGTGAGGATGTGTAACAGTGGAGGATGGGCTGCACAAGCCAGAAAAGTGATAGCTAATGGCAGGGCGGCAATGTCAGGGCCAAGAATATGTAAACATAAACTGGAGATGTCAGTTAGATGGTTAGAAAGAATGTATGAAGCAGTTGTTGAAGCCAGAACAATGTATGCAGTGGAGGTATGGGACACATCAGAGATAGGAACACAATTAGACCAGATGTATGGATTGTTTTGCAAAGAACTACTAGGGCTGCCAAAATCGGCACCAAGAGAGGTGGCATTACTAGAGCTAAATAGCACAAAAAGGAGGGGAATAATAATAGAGAGAATATTGAAATTCTGGCATAAGTGTATTAGAGGGCAGAAAGGAGAATTATTGAATCTGTGCATGAAGCAATAGAAAAGCATTGAAAATACAAATAGTTGGTGGGCGGAACTGGAAAGAATGATATTAAAGATAGGCATGGGAGATCTATGAAGATCAGAGGAGACAAATTATAACGGTTAATGGAAGGAGGTGGGAACAAGACTATAAGACATAGATAGGCAAGAGATATGGAAAGTATAGAAGAAAAGAAATCTTTGAAATTTTATAAGCAATTAAAGACAGAATGGGGTTGGGAAAATATATAGATCAATGTGGCAAAACTGGAAGAGTAGGCATAGCATGGATGAGAGTAGCAATATTATACTTAAAAGGGTTGAGAAGTAATGAGGCAGGGATATGTAAATGTTGTGGAGATGAAAACAGCACTATTCATTACCTGATAGAATGTAAGGAGCTAACAAATTGCAGGAGAAAAATGTGGGATAAGAAATGGGACAGCGTAAGTAAACAGATATTGGCTGTACGCATGTTAACGGAGATGGGAGAAAAGAAAAATGGATGTATAGGAGATTTCTTATATGGGATAAAGAGAAAAGTGGATTAGGGCAAAAGAAGCGAAGGTCAAGAAGAAATGACATGAAGCTGCTCAGGAAAACCAAAGGCTTATAGCCAGGAGACCTGAGTCAGCAAGTAAATCTTAAGGTCAGCATACAGCATGTTCTATGTTAAATTTTATTGTACTCAATTTGTAATGGATACTGTACAAATAAATATCATATCAAAATATCATATCGTATAAACAATAGGAGTATCTGATTTTCCAAATAAAGCAGAGGATTCAGAGGACGTTTTCGAAGTCTGAAGAAAACATACATTGGCTTTTTGACTGAGACAGTTTTAAACTGTTTTAAATTGCTGAAGAGCACAGAGAGAGGCTGGTAGTAGATATTGCGTACTACTAACATTATTTCCACTACAGAAGATGATAGGCTCGTTTACAAACAGGGCAGCTTTCATAGGCAGTGAAAAACGTGAAATTACATGGTTGATAAAGTTACTCTGAGTATGTAGCTTTGAGGTATCCCACTAACCATGGGTTTATTACTTGAAAGTGTCCCACTTACTTTAACTTGAATTTTCCTATGTTTTAGAAAATTGTAAACATATACCATCATGTTTCCACTGACGCTGTTTTCCATCAAGTTACGAGTGCGATAGACTCTATGATATGCCCTTGTTATATCTAAATTGAAAGCAATCATATGTTGCTGATTGACATTCTAGGTTTCAGTTTCCATCATGACTAAGTTCTTCAACGTAGAGCGTTAGGGACGAAACCCGTTTTGGACATCGCTGAAAAATCTGTTGCATACTATTATCCAACAAACTCTTTTAGCGCCAACTTTCTCCATTAGATTGTCCATTGTACATGTTAATGAAATAGGATGATAGTTTTCTCGTATTGAAAGTTCCTTGTTAGGTTTGGGTATTGGAGTTACCATGGAATAACGCAACTGGTTTGGAAAATATTTATTTATCCACATATAATTAAATATTTGTAACATATATTTTGTTGTAGCAGATAGTAGTTGTATTATAAATTTGTACGTGATGTTATCTGACGGAAGGCTTTTGTTAATGCAGTGGAAAAGAGCCTCCTAAAGTTATTATAGGGTTAAGTTGGCAATTTCTTATCTTTCTTTATTCTTCATTTGTGTCCTCCAACGTTAAGTCATATTGGACGATATGTGAAATGGGGGAAAGTATGATAGAACTTATAGTTACATGGCATTAGGTTGGCGCAGAACTGCTCATTTATGTCAGAAAATGTACTCTTTATTTCAAGATCTGTTAAGTCAGTTTTTTCCGTAGAAATTCAGGGAGCCTGAATTTATTAGCACGATAATTTATTAGCAAATATGTCTACTAGATGCTGAGAAACACAAATGGGAATATTTCTCTTAGAAATCTAGACATAATGGTTTATATGTGCTCACATATTTACATAAATAGCTCACACTTTATCCCACATTTTGGACTAGTTGGTATGAGATGCGTTCAAGTTCTAACACCTCCTACTTTTTCCTCACAAAGTAATCACAAGAAAAATGTGAAACTAGTTTCACTTCTCAACGTAATCTCCCTCTAGCCGTACACATTTTTTACAACGTCGACGCCATGATTACATGACCGCTGCTAGCGCTTCTTTAGGAGTGTGTCTTGACCACTGGAAAATCGCTGAGGCAATAGCAGCACGACTAGTGAATCTGCGACCACGGGGAGTGTCCTTCATCGTGGGAAACAGTCATAAGTAGCTAGGAGCCAGGTCAGGTGAGTAGGGAGCATGAGCAAGTTGTCACGAAGAAACTCCTGCGTCTCGTTCGCCAGATGCGCTGGTGCGTTAGTGTGCAGTATTGTGTACACAGTACCCATGGAAATGCCAATTTTGGAGGCGATGTCTGCAACGCGATCCTCCAAAACAACGTTCTCCACCTGCGAGGCCTTGGGAGGGAATAAGTGGAGAAAAGTGTCGGGGTCCCGCAGAAGCACCCCCGTTAATATCGGTATTGGGATGCAGGCGCCTGAAGGGCACGTGCCTGTGGTGGTTATGTCAGGGGGTCCAACTATGACCAGAGGCCCTGGGTGGATCGGCTGGATTAGAAGGAGGGATTGGGTTCATTTGAAGCATTTATTTGTTTTTGGGTCACTGTGCAGCATTGGTGCTTAATTTAAGCGACTGCTGTGGCGCGTCGGTCTCTCTGTGGTGTCAGTAAAGCGGCATACAGTGGTCGTCAGATGGTCAATGCGTGCAAGTGCTTCAGTAAAGTATTCGCGCAGGGTGTCGGGGTGTGTAGGAGCAGTTGCAACATGGATCTCATACAGTTTGTGATTGAGTCGGTCTATATGTGTCCTAGTCTGTGACTGGAAGCGGCTAATGTGGTCCTGTAAGTCGTTAATCTTCTGGATGATGATGTCCTGACTATTCTCTTGCAGTTGCTTGAGTAGAAAAGAGGTTTTATTTGAAAGCGTTTGGAAGGAGGAGGTAGCTCGCTCGTGGTGAGAGGTGAGGCTGTCAGTCGTTTGTTGGAGTAAGGTCACGAGTTTGTCTTTGATTTCGGTCACTCCGGCGTAAGTGGCGTCGTGTCTTGCGTTAGTGGCGGTGAGTGAGTCCTCCAGGTTTCCCAGGCGAAGACCAACGTTCAGGCCTTCAGAGTGAAGGTTCTGAATGCCAGCGCTAGTAGTCCCTTGGTGGGCTGAGGTGGGTGCGCTTGCCAGGTGCTCCTCTATGGAGTGAAGCCGGTTGTTGACTCTCTGGACTTCCTCCCTCAGACAGTCCAGTGCTGATTTCCAGTCGGCGACACCGCTGGAGTGAGCTGGTGGTGGAGTGATGTGGTCGGAGTCCTGGATTGAACTATCGCAGCCAGGAACGCACATTAGATACATCCATGATACCATCACCACATGCGTCACTCAACTGGCAATGAATTTCAATAGGTATCATGCAACGAAAATGGAAAAAACGAATGATTACACGCTGTCCTTGCAATGAAGACGTTGCCATTTTAAGTACCAAATATAATCCTAACTCCCGTCGCTGCCACTAGAGTTCTATGCACTGTACAGTGCTGCCATCTCTGTCACGTATTCACAAGGAGTCCACGTGTTTTTAAAAAAAAGTTCCTATCTGGTCACAGACCTGGAAAAATAGGAGATGTTATAACTTGAACGCGCCTCCTATTACATGTGAGAGAAGAAATATAACTTAGCCAACATTCCCTCTTACTTTCTGATTTCTTGGCGGGGTAATGCTTCTTGCTTCTTTGCATGCTTCATTCCAACAGAAATATACGCCTTTCAGAAATATAATTGTTGATCAGTATACTAATTTCAACAGCTGAAAGTATAGCAGTGGTGAATGGAGAAGTAATCTCACTGATCTCTACTTATGAAAAATTTCCAGGCCTGGGAAGAATTTCCAAGATTTCTTTAAGAGCAGCTCGAAAAAGACTCTTTAAGTTGCAAGTTATATAATTAATACTCTCTGCAGAATGGCAAGCAGTTATGAGAATAATGGGGAAGTGATCACTTATGTATAAGGACGAAGAAATACTGCAGTGTAATAATGGTGCAATTCAGGGCGATGACAAGTCGAGATTGATATTGCTGTATATAAGTTAGTAGCAGTTAAAGAATTAAGAACAACTAAATTGTATGTACAAGGATTCAATTATTTTACCTCGCTGATCAGTCTTACTGCCCCACATCAAGCTGTGACTGTTGAAATCTCCTATTATATCGAAAGATTGAGAAAATTGAGCAATAAGGTCTGCTAAGGTTACTGTATCAATTTTAGAGTTATTGGGAAGATATATGCAACTTCGGTTTATAGGGTATTTGGAGGAATATACTTATATCGAATGTTATCTTTAACATAGATGACTACACCTCCATTTGCATGGGATGGATTTGATTTGTTTTTAAATTAAGCAGTGTATTGCAGAATAAGGGCTACATAAGTGTCTCGAAAATTAGTTTCTTATAAACAAAGTAGTATGGGATAATATAATATTTTCAGATATTATAATTCTGAAGGGAAACCATTTAGATGTAGAAAGTCCAATCGTATTTTTCGTTGATTGCCTTGCTGTACCACTGTACTACAACATTCAGAATATATGTCATTTAAGAATGTGAGTTCGATACGTTGAAGCTATGTTTATTTGCTTCAGGTTTAGTTACTTATTTTATGGAAAGATAGAGTCAGACTGAAAAATTCAATGCTATAGCCGGGATTTGAACCACGGATCTTCTGGTTACCGTCCAGCCGCTCTAACCCTAGAGCTACTATGGCCAACGTGTTGACATTACATTAAATTCTCCAACTGACTCGTGTTTTTTCCGGTAAACCACATAGGAGTTCTCATAAACACATGAGAAAACTACCTTAATGGCGACTTACAACGTGTAAGTACTTCTAGGTCCGGACTTTATAGTTAACCACTATTTGGTCAATTGATGGAAATTAATTGTTCTTTGTAACCGCAGTATCAGACAGCGATTAGGAGGTGGCGAATTAATTGAAATCACGAGAATTAAAAAAGAAGATAAATTAATGAAAATGCTTTGCTAAACTAATATAAAATATTGTTCTATTAATATGAAATTAGAATGAAATTAGAGTAATGATTAAAATAGCGGTTTAATTAAGAATAAGATGGGAAGAATATAATTTAAGACAACTAACATGCTAGAATCCATGTAAGGGAGAGAAAATATTTCTGTAAAATCTGAACACAAGTCGGGGAGACAGGAAGAGGTGACCGTTAGCCTCTTTGTTTAAGGAAAGGTTCAATGTCTGAGAACTATAAGCAAAAATGTGTAGGAACAATAAGGTTTTCTAGATGCGGTCAAGCGTAAGACCTAAAAGGATTTACTTTGCTAAGGTGATAACGATGTATACCGTTACAAAGAGCCCAGGGTAGGCGTGACCCAACTCACGGTGGGATGTAACGACAATGAGTTCGATGAGTTTTGCTAACCAATAAAGAAAAATTGAAATAAAATGAGAAACCAATAATAATGTAAGATTTGAGAAATAGGAAGAAGGGTGAGTTATTTTGGTCATGTGATAAGGGTTAGAGTAGGGATCAGAATAAAGTACGAACGGAATCGCAGAGTAGACGAAACTTCACTTCTACAGTCATACTACGAGGGAAAAGACGTGTTATTGCGCACGAAGAAGAGGTAGTAAAGATTTCTAAGTCCGAAATGTAGGGAAGTCAAGAATAACGCAACCAGCGTAAGAGAAGCAGCAGAAGAATTTTATAATAGCAAAGTATTCGCCGTATCAAGAATTAAGAGAATTCTGTTAGGAAGTTTAGTAACAGGTGGTCACCGCTACAAATCAATCTGAATCAACGAACTTAGTGAGAATTAAATTAAATCATTTTTTGCAACGAACCAGTGTATTATTGAGACAACTGAGCAGCCAACAAACAACAAATCCATTTCCTACAACCATTCACCTGAAGAACAAGAGATCTCATAGCTCCAATTAGAACCCAAATCAAAAGTAAACACCAACCAATTTGAAATCTGACATGCGGGTATGCCGCATAATGGCGCCGACACGTTGGGGCTTCGAATTGTAGGAAATGGGTGAAATGTAACGACGAAGGACGACTACAAGGAGAAGTGAGAAGAACGACGACGAAGGACGACTACAAGGAGAAGTGAGAAGAACGACGACGAAGGACGACTACGAGGAGAAGTGAGAAGACCGACGACGACAACTACGATGAGGACAGCAGAGACTACGAAGAAGACGGCAAAAACAACTACATAGAATTTTCCCCCAACCAAGAGAGAAGTTCAAGTTCTTTCGACATCAACTGAGCCTACTAGACGACGAGCAGCACGACAAAAAATTGGTAAAGACATCACATAAACACCACAGCCGTACAACAGAACTGTGAGTTACACATACTCAATTTATATTTCTTGTAAATGTAATATCATTCATTGAGATCAATATCTATGTAATGTCTTAGTAATAAGTATTTTGGAAGGGAAATTAGAAAATTTAAAGGGGAAGTTCAATGCTTTTGAGAAATAAGAAGATCGTACAGAATAAATTTAAAATGGAAAATTCTGGGGAACAAATAATTATGGAGACAGAGAAAGAGTTGGAAGTTGTTAATGAAGAGATAATGGAAAGCAGTGTTATAGGATCAGTAGATGAGGGTGTAAATGGTGTAAGTAGCTTAAATGTAAATAGAAGTGACAATCCTGGGGTAATGGAAAATCTACAAGAGATGTTCCAGAAACTCATGGCGCAAATTACTATTCAGAGTCAATCACTAGAGGCTAAATTCGTAGAACAGAACCAATCACTAGAGGCTAAATTAGTAGAACAGAACCAATCACTAGAGACTAAATTAGTAGAACAGAACCAAACACTAGAAGCTAAATTAGTAGGACAGAACCAAACACTAGAAGCTAAATTAGTAAGTCAAATTACAAGCCAAGGGAAAGAAACAGAAACTAGAATCACTGTCAGAATTCAAGGAATAACAGGGGAAATCCAGTCTGTAAAAGAGGCCCTGCAGCGAGAAGTAGGTACTATAAGAAGTGACCTAGAAGCTACCAAATCTCTCGTTGCAGGAGTAGAAAATAGAATAGGGGAGGAAATTAATAAGGAAAGAATAAGATTAGATGAACTGACCACGACACAGGTAACTTTTGTACAAGAGATAAATGACCGGTTTGACACTGTAAACAATAGTATAGCAGCTGACATGGAGAAGTTAAAAGAAAAGGTAGCACGTGTAACAAATATTCAATCAGAGAATACACAAATGTTGAGGGAAACAGTAAGCGAGATATCTCAAATCAGAGATACTGTAACTGGCTTACAGCTGGGACAGCAAGGGCCGGTACCTGAGAGTTCCAATTGTTCTATACATACACACAATGGAGAGAGGCAGAACGAACAGGTTAGCGCCCCTTCTGTCTCTCCTCAAAGCAGCAATAATTGCGAAGTAAATATGCAAAACGTAAATATGTATCCACCAGTGCACATGAATTTTCTAAGCGAATTGCCCCTCCCGAAATTTAATTGTCGCAATGACAACGCAGTACAATTTTTGGCCGACTTAGAAAAGTATTTTGTCATCAGAGGTGTACCCGAGCAATATAAGATGATAATAGTTCAAAGGGCGTTAGAATCTGCCGAACTTAATTGGCTACGAGTAACTGTGGGAGAAGGATGCAGCTACGAGTTGTTCAAAACAGCTTTCCTAGAAAAGTATTGGAACGCCAATGTCCAATACCAAGTAAGGAATCAGATAACAAATGGCCGATACCAAGGTAATAATGGAGAGTCTATTACTGATTATTTCCTGAGATATTCGCAAATGAGTAAATATCTACAACCTCCATTACAGGAAGCCGAACTGATTTCTCTTCTCACTCCCCACCTTCCTGAGAACATTAGAAATCACATGGTGGTAGCAAGACCTCAGACATTGAGAGAGGCAATTACATTGTTAACGGCTTTACAAAGCGTTGGGACGCAAAATTCACAAAATAGACATGAGAATCGAATGCCAGTGAGAAATCCACACAGACCGTGGAATAATAATAGTCATGACGGGGAAAGGGCACACAATCCCCGAAATTTTAACACAAACCATATGGCTACTCGTCAAAGATACGATGCCCACGTCCCGAGGGAATTCCCTAACAACAATAGAGGGAGACAGGGACCACCAAATTCAAATTCATATAATTTCCCTATGAGATATGTACATGTAACTAGGAATGGAAATAGGGGTCACCCCCCATTTCTTCGAAGAGGGAATACAAGACCGACGTTCCGACTACCAGAAGCTAATAGACAGTATCAACCACGTGACGCTGGTAGAGAGAACAATACAGACAGACCTGAAGTAAGACAGAGGAATCAACTTCTCTCAAGAGAATGGGTGCGTTCTCCTCCACCCACACCGAGGGACGCGGCGCCCGAGGTAGATGAAAGGCCAGACACGACACAGCAGACGGGAAACGACTCCAGGGTGCGATAGAAGACGTCCCGCATCGGACCCGGATGAACACGCTAGTTCTTAATTTGAACAGGGACACAGCTCTGAGTAGGGTGGTACAGAATAAAACAGAAACAGAAATAGTAAACGGTACTCAAATGAACAATCACTTAACAGAATTGCAAGAAGTGAGAGATGCTCCACGTATTGCTGCAATAATAAACAAAGAAAAATGGCACATTACCATAGATTCAGGATCCTCAGTTTCAGCTATAAGTCAAGCATTCTTTTATCACTTAAAAAACAATGGAATGAAATTGCAAACATTGCCCGTGAAAAGTGCATATTGTACTCTGGCGGTAGGTCGCGCCAAACAAAAGATTAATACACAAATGCTTTTGAAAGTCACCATTGGGGAGGATACAATAGAATTTGTATGTTTTGTTATTAATAGGCTATCTGTAGACATTATTATGGGTAATGACGTGTTGTATGCGCTTCAAGCTAAGTTGAATTATCAAATGGAAGCCTTGGAAATCAAAATTAAAGACGTCATAGTTAAAGTTCCGTTTAGCTCAAGGGAAGCAGAAAATGAGATAAGATTGACAGATGAAGAAAAAGAAATAGATGGAGAAACATTTTTTGTAGAATTTATACGAATAGGAGGGATGGAGCTAGTTAAGATGAATCCATTAGAAGCAGAAGAGATGGGAAACTATGATAAAGAAGTGTACGTAGCGGCAGAAGAAGGGCTTTTAGAGATGACGTCATACGGACTTGGGCAGACAGAAGCATGTGAACAGGAGATAATTACCCTACCAGATGATTTCCAGGTAGTCGAAAATAATGTAAACATGACCTATAGAATAAGAGAAACAGTAGCAAACTCGAACCTACTTGACGACCACCAAAAAGAGATTTTTCATAACATTTTATGTAAACACAGAAATGTATTTTCGGAACACACTGGGACCTATAATGATTTTGAGTATGAATTCGAGATACATGATGTTCCCCCATTCAAATATAAGTGCAGACCTATTCCATTGGATTTACAGGAGGCAGTGAACCTTAAAATACAGGAAATGTTGGAAGATGGAATTCTGGAGATATCTACATCAAAATTTATAAGTCCCCTATGTATAGTCAGAAAAGCAAATGGAACAGTACGACTGACGATAGATGGACGTCATATAAACCAATATATTGTTCCGGATAATTTTCGAACCCCAGCAATAGAGCAAATTTTGGCCGGTATTGGGGCACAAAGGTATTTTACCTCACTAGATGTGACCAACTCATTTTTACAAATTAAGTTGAAACCTGAATTAAGGCAATATACCTCATTTTTGCACGGAGGATATCAGTACCAGTTTACAAGAAATTGCTTTGGACTAATTAATTCTGGAAGCGCATTCCTACGGGCGATGCAGAAAATACTCAACACGCAAAGGGAAACACATGTGTCACAGTATGTAGATGATTTATTGATATACAGTAGAACAGTGGAAGATCACCTTATATATTTGGATTTAGTGCTCGGAAGGCTAGCAAATGCTGGATTAACACTGAATTGGGCCAAATGTAAATTTTTCCAGGAATCAGTTAAATATTTAGGATATATCATAACAGGCGAAAATATAGCTCCTGATCCAGAAAGAGTGGAAGCCATTTTGAAAATACCACGACCTAAGACACCAAAACAAGTAAAACGTTATCTGGGTGTACTTGGATACCAATCAAGGTTCCTGATAAACTATGCAAAGGAAGCCGCACCGTTGCGAGCACTACTGGAAAAAAATCGAAAATGGCGATGGACTATGGTAGAAGAAAATGCTTTTAAAAGATTACAAGAACTCTTCAGTGAATCCGTATTATTGACATGGCCTGATCCAGATTTACCTTATCTCATATACACGGATGCCTCCATGGTGGCGTTAGGAACTATTTTAGCCCAAGAGACACCGACTGGAGAATTAAAGGTCATAGCCACAGCCTCCCGAGGGTTAACGAAAACCGAAAAAATTGCTTGCATAACAGAACAGGAAATTACGGCTATTTACTACGCCATTTGTAAATTTAGACAATATATATATAATAAAAGGATTGTGATATTCACCGATCATATCAGCCTATCATTTATACGAAATTGCAAATTGACCAGTACAAAAATTGCGAGATATATCCACGAGATCATGGCTTACAACCCAGAGATTAAACATATACAGGGAAGTCTTAACATCTTTAGTGACATGCTTTCACGTATAAAGCCACAGGGGAATCTTCCAGAAAATATCAGTAGTCATGGTACAGAATTACCAGTGTTAAAGATGGATGTAACCTTCAGTATAAAATTAACAAAGGAGATGAGAAGATTGTCGGAATTACAACGCCAGGATTGGAAATTAAAACAAATTATGGAAAAGGCATTGCCCATAGATCAAGCAAATTCACAGAAATACGGAGTGCTAAATGACGTATTGTATAAGTTACAGGGTGTTTCCAAACCTGCTTGGAAAGCATATATACCCGCAGCGCTGGAAGAGTTAGTGATTTCTGCTTACCACACAGCTCTTATACATGCTGGCGTTGAGAAGACAATGATTTCCATAAGCAACCATTTATACATATTTAGGTTAGGCAAGAAAGTTAGGACCTTTATATCTACATGTGACATCTGCCAGAGGGCAAAATCATTAAATTATAAGATAGATCGACCCCCTGTATCCATCACCAGGAAGGAACCATTAGAACTAGTTGCAGCGGATGCATATGGTCCACTCCCTGCAGGAAGAGGAGGATTAAAATATTTATTTGTACTTATCGACGTGATGTCGAAATTTGTGAAAATATACCCTCTCAAGAAATTAACAAGTGCAGCATGCGCGAATAAAATAGTGAAAGACTATATAGTCAAATACGGGAAGATGAAAGCACTATTAGTAGATAACGCGTCCATACACCATGGAAGACGATTCGTGCACACCATTCAGGATGCCGGAATTCGCATCTATAACACAACGTCGTACCATCCGTGCTCTAATCCAAGCGAGCGCGTAATGAAAGACCTAGGTGTTCATCTCCGAGTCCTTTGCTCATTGAAACAGACTACCTGGCCAGACCACATCAACTATATTGAGTTTATATTCAATAATTCAGTCAATTTAACCACAGGATATGCTCCTATCCAATTGCATAGGAATTTAACACCGGAACCAATAATAGAGGGTGTTCCGGAAAGTATACAAGTGACAACCGAGACAGATCGAGAACGGATCCAAAATGCTGTTAAAAGAATAATGGAAAAAGTAGAGAAAAGAAACGCAAAGAAAATGCGGTATAAGAAGAATTGGGAACCAAAGGTCGGCGACTTAGTTCTAGTGAAATCGTTCGACAAGTCAGATTTGTTAGGAAAAAAGACTAGAAAGCTATATATGCTATGGAAAGGCCCATACCGGATTGAGAAAATATTTGGTGACAGAGCGTATGCCCTAATACACCCAAGAAATGGTAAACCAATAGGTAGATATAACATCTCCCTAATAAGGCCTTATCGTCAGAAAAACGTTGTAAACAGTACAGAGCAGACCCAAAAATCACCTGTGTAAATGTGATTGAAATTATATATACGAAGATGTAAAAAAAAATACCAAGTAAAAGTTATATAATTAGTACGGGTAACGTTTTCGTTTGAAATTCAAACACTGCGTGGGAGTTGCAAGTTCCAAAATTCCTGTGCACAAACAAAATGATAATGTAATAAGAATAACCACAGCTAATGAACATGTTAGAAAGATCTTTAAAAATAATTTGTGAAATGTAAATATAGTATAAGTACTGATGTATTCATGTGCCAAAAGGCTATATTGTTATTGTAAAGGTCACAGACTTAGGCGTGACAAAGTGAAAGAAAGTCGAGAGTGAAAAGTGAAGTGGAAAGACAGGACAATGAACTGCCAATGTTTACTGTCAGGTAAACGAAACACCTGATTACAGGTAGACAACTGAGTGCAGGTAGAGGTAACCATATTTGGACATCGTTACTCAAAATATAATAATGTGAGGACGAATGTTCTTACGGTGAAGGACTGAAAGATAAAGAAACGTCCCAATAAGTTAATATAATAAAAAAAAAATCATTGAATGTAAAATGTAATATTGTAAACTGTAATATAGTAACATTAATGTAGTACTTAAGGAATGTAATAAGGTAAAATCAAGTTGATGTCAAGTGAGACAAGGATAATTCAGTGAAGTGTATATCTATAGTTGAGGTATCACGAATGTTATTTGTATATAGGGTAATAACCACATATACGACAGTGTACTTGTCTATGTACGTAATGTATCATATCTATAATTCTATGTATATGATGTACCATATTGACCATTCTATGTGTATAAAGTAACACACTGATGAAGATGAGGGAAACGGTGACCACCGAAAAATGTTTCAAGTAGGGAATGAGAAATTATAAGATATATAAGGAGGAAATGTCATGACGGGGGTTTGACAAAATTTAAATAATGGGTATTTCATTTTTGTCAAACGGGCATTATGTAACCGCAGTATCAGACAGCGATTAGGAGGTGGCGAATTAATTGAAATCACGAGAATTAAAAAAGAAGATAAATTAATGAAAATGCTTTGCTAAACTAATATAAAATATTGTTCTATTAATATGAAATTAGAATGAAATTAGAGTAATGATTAAAATAGCGGTTTAATTAAGAATAAGATGGGAAGAATATAATTTAAGACAACTAACATGCTAGAATCCATGTAAGGGAGAGAAAATATTTCTGTAAAATCTGAACACAAGTCGGGGAGACAGGAAGAGGTGACCGTTAGCCTCTTTGTTTAAGGAAAGGTTCAATGTCTGAGAACTATAAGCAAAAATGTGTAGGAACAATAAGGTTTTCTAGATGCGGTCAAGCGTAAGACCTAAAAGGATTTACTTTGCTAAGGTGATAACGATGTATACCGTTACAAAGAGCCCAGGGTAGGCGTGACCCAACTCACGGTGGGATGTAACGACAATGAGTTCGATGAGTTTTGCTAACCAATAAAGAAAAATTGAAATAAAATGAGAAACCAATAATAATGTAAGATTTGAGAAATAGGAAGAAGGGTGAGTTATTTTGGTCATGTGATAAGGGTTAGAGTAGGGATCAGAATAAAGTACGAACGGAATCGCAGAGTAGACGAAACTTCACTTCTACAGTCATACTACGAGGGAAAAGACGTGTTATTGCGCACGAAGAAGAGGTAGTAAAGATTTCTAAGTCCGAAATGTAGGGAAGTCAAGAATAACGCAACCAGCGTAAGAGAAGCAGCAGAAGAATTTTATAATAGCAAAGTATTCGCCGTATCAAGAATTAAGAGAATTCTGTTAGGAAGTTTAGTAACAGGTGGTCACCGCTACAAATCAATCTGAATCAACGAACTTAGTGAGAATTAAATTAAATCATTTTTTGCAACGAACCAGTGTATTATTGAGACAACTGAGCAGCCAACAAACAACAAATCCATTTCCTACAACCATTCACCTGAAGAACAAGAGATCTCATAGCTCCAATTAGAACCCAAATCAAAAGTAAACACCAACCAATTTGAAATCTGACATGCGGGTATGCCGCATCTTTCACAATGGCCGTGTAAAGACTAAAGCATGGAAAGTTAGAGTCAGAGTGTAAAATTCAATGCCACAGCCGGGATTTGAACCACGGATCTTCTGGTTGTCGTCCAGCTGCTCTAACCCTTGAGCTACTATGGTCAACGTGCCGACATGGCATTCACCAACCGACTCGTGTTTTTTTTTTCGGTAAACCACTTAGAAGTTCTCATAAACACATGAGACAACTACCTTAGTGGCGACTTACAACGTGTAAGTACTTTAAGGCCCGGGCTTTACAGTTAACCACTATTAGGTCAATTAATTGAAATTAATTGTTCTTTCACACTAGCCGTGTGTAGGCTAAAGTATGGAAGGAGAGAACCAGACTGAAAAAATCAATGCCATAACCGGGATTTGAACCAATGAACCAATTTGAACCAATTGGCTCAAATTCCAGCTATGGCATTGCATTTTTCAGGCAGACTTTCTTTCCATGTTTTAGCCTATACACGGTCAGTGTGAAAGAACAATTAATTTCCACTTATTTTATATCTGAAGAATTTCTTCAAGGAAGGCGTTTAACTTTTAAATACGCGTGCTCGTAGCTTTGAGACGTGCAAAGGATATAGATTATGTAATGGGTCAACAAGTGCTTCTAAATTATTAACTGCAACTTCTATCTACTTCATTGGATACCCCAAGAGTGTTTTCAAAAATATTTAATTGCAGGAAGGTTATACGATATTTATATCCTCTCAATATTCAAGAGTTGATTGTTTAATAGTTGCAAGAATTTCATCAAGTTGCTTACTGCTATTCATAGGCTTTGAAGCCTTGCTTGGTGGCTTGTTTTCAGAACACCGCCACTCCCCTCCGAAGAGGTACTGACGATAGGAACTTCAGTTCATAAATGTGCTCTAATTTCTTGTGGGTAGGAGTGGTAGAGGAACTACTGGAATCAGCTCTTGGTTTTTTAACTTTAAGCAGTATATTTAATGCTGGTATTTACGGTAGCTGCATTTTGAGTTGAATTTGGTAGATGAACTGATTGCCTAGTTCCAGTAATTTCCATTTTGTCATCATTATTTTCCAGTTGAGGAAGATCAGTAGCAGTGAAGGCACTGACTTTAGTAGAAGCACAGCTTTGAGCTAAGTGCCAAGTCTGCCTACATAAAACAGCAAGGGTTATCACTGGATAGGAAGTGTCTTCATAATCAACCTGCAAACTTTACGTTAATTTAGCAATTTGTGTAGGTGTAACATACATTTGCTTTCGGAAATTTAGGATGTGTGACAATCCTGGCTCAGTAATTACTGATTTTATGTATGTAAAATGGGATGATTACAGTCTTTCAACAATGACATTATTAGGTATTATTGAACATACCTATATGTATGTGATAAAATGACATATGTTTTGTTATAAGGGGTCTCAAATCAGCAGAGATATTGTTGATAACATTTGAGTTATACTTCTATAGAACTTAATTAGATATTCTATTCCCAGAAAGAAGTACACGTACTCTTTTACTGGATATTCTAGATATTCTGGATATTCTAAACGAAACTTATGTTGTTAGGATGAATAATTTTGGCTAATGCTAGAATTATTCTTTGGTGTTTATGGAATCATTAATCCCGATCAAGCCCGCCTCGGTGGCGTGGTGGTAGCATATCTGCCTCAGGTTCTAGAGGTCGCGAGTTCGAATCTCGGTTAGGGTGACTTACCTGGATAAGGTTTCCCTTATCCTGAAAGACGAATGTCGGGTAACTCTAAGCTATGTGGACCCTGGGCTCATTTGAGCATCATTTCACCCATTCCATTCATCGTCTGATATGACTTAACGTTGGAGGACGTAAATTAAAAAAAAAACGATCACAATAGCGACGTGAGCAATGGAAGCATAGCTAAGATTGTATTTTTCAGTAGTTAACCTAGAATTAAAAACGATTGTGTTACCATTCATTGTTGGGCTCCTGTATTCAGCAGCCATTGAAGGAAAAAGTTTATATCGTCTTCAGTTTTACAGAAATATCCTCAGCCTAAATGTATACATTTCGAATCAGTAAAGAATGCCGCTTGTGAAATTAATTTTAATATTTTAATTAACCGCTGAATCAATTAATTCTGTGGAGTACTTTTCAAAGCTACCGTCATAATGAACATGACCTCCTTGAACTATAGTCAGTCTTGTACTTAATTTCGAACACTTTTTAAAACAAAGGTAACTTTGATATTCATATTCATTGTTAATATCTAAGGGAGAAACATAATGTTGCCACAGTAACATGTAATTATGGTACTTGTATCATAATTTCTTCCCAGTAGCATGTAGCATTACATTTTCACTATTCTACGCAAAAAATGGATACATTTGGGGCTTAAATTTTTTAGGATATCGATTTACTATTACAAAGAAACACTACATTCCACAATAACTAAATTGACTGAAGCTGTTAGATGACTATCATTACCTCTATTTTTATCTTTTCACATAAAGAGCATTTTAAGGCAAAAGATGTCTAAAAATAACCGTCAATAACGGTAAAAATAAACGTCTAAAATAACCAATTTTTAAATATGTCTAAGGATTTCGATTAAAGTTACCTGTATTTTAATATAATTACATGACTAAAATATGTTACCCTTTTACGAACGCTTATAAAGTCCTGTTCATTCTGAATAAATTTTGTATAGTTTTTATAACTTGTAAACCATAAGATATAAACATCTCACTACTGTAGACCATTTTAAACTTCCATTTTATATGAGATATTTTAACCATTAGGAAGTTTCAAGACGTCTGTTGATCTATTGCTTTTGGTGTTAATTCTTCAATATTTTAACAGTTTTTAAAGGGCTGCATTTTACATTTGTTACTCATGATGTCATGTAAAGAGTATACCATTTCAAAGCCAGAACTTTGTCACCCGCCTTTTAAACACTTGACAATTCCTTCACCTCCTGTACACTTATTTCTTCAAACGTTTATCGTATTAGGGACACAAAATAATAAACTTTGTAGAGAAAGTCATGTGAATGAAACATTGGTCTTTTTGGTGTGTGAGTGGTTAGCCCCCAGTAGCGTGTAGTGAATTGCAACTGTTTCTGTGACGCGGGACTGTTGGTTTTTCCAGGTGCTTGTCATATAATGAAGACCCCAGTGAGAGGGCTTTCTCTGTGTTATTATTGAGGAAAGGACGTGATGACCGTCGGAGCCCCACCCTCGATCACATACACACAGTCGGCTGCCTGGCACCCAGAGCCCCAGCAAGACCAGGGTGGGGGATCAATACACCTTCTGCTCCGGCCCAGCTTCGACGGGAACCTCATCTTACCGCCAATTAATGTTTACAATATCTAAAACTTGACAATTTAGTGACGACGAAAACATCTTATTGAAATAAAATAATTACCGAAAGTAATAACACTTTGTCTACAACATAGTAATACATTCAACCCGAAATATTTTCATAAATGCTGCATCACCTGGAGAAACTTAAAAAATTTAAAAAGTATATCAGAAATGGCTTAAGCTGCGAAAATTTTTATTTTATATACAATTTTTTTCAGGCACCTATGACTGGTAGTTAGAGCAAGTATTACACTCTACACACAAGCTACAATATTAAACACGAAATTTTGTATTTCTTCTATACTTTGTTTTTAATTTATACTCTTCAATGAAGATATACACAGACTTTAAGGTCCTGAACGTAAAAAAGAACAAAATAGCAGCTTTAGTATGTGTATGTCAAATTTCCAAATTCGTTAAAGTTGGCATCTTCCGAGGATTCAAAACGAAGTTCTTGTAGAAAATATCTCTACTCCAATACACTCTTTACACAGAAAACTGTTCTTTCTTGGATTTTCTCAAAACTAAACCTAATTATTTGGAAGTAAATATCATGATTTAAGACATCTGTATGACTAGTAATATTTATATTTTGAAATTCCTGCGAATAACCAAAAGTCCTTCTCATTCGGAATTAGTTTGCAGAATTTTACATTTAATAAACTGTAGAAAATGTACAAACATGTAATACACATTATATGCAGATATCGTTAAAACACATGATATTTGTCAAAGTTGTGTAACGTTATGCATTTCCGATAGACTATTTGCTAATAACACTGTACAGCAAGGAAAATATTTCGGTCTTTAAAATAGTGAATTTACATGTATTTCCATCTGCTAAATTAAAAAATCACCATAAAAATAATAGATTAGCTCTTTTCTGAAGATAAACTGACATTTCATTTTTTAGAGTGAAGAATTTAAATTTGGGGGAATTTTTGGGGGGGAGTTGGCACACCTGTCAAAATACCGTAGATGACAACTACAAGCATTTGTTGACAGTGCTCCTGCAAAAATACCGTAACCTTGGATGCAACATGTCCCTTAAGATCCATTTTCTCCACTCCCACCTAGACTTTGTCCCTCCTAGTTGTGGAGCTGTTAGTCATGAACATGGGGAGGGATTCCATCAGGACGTTTCTGTTATGGAACAAAGATATCAGGGCCATTGGAATGACGTAATGCTTGCGGATTAATGTTGGTCTTTGTATAGGGATTCTGCAAAACTCCATCATAAGAGGCAAGCTAAAAGACGACGAAGTCAATATACCGCCACATGATTCTCTTCAGACATGACCATCTGCGAAGTATTTTTCAGCAATTTAGAACTCTTAGCATGTAATTACCAGTTTAAAAAGATCAAATGCACTTTCATTGTTGTTAGCATGTATGTAATTAAAATGTATCCTTTCTCTCAATCCGTTAATATGTAATACTTGCACCTTGTGTATATCATAGAAACTAGAGTTAATAAAAAAATTTCATTGTCATATTTGTTTTTCTCAACCCAAAATTAGTAGGAATTGCCTCATGAAATGCTCGAAACATACAATAATTATTTTTTTTTTTTGTTGCACAGTGTAATTGATTTCAATTTTTTTAAAGCGATACGTCACTATTTTTAGTTCGTGGTCATGCAAAACTTAGTCTTCAAAACCAATACATAGAGACAGCGTTTAAAGATTTCATATTACTTAATTCTGTGTAGTTGCCTCGCACCTATAATGAAATAAGTAGTACAAGTGCTGCCAACTTTTAACTGTATTTACAATAATAAGGTCTTGTAAGAAGAGCGGGTAGAGAAAACTGTGTGATGTAACAAATTTTATGTGTTAATATAATGTAGCGCACACTGTAGTCCTGCGACGTTCTTCACATTTCTATATACTCCAGGCTTCAGTTCCAAATACAAGACATTTATTGGTCTCGTCAGTGTTTTACAGCTTTTATAAACGTTTAACCTAAGGTGCATTTGAATAAGTGATGCTCATAGCTTAAAACTGTTTAATTTTATTCATTATATTATGGCTCAAGAACACGAAATGTACTACTCGTTTATAAACTTAGATTTAAGTTCTGAGATGAGTTTTTTATACATAGTCCATTATTTGGATGTCGATGCTAATACTCCTACATTATATTTTTGAGAGATAGAAAACAGTTCCTTGAAGAAAATGTTCAGTATCTTGCAGAATATCGCCTTATCCGGCAAAAGCTATACGTTAATTTTCTAAATGTTGTTGTCTTTTCCAGGTTTAATCATTAATCCACACACGTACACATACAAGTAGTAGTAGACATAACCTATGATTAATTAATTTCACTTACATATGATTGTTAATTAATTATAAATACTGAAATATAAGTTTGATAGTGTAACTAAGATATTGCTTTCAAATAGTTTAACGCTCGCTCTTACTTCATGGGATATCACATACAGTGACAATACTGATACATGTCTTTGGAATTAAGCATTTTGCGAAAAATCCATTGCTATTGGTTTTACTTCCCAATACGTTTCAATTACCTGATCTTATCGTTCATAATTTCCAAAATATATGGTTGCTATTTTCCAATAACTTTTAATGATTTGACTGTCACCGCTTCAGCTTCACGTATCTCTTCCCTTGAACCTCAAAAAAAAAAAAAAAAAAAAAAAAAGTATTGAAAATATTTCTACAAACGAATATCTCAATTAATACGAAGTAGACAGAAAGAAGAGTAGTTGGTAAAATGAAATGTGTAATGTTTAACGCTCGCTTTTACTACATACGGCACCGCAGGCGATGACACTGATGATACATGAGATGAAGATGGAGCACCGGTGGAATGAGATGGCGGGGGAAACCGGAGATTCCGGAGAAAATCCGACCCAGCGCCGTGTTGTCCACCACAAGTCTAACTTTGCGGTCGCCTGGGATCGAACCGGGTCCGCCTTGGTGAGAGCCAAGCTGTTTAACCACTGAGCCACGGCGCGGCCGAGTAGTTGGTAGAAGAGATATAACAACAAATAACAGCGGGTACAGAAAGTAATGAAAATATAATTTACAAAGGTCTCTTAAAACGTTCGTTTGCCAATGCTATCCTGTTGGCCAGTATTTATTACTTATTCTACATTCCGTTAACTATTGTCTGTGTGATCTTTTGATTAGCATGCTACTCATGCAAGCCAGACATTCTGAGTTTGATTTCCGGGTGGAGAAAATGATTATTTAATTACCATTTGCTTATCTTCTATAGAATCTGGAAGTATGAATGAGAGTGTGGATGTATTATCCGACAGAGCGTTGAGGCGTATTGACCTTCAGGTGACCAGCGCTGCGATCGTTCCTTATCAGATCGTATCTGTTCGATTGGAAGAGTGAAATATTAGTAAGTTGACGTACAGTAAGTTACGAAACACAAATAGAGCGATTGAAAGCTGAATGTGTCTATATGATGTGATTTCTCGTGCCTGCCGATATATGGGATTGGGGATTGGGATTTCATTATGGAGGGGATTCGGTACGTAGGCCACCATGATGGGCCCATTGTTCCTATGCCCCCAAGTGGGGGCACCCCCGGGAGGAAGGGTGAGGCAAGGAGACAGAGGGAGGCCGACCCAAGGAGCCACGACAGAACAGAGGGCAGGGTCCCAAAAGTTAGCTTGGTTAGACACTTCCCCCGACAGGCCAGGACTATGGACTCCCTGCCCCACAGCGGGACAGCAAAGAGCCCAGCAGCCGAGCCCTAATGTTACCAAGGCAGGGGATAAGAGCCCCAAAGGTCCCTGGCTGGCGGTCCCGAAATGATCCCAGCAGAGGAGCTGAGGCCGGCAACCAACCTACCGGAGGAGGAACTAGTTTACCTCAGAGCATATCTGCCATGCACCGCCGAGACACCCGCTTCTACCCTGAAAGAGACCACCAGATGAGAGATGATATGAAATGATAATCGAAATGAAATGGAGGGACAGGAAATTCGGGGGATCTAATTAACCTACCCAGTATTCGCCTAGCGACCCGGGAAACCCCCGAAAAAACCCATGGGTCAGGTAGGTCGGCCACAGGAATCGAATCCGAGCCTCCCGAATGCGGCCCACAGACGAAACCGCGTGAGTCATCCCGCTCGGTCTGCTGATATATGACATGTTGTGGTTTAGAAAGCATGATTATTATATGAACAGAGCATACATACACTGGACTCGCCGTGTATGTGCGATAAGCTCAGGTAAACATCTCTGTGTTGCGAATTTTTTCCGATACGCCATCTCGCTTTGCCATGTAGTATATACGAGGCATGTTTTTTAAGTCAGTACCGTTTTGCGATTCCGCCGCCGCAGCGCTACGTTCGGTGTTCCGCGCATGCGCGTTGGTTACCTACATCTCTTTTCTATGCACTGACGCCATTACAGTCTGATTCTTCACTGTATATGTTGGTTACTGAGTGTAAGATGTCTCCGACAATCGTGAGTCCCGCCGATTGTGAAGTATGGGCTGTTATACGATTTCTGAGTGCTAAAGGCGTAAAACCGATCGATATTCATCGTGAGACCTGTGAAGTTTACGGACAAAACATTATGAGTGATGGAATGGTAAGGAAATGGGTGAGAGCATTTATAGATGGCCGCATAAATGTGCATGATGAAGAACGGAGTGTGCATCCTTCAGTCCTTACTGAAGATTTGGTGCAGAAAGTGAACGAAAATGTGAGAGAAAGCAGACGCTTTAGTGTTCCTGCACTTGAAGAAACATCTGGGCGGTCAGCATCTTCAAGACGATAACGAAGTCAAAACAGTTGTGATACGGTGGAGAACACGTCAGGCGGCAGAATTTTATGAGGAGGGTATTCAAAAACTGGTGCCACGTTATGAGAAGTGCCTCAATATTCGCGGAAATTATGTAGAAAAGTAGATTCAGGTACAGGATTTCATGTAAAAATAAAATTATTGCGATATCTATGCGCGTCTTTTATTAATGCCAAAACGGTACTGACTTAAAAAACATGCCTCGTATGTGTTAATTTAATGTAATTATCCAAAGAAACACCAACCATATATAAAGAGTGACCAATTCCGAGGATATGCCCAGAAGTTGAAGGCCATGTATATGCACTGACTCCCATAAATAATTGGACAGACTTTGCATTTCACTATGGAGTGCTCTATAAAGCAGGATAGATTATGTGTATCAATCTCAAGGTACTCCTTGTGTTAAGCAAAAATCATTTTCTATGAACATCAAATTTAGAGATTGAAAATGCGGCTAAACTAAGAGCTTCCCGACTACTGTGCACCAAGAAGAAGCCAAGAGCATAGTATGGGACCCAGAGGGAAGCAGAGTACCTTTGAACAGTCAGTTAGTGATCTCTGAGTATGAAAGGAACAAAACATACTGGGAAATAGCAGAGATTGTGAATCTTAGCAAAAGTACAGTTAGTGACATAATTCACCGGTATAAGTATGAAGACAGAACTGAATCTCGAGCGAAGCCAGGGCGACTAAAACTTCTTACCGATAGACAGGAGTCTTACATTATACGGAAGGTAAAACGGAATTCGCATATAAGTGCTCCGATAATTTGTACTGAGATTCAGGGAGAACTAGGACTGACAGCCCTGAAACGGTCAAAAGGGTCATGCGAAAACAAGATTTTATTGGTCACATAGCCACAAAAAAGCCATACATTTCCAGCAAGAATAAAAGGAATCAATTACAATTTGCCAAAGACTTTGTTAACAAGACAGCCGATTGGTAGGACCAAGTTATTGTTTGTGACAAAAGCAAATACAACCTTGCTGGTTCCGATGGCAGGGTGGTTGTGTGGAGGAAACCAAACACAGAGATGGAAGAGCCCAATTTAGATACAAGGCACAGTCAAACACGGCGGAGGGAGCGTAATGGTATGGGGCTGTATTTCCTCTACGGGAGTGGGAAAGCTGGTGTTCATAGACACAACCATCAACAAGGAAGTCTATCTTAGACTATTACAGCAAAATTTAAAACAAAGTGCAGAAATGATGGGTATTTTGGACAGCTTCTCATTTTATCAGGATAATGATCCGAAGCATACGTCCCACATTGGGCAGCTATGGTTACTTTACAACTATCCTCATGTACTGCATCCACCCCCTCAGTCCCCGGATCTTAATCCCATAGAAGTTGTATGGGATAAACTGTAGAAGTGCGGAAGACCCCATCAACTCCAAGCAGCACTTGAAGGAGAGGTTGCAAGAGGAATGGAGCAAACTTTCTACAACCTGCCTGAAAAATCTGGTTCACAGCACGCCAAATAGGTTATGAGAAGTAGTGAAAAGAAGAGGGAGAGTCACAAAGCACTAAGCCATATTTTGTATCACCCTCAAGTTGTTATGTCCGATTACTTTTGAGGGCCAAAATGTCATATTTCTTTTTAGTTCCTAAAAAGCACGCATTATATAATTTTTATGTCAAATAACATTTATTTTCTTACATGAATGAACAGTATAACTGTCGATTATCATTAATTTCAATAAAACAGCACATCAAATGTTGATTTTCACTTTCAAAACTTAGTACTCTGCTCTGTCCGATTATTTATGGGAGTCTCTGTATATGTGTGTGTGTGTGTGTGTGTGTGCGTGTGTGTGTCTTTCTCTTATATTTCACATGAAAATCTGTATTTTGTGTTTCTCCCAGTAACAACAGTTTTTTGTGCCTTTTCAGGTACGTTGGCTACTGCAGAGCGTCCCTTACCCTTCCTCTGTCGGTATGTACGTCCGTGTATATAAGCAATTACAAGCAGCTGCAGGTACGTAGGTTCACAAGTGATATATTTACAGTTTATCATGTGTAAATAGGTTTCAACAATATTAAAAGTTATCACAGTACAAAACTAAAGATATACAACGGAGGAGTTCTTATCAAAATTTACTTTTTTAACAGTTTCCCGGGATATTTTAATAATTATTTTACAAATACGATCCCCCCTATGCACACTCAAACAATTTTTATCCCATTGTAATTTTTCAAATAAGTCTTTTTTAGGATCATTTACTTCATAACAACGGGCCCAAATGACCTTGCTGTCGACGGGCCCTAAAAGCCCACATACTCACTCACTCACTTTACTTCATAACAATTTTAGATCTTAATGAACCGTGTTATTATTATTTCTCCCACTACCATTGCTCCTCCATTCTAGAAACAGTTCAATAACTTTTCTTCTCGTATAAATATTGAACAGAACGTCAAAAAGGGTAAAAGTTGGGCTTGCATGAAATATTTTACATAAATTAAAATTTACTGTTCCATATGCATCGTTTTGTTGGAGGGATTATTTTGCTATTTTAACTTCTCTACCCTTGTGTAAGCAACATAACCCAAAACACAACAACAAACACAAAAAAACAAAACATTGGATATACCTACATCAATTTTTTTTTTGTACATTCAAATACACCATTGGAAGCTTTTGAATAAACTTCATCCATGCCAATCTTTACTCTCACGTCAAAACTGGTTCTATATATTTTATTTAAAGTACTGTATGTTTAAGAAACTAAGATTTTACCTTTAATTTTCGTGAATGCTATTTTGGATCTTCTTCACTATAAATAAATTTTGTATATGTTACAAAATTGATGTTTTATGAGATATTCATTCTGAATTTTGTTATAAGTTTATATAATTCGTAAATCATAAGTTCAACAGATTTATAAAGCTCATTTGAGTTAGTCAAATTATAACAGCTAGCTTTATTTCTCTGTGACAATAACGGCCTTTAAAATGTATTTTGTTGTGGTTTTCTTGGTTATAATTGCCGTGCAATTATAACATAATTATATATATCTTAAGCAATTCTTATTTTCCTTGCATGGTTCATTAGCAAGAAAACTTGATTTATGAAAGGCCAAAATGGTACCGTGTTCGATCAGTTCGAAAAGTCGGAGTTTTGAATCCCAGTTTGCTATTTTTGTTGTGCTTTTCTTTATTGTTATATAATTACTGAATGTTATACGAGGGCTGTTCAATAAAGAATGATCACAATGTATTTTGACTACGTATCTTTACTCATCCTCATAATTTTGATGGCCCTTCTCAAAATAGTCTCCCCTGAATGTGATTCACTTGTCCCAGCGTTTCTGCCTGTCTTCAAAGACATGTTGGAAACCATTTTTGGGAGATCCTTCAAAATCGCCTCCGCAGCTTTCACCACTACTTCTGATTATGGATAATGCCTCCCACGAAAACGTTTCTTCAAGTTAGGGTATTGAAAGAAGCCACATGAGGCTAAATCCAGACTATAGGGAGGGTGAGAAGTGCACTTAATGTTGATTTTTGCAAGATATTCAGCAACAGCATTGGTAATATGCGGCCGCGGTCGATCCTCTCTCACAATGGCAGCAGTAGTGTTGATGTTTCCATCCATAAGAGCATCTTCCATCTTCCTTTGAAATTGATTATCTCCCCTCTTTAAACATTTTAAACCACCTTCAAGCTGTTCTGTAGGGAAGAACGGACTCTCCATAGGCCTCCTGTAACATTGTATAGGCCTCAACTGAAGATTTGTTGAGACGAAAGCAGAATTTCAAAGCCGCATATTGTTCCTCGCGCGTTACCTCCATTTCAGTAGTAGGCGATACTGAACATGTCTGAACTGGCCTGGTTCTCACAGGCGGGAACCATAAGTACCAACAATGGAACTACTACGGCGTGTTGGTGTCACATGAAGCTAACAGATTACAAAAAGTTTGAATTTTAGTGCGAAAAATTATTATGATCATTCTTTATTGAACAGCCCTCGTATTTAGTACCACACGCAGAGTAAAAGAAATGTAAATAAAGAATAGATGGTACAGAACAGCGACTGCACAACTACGACCATTCTGGCTATTTAAACTCATATGAACCAACGAGCCCAGTAGCTGTGGCCATATGACCAGAGGTGATATGTAACTTCTGTTATTTCCTATGCTATAATGGTGTTGTATTTAATTCCCGGTTGTAGATTGCGACTTTTTCTTTATCTTGGCATATCATCCCTAGAGTCTGGAAGTATATGGATCTAGGAGGGACTGTCAATAAAGATTGAAAATGTTTTTTCCTCATAAAATGAACTAGTCTTGGTCCAGATTGGTATGGTCTTTTTCATAGTATTCTCCGTTGAGTTTAATACATTTTGCCCAACGCTTCTGGCAGTTCTGGAACACGTGCTGCAAGCAATCTTCTGACGTCTTCTTTATAACCGCCTCATCCTTCTTCACGGCGGCCTCTGAAGTAGCAAATCGCTTCCCCCTTGGTTCCTTTTTCAGACAGGGAAAGTCTTGTAATGATGGAATTCAGGATGCGTCTCCATGCATCTCAACGATACGTTACAGCTCCATATGCACTTCCACCTGCATAAACTTCTGCTCAGAAGTCAATAATCTGATACCCACCTCGCACAAACACGTCTCATGTTTAAGTGATTATGCAGAATTGAGAACATACTGTCACGGGAAATCTGTAACATGTGTACAAGTTTGTCAGTTGTATTCGTCGGTCTTCATGAACAATGATGCCAGCTGTGTTGATCATGGTTTCTTATTTCTGTTGCTGGAGCATCTGACCCACTTTTTTTTTTTTTGGTTACTGAAACACGGTCCTCCTTAAATTCCTTGAACTATCGAAGTCTGTGGACTGTGGCAGAACATCATCATATGCCTCCTGCAACATTCTGTAAGCTATCATGTCGGATTTCTGCAAACGAAAGCAAAATTTCAATGCAGCACATTGTTCTTCGTGTAACACCTCTACTTCCTCTGTAGGAGGCTGGCGAACTGACCTACTTCGTTTGTCTCCTGTATACAGACGCATGCACAAGCGATTGCGTGGTTTGTCCACCAATGAGGGCTGACCCATTGACATCATGCAAAATTGTTATCTCAGTGTGTCTTTGTTGTGCGCGGTAAAAATAGAATTAACTTTCAGTCTTTACTGACACGACATATATATATATATATATATATATATATATATATATGTTAAATAAAGAAGTCCCAAAGTCCCTCCAATATACAGATGGTACATATGTATACTTGAAAACAGCATCACCGATGAGCAATCGGTTCCAAATCCAAAAATCTGTCATATGATCTGAGATGATAAAGACACGCGCAGTCTAAATGGTAAGAAAAACAGAGACAATCTGCAAATATCTTTTTGTCGTATCATGCATGGAAACAATTTCATATTGTCTAGTTTGATATTATTGATGAGTAATTGAGTATTATTGAAGAATTGCTTTATAAGTGAATATCATAAGATATAAGGAGTTGTGTGAGAGTGTAATGGACGGAGAAAGTCGTGTTAGATCTTCTTGGCTTGTAGACGAAGTATTTAACAGAATCAATAGGACAAGCGGGACCACCACTGCTCGATTCCCTCAGGACCTACTTCATCCCAAGGGCAGTTGTGTTAATACCACCTCATTAACTCCCCTAAGACATAAATCCAAACGGAATGAAGCGAGTAGAATCCTTAAAACACCCGACTAAAACTCCGTTTTAATCAACCGGAATAGAAGTTACCGAGAAGTAGGGAATACCCTTAGAAACAATTAAGGGACCGATGGGCACCCTCCCAGCTAACACACTACATCAAGGTAAGCCATGCAAATGTTATCGTCTTAACGCTTTTTATGGGCCCATAAAATAATAGATTCTATGTTTACCGTTGTCACGGCCTAACACATAGACTTTCTTGTTCTTACTGTTACTTCAATGGCGCATTAGAATGAAAATAAGTAGAGTCTGATTACTATTGGATCTCTATTTGTTAAGAAGCTCTCTAGGATTATCATTAGAAACATCTTGTCGCATAACTTATATGTTATACACTTATCTTGGCTAGATTAACATAAAAGGCATCTCCCTTATAGATCTAATGGGAGTGCGATATGAACGAGTAGTGTTTAGTAAAACTAATTGTATTTCAATCAAACAATTACAGAGTAATTATTATAGGAGGGCTGTTCAATAAATAATGATCATAATTTTTTACGGTCATAATTTTTCGCACTAAAATTCAATCTTATTATATTCTGTTAGCTTAATGTGAAACAAACACTTCGTAGTAGTTTCATTGTTGCTACTCCTGGTTCCCGCCTGTGAGAACCAGGTAAGTTCAGACATGTTCAGTATCGCCTACCGCTGCAATGGAGGTAACATGCAGTTAAGGTTGATGTTAGAGGAAGATCCGGAATTTATATCAAACGCAATCACTGCTGATGAAACTTGGCTACATCATTTTGATCCTGAGAGCAAACAGCAAAGCTCAGTGTTGAAATCTCCTTCATCACCAACCTGCAAACAAGCAAAAGTGGTTGCTTCTGCTGGGAAAGTTATGATCATCTCATTCTTTGATCTTCATGGAATGGTTTATCAGCATGTTGTACCTGCACACACATTAATAACTGGACAATACTACAAGGATGTCCTGAAAACATTGCAAGTCCATATCAGGTACAAAAGACCACATTTCCGTGAAGCAGACTGAATGCTGAACCACGATAATGCGCGACCGCATATTGCCAATTTTGTTGCTGAATATCTTGCAAAAATCAACGTGAAATACATCCCTCATCCTTCCTATAGTCCGTATTTAACCCCATGTGACTTGTGCTATTCCCTAACTTGAAGAAACGCCTTAGTGGGAGGCATTATTCATCATCAGAAGCAGTGGTGAAGGCTGCGGAGGCGATTTTGAAGGATCTCTCAAAATAGTTTCCAGCATGTCTTTGAAGACTGGCAGAAACGCTGGGACAAGTGCATCGCATTCAGGGGAGACTAATTTGAGGACCATCAAAATTATGAGGATGAGTAAAGGTACGTTGTAAAAAAAAATTGTAGAGTTGTAAGTAGAGTTACTTACCTTGTACTATCAAGTTCCAGACTATACAAACAGCTCAAATCACTCATTATTCTGAAGTAATATAATTATTCCCTAGCAAAAATTACTTGACTGCATGATATAGGTATGCTCAGTATGAACACACATTTGGTTAACTTTTAGCCTACATGAATATTTCAAATAAATAAATGAATTAACTTCCTACAAAATAGCAACATCTCTTCACAAATGCCGTTAAACTTTTTATCCTCTCTCACTCCTTAATTATTCGTAGTCATTTAGCTCTTTAAAATTATTGACAACAATTATCATCATCGTCCACAAATTTAACTGACTCTTAAGTATTTGTGCTCGTCTATGTTTAATTCAAATGATCCATTTTAACCTTGATGTTAATTTCTCAATAAATGGTATTTTAATCAAAATATTTGTAATCATTTTTATAAAATTGGAAATATAAAAAAATTGCAAATAGTTGCTTATTGCAGGAAAACTTTTCTTGAACATCTTTTCCTAACATCCATGGGCAGTGTTTGATGTAAACATGTAGTTTTAAATCCACTTTTTTAACTTTTAACTTTATTTAAAGCCACACGTAATATATTTCATGTGAAATCTTGATATTAAGCCTAAAGTTGGAACAGAATACTTCTGCTTGCCTATCGTAAGGCAAGCAAGAGAGACAAAAATGAATGTCTGAATAACCCTTACAGATCTGAGAAACGAACCTACATATCAAAGGCGATGTTTTTACTCTATACTAAGGTATAACGTATATTTGACTTGTATCTGTTGCTGCATTTTGAACTGTCCTTGTTATTGTTATCCAAATAGAAAGACATTTCAGAAATGAAATTAGTAAGAAAATCGTTGGGGTTTTGTGCCTTGTCTATGTGGAAGTAAAAGAATGAATAGAAATTGCAGCATGCTTCGCTAGGTTGATTGATAGTCTTTAAAGCAAAGGAAAGTACTTCACAAACATCTTGAATTACGGGCAACTTGGTTCCTTTGATCCCTCTTATGTAAGGAATACTCTTACAGCCGAGTAACTAATTCAACATCGACTGTTTGGAATCGATACTTGGTGCCGAAATTATTTCCTAGGCCGCAGACTTTGTGAGTGGCTATTGGGGGGCTGGTAGATAAAAGAACACAAATCTCTTTGAACATAAATTATATTAAACTGGCTGCCTTACTGGAGAGAATTTCTCTGTTTGAAAATATTCAACCGAGAGCTGCTGCAGGCTATAACACATGTGGCTGGAAAGTTCTCGGTTCAATCTCTCGGAGACAATCAACTTCACTGAATTTTTTCACTACCTATTTTCTGTACTATATGCCTAAGGTGGTAAAGGAAATCATTCCAATCTCGCTTGGTACACATGGGCAGAAGAATCAATTTTTACACCTGCAGCATGTAGGTATCATTCATTCATTCATTCATTCATTCATTCATTCATTCATTCATTCGTTCGTTCGTTATTTCGTTCGTTCATTTATTTATCTGCTTATTTGTTTATTTATTTGCTTATTTGTTTATTTTTTTGTCAAAACGAAAAACCGGAATTTTAAACATCGTAAACTAGCAATTAAAACACTTACAAACATTAATGGTAAATACATAATAAAAAGAAAAATAATGAAAGTAACAAGAACACAAATAACAAAAAATGGTGAAAACAAATAAAAACATGTATGAAAGTATATGGAAAGTAAAATAGTTGAACATAGGTATACCTTTGGATGGATAACTTTGATTTTGTTAATACATTCAATCGGGTTTCCCATTTAAATTACTGATTTCATTAAGTACCACTTACTGTTTAAATCTACCGAATTGATTACGCTTTTATTTGACATATTATGTTTATTATTCTGTTTGGCATTAAATTTTATAATACTAGTAATTTTAGAACCTTGTAAGTAATCGTATTATAATCACAGTTCATATGAATGTATGATTGAAAGAACATTATCACTTTATCAGTTTTAAGACAATTAGGTTTAATAAAGAAATTTTTAAGTGGTTAGGTTAGGATTGCATATTATATACATTTTTATTTAATTTTGTATTTAAAAAAAAATTTAAAGGATGTTAAAATTAAATTCTTGTTTTTGTAAGATTTTTAACTTTTATTTAATTTATGTTATCCATTTCAATCACTAACAATAAGGAATTTCTTTTATCATTTTATACAATAATACTTTGCTACGTAGCTATATCCAATCTTATTATGATGTTTGTACATTTTATGTAGAACCTAAATATTTTTATGCATAGTTTATTATTTCCTTCCCAGTTAAAGGACTTTTGAAGATGTTCAATACTTCATTTTTAACAAACTCTTGTTTAACCTGGAAAAATATATCTGGAATAGATATAGTTATTTTCATATTATTAACAGTTTTGCTAGACTATCCACTTGACAGCTGTATTATGTATTCTTATATCCAGTAATCATAAGTTAATTTCATTTGAATTCCTATTTTATATCATAATTGTCCGTAATTTCCATTTAAATTACATTAAAATTTCCATAATACCAGTTTTATTCAATTTTCTCAAAACTCAAGAATCTGAAATATAATTGATTTTTCATCTCGTTATCAGTAATATATGAAATAGTTACTCTAATAGCCATAAAACCTGAGAGTAAACCGAATATTTGTAATGTGATTTGATTTTAACAGTTCTTCATTCCTACTCCCTATTTTGCATTCGTTTTGTCCTTTGCTAGGTTTTTTTTTTGTGAATTTATAGAAAATATTATTACTTTCCAGCTCTAACTTTTGAGCAGGGTTTAAATTGATATATAACTTCAATATAAAATATCACAATAAGTAAATTAGTAGCTAAGAAACCCATTTGATATGAATATGTTCCTTTATATTTGCAATTTATGTTGTTTTCCAAGGAATAACATTTTTGCAACGAATTTGTTAGATACCTAGAAATAGAAATTTCATTTAGATTCCTCATTACATTCTTCTATCACTCTCCTGATGATTTCTCGTCCATTGGAGTATACCAAATGTTTATCTTACTTCAGACGCTGCAGCTACAGAACTGCAATTGAAACTGAGAAATCAGCTATGAACCAAAATGAGTGAGAAAAAAGTTGATATACTCCAAGGGGCTGGAAATCATCAGGAGAGTGATAGAAGAATGTGCTGAGGAAGCTAAGAGCAATTTCTTAAAACTTCCACTGAGCGAAGCTACCTTCAGGAGTTTCTGATGCTACAATTAAAGGAATGCGCAAACAGCTACAAGATTTAAATGGTGGAAAATGTGACCTTACTACCTCAGGGTAAAAGCGGAAAAGGACCCGTACTCTCTGTAGTGAATGTGATGATTTTAAAGTGTGTGGTTCAAAATGTTGTACATAACTTTTACGTTGCGAGAGAATATTCATTTTCCATGGCGATGAAGTTCGCTTCGGTAAGTAATTTCAGAGCTGGAGGAATGGAAGAAAGACAGAACAAACCAAGAATTCTTATAGAATGTCCTCTGGTCATGGCTTGGCGCCGTCATTATCTAAATCAGAATAAAGTCATTGTGAGAAAATACTACGAAAGCTGGGTATGGAGTAACACCTCATTCGACAAGTGATGTCGAAGTAGACTTAAGTAGTGCATTCGTGTAGGTAGTGCAAATGTTTTTCTGGACAATACTCTTCTCGTTTACAAGGTCACCACAACAGTGGACGATTACCTATACAAATAAATTATCTGAACTTTGAAAAGTGGATTTGAGAAAACGAAGCACCTAATTTGCACCCTCTTCTGTTGTAGTCCTATATAATGCCCCACATCACACTTTAGAGCTGGAAGACCTCCCCCTAAAAGTTGTGCGAAACCATGGTTACAAAACAAAGGGATTCGACGTGACAGTTCTCTGTGTAAAACAGAACTTTACAAATAAACAAACCTAAAGAGAATGTGTTTAAAGAGGGTTAATATTAGCCTTTTGTAGGCCAAACGATTGTTCTAAACATGTGTGATCTAGACCCCATAGAATTAGCTTGGTCAAGAAGCTTGTGATTAGGAAAGAAATGTGTCAAGTGATTTATCTTTTAAGATGTAAAATTTTATGTTATATCCCTTGTAACCGGAAAAAATGGCAAGGATTTTATAAACACGAATAAAGTTTTGAGAGTGATTACTAGGAAAACGATGGTTTAGAGAAAAAGCTCATTGAGAGCATTGTCTTTTCTCTGGGAGATGCCAGTAGAGGATTATGATTAGGATTTCATTACGGAGGGGATTTGGTACGTAGGCCACCATGCTGAGCCCACTGTGCCTATGTCCCCAAGTGGGGCACCCTGGGATGAAGGATGAGGCGAGAGGAGATACAGGGTAGCCAATCCAAGGAGCCACTACAGTGCAGAGGGGAGAGTCCCTGCAGTTTACTTAGATAGAGACTTCCCCTGACAAACCAGGACAACGGACACGCTCCCCTACTGCGGGACGGCAACGAGCCCAGCAGCTGAGCCCCAAAGTTCCCTGGCTGGCGGTGCCGAAATGATCCCAGCAGAGGCGCTGAGAATGGCAACCAACCTACCAGAGGGGAAGTATATCATCCCACCATGCATCGCCGAGGTACCCGCCGACACTTCTACCCTTAAAAACACCTCCAGATGAGAGATGTGAAATATTAGAGATGTAATGGAGGGTCAGGAAATTCAGGGGATGTAATTAACCTACCCAACATTTGCCTAGCGACCCGGGAAACCCCCGAAAAAGCCCATGGGTAAGGTAGGTTGGCCATGGGAATCAAACCCGGGCCTCCCGAATGCGGGCCACAGATAAAACCGCCTGAACCATCCCGCTCGATGATGTCAATAGAGAATTTTCTTCTTCCTCCAGCGAGAAAGAACACAACTCTGAAGAGTTACACCACTTTTTGAGAAAGTTCTTCTTTTCTATAAACTAAACAGTACATGGAACTGAATAAAACTCAGTTTCGCGATATACTTTGCGACTCTTTCGCATTACTCTAGCCAGAATGTATATTCCAAACTTGCTATAAGAGTGTCAGAAGTGTTGAATCTGTTATCCATAATTCTTAAAACCGCTCACTCGTTGAATTCCTATCAAGAGTCATGAGTAAACAGTAAGTGGTAAGTCATGCATAAGAGAAGTTGGCCAGAGCAATGGTGACCTAAATATTCACGACGAGAAAGTCCAAATGTATCTAACCCGTAGCGGGTCGAAGAATTTAGCATTGCATAACAAGGAACGAGGATTAATGCAACGAAATTGCATAGCAAATAGGTGGAAGACTATTTGTTCTGGATCCGCGAGTGTTTTCATTTCAGGCGAGTTTTCTGTTTCTGTCTACCCAAGCTCATACACTCCACGATCAATTTTCCTTTTACAATGGTGCACATCTTCCATCAAATATGTGGAGAACAAAAGCCTTTAGTCAAGTTGCTGAAACAAAACAATGAGGGGAAGAAGAACCTGCTGCATTAATTAGTCAAGCGGTTAGTGAAGAAGAAATATTAAATTTCAGCTTTGTGCTTGGACCAAGCAACGTGCCAATGACTCGCAAGTAGCATCGAACTCTGTTTACAAAGAGCGACTATTTTATTTCAGCAGCGCTTCTGCTTTCGTGGGCGCCATCCTCATTTGCATTGTCATGCTCGTTTTAGGGAGAAATAAATGGCCACCGTATTATGATATTTTTAGAAGTAAATGAAATGCAAATTAGGATTCATAAATTTCGCTTCATAAAACGAGCTGTGCTTCGCTTTTAGTTAACTAACGTACAGCCCGCACGCCAGCAATTTGACATTTATGTAGACTTCAGCACACTGCAAATAATAATTTAATTTTTTAGAAAGGAAAAGTGGACGAGAGAGACTGCACTGGATGCGATGCCTGTTTTTG
Organism: Mantis religiosa; assembly: GCA_030765055.1. NCBI lineage: Eukaryota > Metazoa > Arthropoda > Insecta > Mantodea > Mantidae > Mantis > Mantis religiosa. The sequence goes on from CM060953.1 coordinate 147,981,215, forward strand.
CATCAAATTGGAGTAGGAAACCTTGAGTTTCCGCCTGCATGATGGTGCTCAAGTACATTCCGCAATCAAATGCCGTTGGGTGGCAAAACTGTTTCTAGCTCACAACATAATGCTAGCAGGCAACCATATGCCTCTCTGATTGGAGCAAAGAAGTTCACTAATTTAACTGTACTAACAGCCTCAATGTTAGTATCCCTGTTTTTACTTCTACACAGGGCGCCGAGGTAGCGCAGTGGTTTCGTTCGGGCTCTCGTGCTAAGGGTCCCGAGTTTGATTCCCGGCTCTGGGGCTGGTGATTTTAAGTCGGCCTTATCCACGCCTTCACCGCTCTCTAGCACATGTGAAGTGTCGCCTATGCCCAATGTGGTTCGAAGTCCACGGTATAAGCTGTAGGTCTTCTCGACTCACCGTCAACTTCACTATCACCCTATCAGTGGAGGTAATGGACACCGTCCTCTGGGTACCTCCACCCGAGAAATGGGTCCACTTGGTGGGGCAAGGTTAACCCGAAGGCCAAGGTTACCATGTGGGGAGTGTTGGAACAAACAAACAAACTTCCTCTACACTTGCAAACATGCTCGATATGGGGTTTTTACTACAAATTTGTGTTAAATCCCAAAACAGATGTATTTTTATAAAAGTCTCTACAGGTATAAAGTGTCTGTTTATGCATGCAGAATAAATACCGTGTAGGGAAGTTATGAATGTAGAAATTATCCTTTATATAGATTTTTTCTATGGATCGCCGAAAATGGATCTAACGACTTTAATTAAAATGCCATAAATTTGTGGTAAGTTTTGCTGTTTTAAGGAAATCTTTATCAGAAATATTATTTTAAAAAGTAACTAATTTATAAATGTAATACTTAGATACAACATTTACTGCTTACAATTAGCAAATTCAGCTGATATTCTATCCAGTATTTTTAAAAGGTTCTTTTGTAATTGTTTGTTTCTGAAATGATTATTTTTAAGCTTCATGCCAAGGTTCATTTGTTTTATACTGAGGCTGTACTTTCTCCACCACCTCACGCTTCGCATGTACCTGGACTCGACGTAAAGTACGGTTTGGGAATTTTGCGGAAGTTTTAAAGCAATATGTGGTTTTGTGTAGTGTAATCTAGAATACTTTGACCCTATATGTTAACAGTAGAAATTTATACATAAGTGTATGTAAATATGTAGATATAATTTTATAAATTGGTCTTCAGTTTTCATTGAATCCTATACTGATTATAAGCGTAGAACGTTGATTTATATGTTAGTATTTGAAAATTTGAGGAAGATAAAAAAAATGCCTGTGAGTTAACTCATTTAGTTTTTACAAATTTGATTCTAAATCTATCAAAGTTTGTTAAATGTATACCAAAAACTTTAATAACAAAACAGCGAAGTAGAAGTATATTTGATGATATAATACCATTCTATAACATAATTTCAACATAGTTTAGCCCTGTTAGAAACTATATTTATTTTGTTGTGGCGGTAATAAAATACAAAAATATCCCCTGTTATTTATATGTAATGAAATGGAATTGAAAGAGAATGATATGAATATGAAAACCCTCCCAACCCCGCCTCTGCTCAAAGTTTTAAAATACTTGCAGATATTTTGTGGCTTACATACGTCCGGAGAAACAATGTGCTTCATGGTGAAAGAGTTGTCGAAATTGGTTAAGTGTTTCTTAGCATAACTTTACACGCACACTACGCATGCGCATCTTTCCCTATAAGCTCAATATATGTATTTTTGGTAAACTTTTTGTACCGAATGTTTGAATGGAGTATAGTACATAGCTCCTATTTCTACTAGAGTCAGGTGTTTCATCAGGTTTTGTTTTGTTATTACTTCTAATAGAGTGGAGCAAACTTTCCATACAAAATAAACACAAACATAAATGGCTTTTAAGGAACCTCTTATTTCCACCTCAAAACGATTGCACCCCTAATGCCTGCGTTTGGCTTGTTCGTACAGAACGTCTCTGAGAGAGGGTAAATTTGGAAAATAAATTTCTCGGTAGGCCAAGAGCCTGGAATCCCATTGTGTGCAAATGACCCTGGAAGCCTGGTCGATAAATCTACCGTGCAGTTAATCATAGGTCGAGCGACCACCCCCACTTCGAGGATTGACTTCAGGAGTTTTCACTCTCGGCTTCACCGTTATAGCGCTAACGTCGCCCCCAAAATGACCCACTGATTTGCTACAAGCATCTCAAAACTTTACAAAATTCTATTTCATTCTCATGTTATGTTTACATACTTCGTTACAAACTACTCGTAATCTTGTTGATTATTGAGGTGTATATACCTATCTACTTCTATTATACATTTTGTTTGTAGTATAGAAAAACACGGTGGACTGAAGCGTTTTAAAAAGTATGAGGCCACTTTGAATTCCATTCTCTTTGCATGATCGCGAGAAGAAGTAAGTCGCTGGGACAAAATAAGTTTCAAATATCTAAAACCCCACTAATAACAGAAAATGCCCTAGAAATATTTAACGGTACAAAAAAGTATTTATAAACAAATTTTGTGATTTAATGATAGCTATAATGTTTTGTGTAACTTTGCTTATCTCTTAGCTTTCGCACAAATTTTCCATGTAGCCACAGACGGAGGGGATTTCATACTGAGCCTAAGTCAGGCTCCGGAAGGAAGAGAGGAAGGTGGGTGGTGGAAGTGAATTTTTTTTTTTTTTTTTTTTTTTTTTTTTTTTTTTGTAATTTACGTCCTCCAACGTTAATTCATATCAGATGATGAATGGAATGGGTGAAAATAGTGCTCAAATCAGCCCGTGATCCAGGGAGATTATAGTTACCCAACATTCGTCTTTCAGGATAAAAAAAAACGGAAAAAACCTTATCCAAGTAACTCTCCCTGATCGAGATTCGAACTCAGGATCTCTTGAACGTGAGGTAGACACGCTACCATCTACGCTACCAGGCGGGCGAATTGCGGATGTACCGGAACCAGCGAGACAGTATAGGGACTGCAATCTGCACTGAAGTTTGTTCATCTCGACGTCAGATATCTTCGGACAGCCTCACGGATTTCGAAGGGAGACAAGGGCCTATCGGGAATCGAACCTCTCCTCTTCAACCAAGAAATGGTGCCAACATAGTTGCATTCCTCTCCAATGAGACAAATCATTATGTCTGAAATGCCCGTAAGAGTTTTCTTAAATGGCAGGAAGCTGTTGCTAATAAGCATTCTTAAAATCCTTTGGTCTGAGATGGGTTTGAATCTTGTTTGGTTGCAGAACTTAAAATACCAAGTTTTATTTTCCGTTTTTAATTATTTTGTTTACAAACACAGGCGCGGACCTTATTTTGAAAAATAAATCATATGGATGTCACTTCAGATGTTATTATTCCTTTCTTTATGCTTTTTTCATCTTGTAATATGGTCTCCAAACTAGCAATACACGTCCAATTTAGTGTTTGCTTCTAGAAAGAAAATCACACAGAGATTCTAACATATCCAGTGGTTGAAGCATTTCTTAAAACACCGTACTTTGTGAAGAGTTCTGCATAACTTTCTAGAGGCTATGTTGCCAGGATACTGGCTGATACTGTTTCTTTTTAACCCTGAATAAGTATAATATATTCACAATTAGCACAAAAGAAAAAGTTGAAAGGCGTAGTTTCTACGGAAACGGGTGAGTAGCGTGCTGCACCAAATTATTGCGTGAGTGAAGCAATCACTCATGGCACACAGAACATCATTATATGAAAATGTGCTGCAGCAAAAGTTGGTTTTGTGGGGGACAAGACCCTCGCCTCATTTCCGACACACTTTCGTGAACGTACCCAGCACTTTCTTTGTATACGGCCTTTCAAAAGTTGCCTCAAACTTTAAACGTTATACAGTATTCATATCCCTGTCCCCTGCGTGGACTGACTTACCTGCGGTTATCTTATAGTGAGCCAAGCCCTAAGAACAAAGAATTGAATGCACCTTTTAATCTCTCTACCAACTGCCTGCCTGTTGTAAGTAGAGATGGCACTGCGTTCAAGCCAAACATTCCATATAGGGATTTCAAAAAGAATATGTTCGGGGTAACCGCAATCGAGAACAAGGATTTTTATAAAAATAGGTAGGTATACATGTGCGTGTATCTGAACAGCGTAACCCAAAACATTGAATAATTTGTATCTAGGGTGCCACGTGAAAATTCGAGAAAACTCCTCACCACAGACTGCTTTTGCATTTGTTTTTATTTTGTTATTCTTAAACTTTTTGTTCCATTTATACCTCGCCTTTAACTCCAATGGTCATATCGGCAGCCGTTCTCCTTTGGAACATATCGTATTCGTTGAGTTTTAATCATTAGATCACGCACACATTCACACTCTCATTCACACTTTCAGACTCTGAGGAAGATGAATTATCTTGGTCGGAGAAAAATCCCCAACGGGAATCGAACCCGGGACCCCTAGCACGGCAGGCAGGTGCCCTACCGACTGAGTTACGGGGCCAGCCTCTAATGTTTTAAGTAACATACTCGTATAGTTGCGAATAGAAAATCAAAAAAGGTGTTATATGAACATACATACTTGTTTACTTCCTTTTTAAGCACTTTTACTACGCCTGTACCCCACCCAACAACACTCAAGGACTGAACCTCTTGAAAACAGGAAATCACAGCACATGTTCAAAATGACCTTCATTAGCTCCAATGCATCTGTCAACCCGCCGTCGCATGAACTCCCTAATGCGTTGAATTAGACCTGGAGAATGTCGTAGTCTGGCATCCTACCACAATACGAGCACGAAGTGTCTACATCTGCAACTGAAGTTGCATAAACAAGAGGTCTAAAATATCCCCACAAATCAAAATTTAGTGGGTTTAAGTCAAGCGAGCTTGGAGGCCACAGAATTGGTCCAACTCTTCTTATCCATTTAAACTGAAACCTGCCATTCAGAAATCGACAGACAGAAGGCCTGAAATGAGAAGGAGCTCCATCGTGCATGTACAAAGTACCAGTGCCTAACAAGCATACAACGGTGAAATGCATCATCTCCACCTAATTTAACCAGATTTAAAGCGAATGTGTATTACTATACAATTAAACCACTGTACTGTTGTGGGGTTTTGACCACAGGACAGCTACGTATTACATATCTTACCGTGCAAGCCGAGTTGCTAAGAAGGAGCTCTACCTGAAATAAACAGTTTTCGGACCTATGTTTATATATCATTTTTAATCCTGTACCTATATGTAAGAAAAGTCCTTCCAAAGTCTTGACATGCCTTTCTGTTACATCCTGTATATTTAAGACATAAGATTTGAATTTTCTGAGAATGAAATGTAAAGGTCCATTCATTATGAGTGACTTCAATATAACTGTCAAATGGTGTGAGGTAAATAAATTCGTACTATATAGAAACGTATATTTCGCTATAGAATAGAAATTATATGAAATAAAACTCTTTGTGATATTAGCTGTTTCCGAATATCTTTAGTTTTAATATACTCAAGCGGTAAATTGATATACCTACTTTTTGCAACTGTCAAGTACCTATTTGTACTTTTTCCTGGTCATGCAAAGAATATGGCAAAATCCATCATTGCATGAGCCCCCCTTTAAAAAGCTGAACCATGACTTTGGCCTTTACAACTCAAATGTAAATCTTTCATGAACAGTTATCTTGATTAACAAGGATTTCATAAAAATAAGACGTTTTGTAAGAATAGTTTTCAAATGAATGAGTATAGTCATATGAAATTACCATATCAGATTTTGTTTCCACACACTATTGAAGGTAGATCAATGAAATAATTTCTCATACATTTAGCCATGATTCAACATATGATCGCATGAAAATTTAAGTATACTGCATAAAATCCTTAAACAGTGTAAAATCAACATCCAATTACCATTACGCGCGTATAAATGGCATTACATTTTAAAAATTGCTTTTATGTTTTGTATTTATATTTAGTATTTGCATCTTTAAAATTTTCGTGATACAATTTTTGCTCAATTCCTTTCACACTCACACAATTCATTATTTACAGCTGGTAGAAAGATCCAAATGTTCTATTATTTACATTATAGTTCTGGATTTAGTTAACAATTTACATATTTTATTATTTCTAAAACATGTTTTAATGTCACGAAATGTAACCTGTACGAGACCATCTTTTTCTAATTTCACGGCCTTTAAACGTTACACTTACAAAACTTGTTTAATCTTTTTGATGCACATATTCCTGGTGTATGCTTACATTTTCAGCTGTTTTAGATGTTTATTTCATTGTTAATATTCGAAAGGTTGTACATTTTTTACTCAATTTTCATTAAAATTTGCTTGAAAACAGAATAAACCGTGATACCGCACTTGAAATGTCAACTGTGGCTTTTGGAGAATCTGCTACAAGTAACATAAGAGTTTACGAGTGCTAGAAATGTTTCAGACTGTTGAGAGAATGTTGAAGACAACACCTGTGGACACCCTAGCACATCAGTTACTGGCGATAATGAGAAATAAATAAAGAAAGTGTTTCTGGAAAATCGCCAAATCACTTTGTCAGAGGTAAACCAGAATTATAGCAAAATCAATCCTAGAAATGACACCACAATAATATTTTCGCTCACACCTCAATGCTCGTTCCTGTCTCTTTGACAAAAACCAACACTTTAGCTATCGTAGTTGCTGAACATGGCCCCGTGCGACTTCTTTCTATTCCCGAGGCAGAAGAAAACCACGAAAGGACATCATTTGCCACCATTGATGAGATAAAAATGGAATCACTGAAGGGGATGAACACCATAAGGAATAGCGAGTTCCAGAAGTACTTCCAAGATTGGAAAAAGCGCCGAGGGGGGATAACTTTGAAGGGAACAAAGTTGATGTTGATAAATAAATATTCTTTAAAAAAGAAGAAAACTTCCATTATGTTTTGATCACACTTCGTTAAGTGCAATATACGAGGATCATCTGATAAGTCCCGGGCCTCACAATAAAGATAACTTTTAATTTTTCTTCTTTACTTCTCAACATTATCTCCAGAAAGGCTAATACAATTTTCATATGGGTGTTTTAATTTAATTAAACCATCTCTGTAGTGAGATTTATCATGGTCTTCAAGATAACTGTTTACCACATCAATGATATCCTCGTTGATGTTAAATTTTCGTCCTCCAAGAAATTTTTTGAGGTTCGGAAACATGTGGTAGTCACTGGGTGCTAGATCTGGCGAATAGGTTAGATCTTCAATCAAATCGAACTTTAATTCACACATTTTTTCCATTGCAATGACTGAACGATGGGCCGGAGCATTGTCGTGAAGAAACCAGATTTTTTTATGTCAAATGAGGTCTTTTCCTCCTTTCACCTCATCACTCTAACGTTGCATTAAGCTTGCGTAGTAGTAAAATCAATAATCAATAAAAATAATTTCCTGTGCATCCCAGAAAACACTTCCCATAATTTGTTAGCTGACAAAATTGACTTTACCATTTTTGAAGTTGGTTCACCTGGTGCAATCCACTATTTTGACTGTGATTTACTTTCTGGGTTGTAGTGATCTATCCAGGTTTCATCCATGGTAATAAGCCGCCTCAAAAATTCACTGCGAATTTACGGCAGAGCTCCAACTTCTTAACAGAAGCCATTTTTCTTTGCAATGTTTGATCAGGTTTCAACAAACGCGGCACCCAGCTTGCACAGACCTTGTGAAAGCCCAAAACGTTACTTAAAATATTATCTGCACTTTTTATGTTACAGCGTCTGCTATCTCAAACAACTATGGTCTTCCAGGATTAAACGATGGATTTGTTTAATGATCTCTGGAGTTGTGGCTTCCACAGGGCGTCCAGAGCGAGGCTCATCATTAGTGCTCGTACGTCCCATTTCAAACTCTGTAACCCTCCTTTTAATTATTGTATATGAAGGTGCAGAGTCTTTCAATGTACTCTCCATTTCCTCCTTGATATATGTAGGTATTAAGCCTTTCAAATGGAAGTATTTGGTCACCACTCGTTTTTACAAATCCTCCATTTTCGTGAAACTACACTTTTCTTGTTTAAAATGCTGTCATTCAGAAACTAAACAAGCTAGTAACCTGTAACTATGGATACAGGCTTGTCTAGGGTTAAACTATATGATGCTATCCGTCACACTGGCCCAGTGGCACCATCTCTATGTGAGGCCCGGGACTTATCAGCCGACCCTCGTATATTTGAAGGTTTAACTTCTCAAACTATCGTTACTTGGAATATTTTATAATGGCTCATTTTTATTTTTGGAAAAGTAGGTACACAACCACAAAAAAGAATCTATTCTAATTATATCAAGGCAAAAAGACATTGGAATTTTTAAGCAAATTGGTTGAAATTTGTAAAATTTTGCCAACGATACCGACTATTTTTAAACAATAGCTTACCCAAAGTTGAAATCCGATATTGTATTTTCAAGTTATGATCTTTATAGATATGAAGCACATCATATTTTTTTTTCAAAAATGTTTTATATTATTCTAAAGACCTCTTAGTGGATGTTTATTGTGAATAATCTATATTTCATTGTTGAATTGAGATAGCTGAGAGTTTAAGATGATTTATATCCTATGTAAAGATAACTTAGAAAACAATATAAATATAAGAAATATGCAGTCGCTGATTGGGAAAAAAATCATAAGGTTTTATGTTGGATGAAGTAAGGACCACAGTTTCAGCTTACAGCATTTCTCACGTCATATAGCAGGCTTAACAAAAACGTCATTCTCGGGTTGAGTATTTAAGAGTCCTTATATGCTGGGGAATCTTTGTCTGCTTCAAAAACAACACACATACAGTTGTGTTTCACTTGTTTTTAATGCACGTGAGCGTTGCTAAGAGATAAATGGGATGGAATTCCTTTACGAGGAGAAAGAAAAGACTGTCGAGAAGTGACCCGTTACATATGTATGCCATCAGTAGCGTCATTATCCAAAATGGCCTCTTTAAAACGCATGACAAACAATTGAAAGCCGTCTCAGAAACAAGTGCGGAGGTAATAATGGCGCAAACCTTCTGCTTTTGTGCTTATTCGATAGAGTTGGCTTTGTCTCCGTACCCATTTGGCAGCGCGAGAGGATTTAGGCTCAAAACTGCCACCCTCACCATTTGGCAATCGGATTGTACTGCTGCCATCCACGAGTTTTTTTTTTTTATTGTATATCTTAATGGAGGTGCCAGCATCATTTGAGGTTGAAAAGGGGAGATTGATGCGCCATCAGCACACACTGGCGGCGGGCGCACCAAACTATATTGCTAATTTTACTGTTTTTTGCGTTGGATTCCAGGTGACAGTGCAACGTGTCAAAATGGTTTAGCGTTTATTCATTCAACGTCATATGGCTAGTGAACAATAACACAGTGTGTTTCGTAATTTGTTTGAATCCATGGTCCGTGGGATTTAATGCAACAGAAGGGTAAAGCAACGTTAAGGTTTGTCGGAGTATAAAACAACATAAAATTACACAATGTTTTAATCTCTTTACTAGCAAAAACAAAATTAAAAAGTATTTAATTACATTGGTTTAATCTTTTTCACTTGAAAAAGATAGTAAAGGAATTTCTAACCAATTCGAGGAGCAAAATCAAATATACCAATTAAAGGATGCCGCGCTAAAACTAATGTATAACTTTTAAAAACTTTTCACAAAGTTATAACTACAAATATTGTTTAGCAGCGCCGAAAGCACGGAAAGACCAGTTTAATCATATAAACCTATCATATAAATTAGTGAAAATGTAAGTGTTAGTCCTCTGTTACTTACCTAAAATTTTGCTGTATTTGAATTCTTATTAAGACAGGATTTTCAGAACTAATATTGCAAAGTTGTGATAAGAGGTAGTACCACAGTAGGATACAAAAAGAAAGCAAGAGAAAATAAAAGTGATTATAAAATTAAATTAGAATATATGAAGAATGAAATGCTATGAAACAGCCATATTCGCTCGGTATGACAATTTGATCTCGTTACTTCCACTTTTTCAAGCACCTTCGATTTGCACATCATTAGACATGTTGGCTATTGCTTTTTCAATAATAAGATAAACAAAAAACTAATTGGTAACATAACTATAAACGGAGACAACAATCTATTGATAAACACTTTTTTCCTGTAGAAATTCATCTAGGTGAATTATAAAATATAACATCAATATTCACTTAATATATATATATATATATATATATATATATATATATATATGTGTGTGTGTATCGTTACAATGAATGGATTGCTATGTACATTTGATATCCCATAAGGAATCTCGGAAATCGAAAAACCTGGGCACAGTTTTCTCAAAATCATTCCGTGTCAATCGCAGTATACTGCTGTAATGTAGCTGCTATTAACAGCACGTTACGAATTCTTGCTGATTAAACGCAGCATACGTAACAGAACGAAGACTTATGAAAACCCCGAGTCGGTATCGGTATTGCTCTTACGGTTGTGCGTAAGTACTCTTGGATAAAGTATTCAATGAAGGAAGGAAGTAAGTAAGCAAGGAAGGAAGGAAATGGAAGGAATTCCTTAAGTGAAACATATGGCCTTCTGAACCGCGCAACCTCGAGGCCCGTAGGCACGGGTTGAGAATCAGAGGTTTCCTAATCAGAGAGATTCCGGGATGAAGGATCAGCCCAACGCCAGAAGTGAAAGTACGAGAGATAAGGTGATAGGAAAAATGACGATGGAGCAATCGGTGGAATGCTGGCGGGGGAAACCGGAGGACCCGGAGAAAATCCTCCCCAGGTTCGTGTTTTCCACCATAAAACTCACTTTGTGGTCGCCTGCGATCGAACCCTGGCCGCCTTGCTGAGAGCCAAGCGGTTTAACCACTCAGGCATCGCACAAAGTTTTACTATTTGGTATTTAGTACTAAAACTGGAGCGTTTAGAACCGATATCTATTTTTCCAGTCTAATATATGTGCAGTGACATTCTCACTTTCTAGTTTAGTACCTCTTTGCTTCTATTTACGCAATGCTAACTTACAATCACTTCCTCTTTTTAACAGAAATACAAAGCGTAAACAGGTGTCTTTAACGTTCCTTTATATCTCTTTTGCTCACACCAACTTGCACTGCTAGTAATTTCTCTGACGTACACACGTTTATCTCTTATACTGCCTGCTACTACACTCCACTGCTCACACTGCCACAGACCTACAGCACTCTTGCAAACCGACCCACCCCGCTGGGCTTCGCATTGCTTTTATACCCCGCCGGTCGCGGAAGAACATTCTCGAAGTGGAATTTTCTCACTCTGCCGACTCCCTTCTGGGGGTGCCCCACTTGGGGGTACCTCCGTGCCGAATCCCCTCCATAAAGTAGTCTAGTCCAGTCCTCATATGATTGCCTTAGTAACGAAAAAATAACAAGCACTCCGTCGAATACAACACCATAACGTTTTATTCTTACAGCAAAATCGTTACAGAACATTTTTGATAAGTTCAAAATAAAGATACATTTTCCATATAAAAGCTAGTTTAGGCTGAAGGGATTTGCTTGAACAGGTTTGTGTTTCAAGATGAACTTAATATAAAAGTTAACATTCATACACACTATTAAACATAAATAGCCACAATAAATAATAAAGGCATTTTTGAAAGAAAAAAGAAGAAGTTCAGTTGTGAGCCATATAACCCGATAAATATTAAAATTATGTTCATCTTCAACGAGAAAATGTTCAAGATGATGTGTAATTAGTAAACGTAACAGACAGACAAAACCTTATTTGTCACATTCACATGGTATTCTCTACTCATTCTTCAGCAAACTGTTGTTAAAAAGCTTATTCTTAGATCTGCTTCATGTTAATCGAGATATGTATTTATAAAAATGTCTTTATTACATAAGTATTTTGTTGTAGCTATAGAAATAGGGTGTCCTGCACCGTGGCGTAGCGGGCTTAGGCAGCATGCCTTGCTCCCTGCCATGGAAAGCGGCCCCGGTTCAACCTCACTCATGGGGTGCGGATTTTAAGTCCCGGGTGCAGGACCGGTGCCCACTCATCGTAAGGAAGGTAACGAGCTTACGCCTGATAAGCGGCCCTGGTCACGAAAACCAACATTTCGGCTGGGGGATGCCGAGATGCTGACCACATCTCCTCCCCGAATCGTTTGGATGATCGCCCACCTATCCGGTACGTAAGTGAGCGTGAGGCCGGCAGTTGGGTTGGTAGGCCTTGGCCCTCTTAGTGCAGTCGCGCCAAGGTTTATTTATTTACTTTTATAGAGATAGGGTAAAGCAGTAGGCTTAAACAATTGCTAAATCTTTTAAGAGCTGTTCGCTATGTGTTGATTTTTAAGCTCCGCTCTTCTTAAATAGCCAACAGATAAAATAATCTGATATTTGCACTCAAATGACTCCTTTTCTTCTACTTCATTAAGTATAAATGTTTGTAGAATCTTATTTTTGCTTATTTTCTAGCAGGTATAATGGAAAAAGAGGTAAAAACGTAGGCTTAAACAACAGTCAAATCATTAAAGAGCTGTTACCAAGGAAACAGCTTTGAAATTTCATTCTATTTGTACAGTTAGAATCAAACACGAATAAATTTCTGTTTGAGAAAAGTATAAATATTTGAAAATTTAAACAAATATCAAAGAAGATCTCATAAATGTTAGCTTCATTAACACAAATTATTTTAAATAACTAGATCTATAGATACTATTTGTAAGTTTCTGCCCTCCAGAATGGGGGAAGCCTCCCCAGTTGAATAAAGCCTGCAAAAGAGCAGTTCTATCAGCTGCTACCGAGGACCCTGCTCTCCTCTGTGTTAATCTGACAACCTTATCTCCTCTCACCTCACCCCTCCCTATCGAGGCGCACCTATCAGGACTACGTAACATCATCTACATGCCGAGTCGCTAAATATCCCCAGCACATCTCGTCATAGGAGGTAGTAGAGAGAGTAATATGATTTCGCCAATATAATCTGAAGAAGTTACATAAAAGAAAGCGATAGTGTGTAGAAAAAATGCTGAAGAACACATTGTGCCCATCTTTTTGGTTAATGTTGCGCTGAGATTTCCCCTGCACCCTTGGGATATCGGGAAATGCACTAGTGGTGTCTTTATTCACTCGATGTCTCAGCAACACTGTGTTTCTTCCCCAAGGCTCTATTGTCTATCTTCCTGCTATTATCCTGGGACGTTCTGCGAGTCTTGGGTTCAGTTCCATCGAGCGCATGAACGCTGTAGAACACAAACTGGTATCACATGATTTTCTCTAGGTTATTATTATATCTCTTCTAAAATCTATTCTTTCTTTTCTATGCTAATTGATATAAGGGTTTAGAGAAACAGTTCCATAATAGCTTCATTTTGTTACTCAGATTGGAGTGATAAATATTTATATGTACTGGCTACTTTGTATTCACGATAGCAACACTGAAACTGTTTCTAGAGTGATATGTTTCTAAAGCAAATTAGCTTAGTTTAATTTTTGACAGCTACTTTGTAATGTTTTGTGAGTATTTTGGCTTGTAGTTTATTCATTCGCTTTAATCGCTTATTAATTATTATCATTTAAATATTTCGTATATACCCAAAAATGAATTTTCCTAGCGAACATATCCAAGCTATGATTTATTTTCTCTCGAATTTCAGTGGTCATTAACGATTAAAGAATTGCAAGACTGGCTTAGGAATGTATCTCACAATGGATCTCCACCTAATGCAACAATTTAAAATGGTGGGAAAGTTTAAGAGATAGTTTTTTTCTTAACAATGAATTTCGTGAAGAATGCTCAAGAACTCTGGCTGCTGGCACTGTTCGTGCAATGCTTAAAGAAAATCCACCGACATCCTATAAGTTTATTTAGATGATATTAGACGTTGTGTTGGACAAGTCCAAAATGTTTTATATACGTGATAAAACTTTCTTGTCAATATATTCCACATGAACTGACTCTCGGTAAAATACAACTCTGTGGTGTAGAAGAACTATGAGAAAATTCCAGGGTGTTCTTCAAATATGGCTTTGAATATCTTCAGTTTATTGCTGCTGTCCTGGAAAGAAAAGTCTGTTACTAATCCGCCAAAAGTTCGACGAAAGCAAAACTGATAAGAAGATGGTTTCTAGCTTTTTTCACCTTTTTTCCTTTTTCTTACTTCCTTTTTTAATTGCTACTGGAACATTAGAAGTTAGACCTATCGTTACTGGCAATGGATTCACAAATGTCTGTTTATCAAATTTTTTAAAAAAAAATTGAAACGCACACAAAAGGAACCAATATTACATAATGATAACCTATCGTTGGATGGATAACAACTGAGTATCTGGATACCTTAAAGATCATCACCATGGACTCTCCACCAATGTGCCCAGACCTTACAGTCCTTTTTGTTTACAAAAGTTCAATGTAACTTTCATGAAATCGCCTTTAAGCCGTAGATGAAGCAACGGAATTATTATACGAGCAAAGTGTCTGTTGAAGAGCGCAATCATTGCTTTAAGAAATGGTAAAGACCAGGTAAGCACTGGTAAAGTTTACAGAGCTATAAACATGCAGTGATGTTAAATATCAATATTTGAAAAGCAATAAAATTATTTAAATTTTTTAGAGAGCGTACGCTTTTCGGCCGGAGTCAATATAACTGGAAGTTATTTTCGAGCTGTTATGCCGTGGTCTCCTAGAGTTAGAATATCCAGACGTTTCGTCCACAACTGCAGCGGACATCTTCAGTGGCGTGGTTGTGGAGGAAACGTCTGGAAATTCTAACTCCAGCAGACTACGGCATAAAGCCCGGAAATAACTTGCAGTTATATTTAAATGTTTATTACTATTATGTGTTTGATTTTTTAAAATTGTCAATGCCACTCTCGTATTGTCAGCATCTTCAACGTATGTGATTAGAACATTTTCAAGAACATGCCTAATTTCAAATTACCATTTACACGGAGAAATTTTTTTCTACAAATTGTCTGTAAATATTATAATTATAAGACAGTACATATTTATAAGAACACTAAAACCATCTCTTCGCTCTATATGACACTATAGGTTGTGTTCACTGATTTTGTGTGCAATGAGATGATAAATTGGAAAGAAAATTAGGAGGGAAACGTTCAAGACCTAAATTTAAGGTACCTCCATAGTGTTTATCAATTGTAAGAACTGAGCAAAACCTGGGAGAAAGTCAGTGAAGATGGTCCCAGCGAAATTTGAGCCGTAGCTCTCTTGTTTACGAGGCCGTGGCTTATTGACCTACAGTACAGTACTTTTGAGATATTGGCATGACTAATAAAATAAACTACTTAAACCTTCTGTGAGCTACGTGTGAAATTAGTAATTGTATCTAGTGTACTTATTTTCTATTGGATAATCTATTCTTTACTGACTGTATAAATAATTGCCTCATAACTTTGTAATTAACTCAAACTTAATGAACGGGGTTGTTGTTTTAATAAAAAAGATATTCATAAAAATAATTGTTTAAAATACAGTTTAGTTATAAATATTTATCTTAAGCAGTCTATAAATATTCTCCAATACACAAGAAAAACCTTTTAGTTCGTTCATAGAAATAACCTATGAGGCCTGTTCAATAAACAATGATCACTTTTTTTTGACAACGTACCTTTACTCATCTTCATAATTTGATGGTCCTTCTTAAAATAATCTCCCCTGAATGCGATGCACTTGTCTCAGCGTTTCTGCCAGTCTTCAAAGGCATGCTGGAAACCATTTTTGAGATATCCTTCAAAATCGCCTCCGCAGCCTTCACCACTGCTTCTGATGATGAATAATACCTCCACGAAGGCGTTTCTTCAAGTTAGGGAATAGAAAAAAGTCACATGGGGCTAAATCCGGACTATTGGGAGGGCGAGGGATGTACTCCACTTTAATTTTTGCAAAATATTCAGCAACAACACTGGCAATATGCGGCCCCGCATTATCGTGGTGCAGCATCCAGCCTGCTTCACGTAATTGTGGTCTTTTGCGCCTGATAGGGACTTGCAATGTTTTCAGGACATCCCTGTAGTATTGTCCAGTTACTGATGTGTGTGCAGGTACAACATGCTGATAAACCTTTCCATGAATATCAAAGAATGAGGTGACCATAACTTTCCCAGCAGAAGCAACCACTTTTGCTTTTCTGGGGGTTGGTAATGAAGGAAATTTCCACACTGAGCTTTGCTGTTTGCTCTCAGGATTAAAATGATGTAGCCAAGTTTCGTCAGCAGTGATTACATTTGAAGGAAACTCCGGATCTTCCTCTAACATCAACTTTAACTGCATGTTACCTCCATTGCAGTGGTAGGCGATACTGAACATGTCTGAACTTGCCTGGTTCTCACAGACGGAAACCAGGAGTATAACAGTGAAACTACTACGGCGTGTTTGTTTCACATTGAGCTAACAGAATATAATAAGATTGAAGTTTCGTGCGAAAAATTATGACCGTAAAAAATTATGATCATTCTTTATTGAACAGCCCTTGTATATAAACTTGCTACTCACAAGGCAAAATGACAATTCAGCTCTTGTGCCATAGCCCGCCTCGGTAGCGCAGATGGTAGCGTTTCTGCCTTACGTTCAGGAGGTCCCGAGTTTGAATCTTGGTCAGGGTGAGTTACCTGGATAAGGTTATTTCAATTCCTTTTCCCTTATTCTGAAATACGAATGCTCTAAGCTCTAACTCTAAGCTCTATTGACCCTGGGCTCATTTGATTCATCGTCCGATATGACTTAACGTTGGACGACGTAAATTAAAGAAAATCTCTTTTGCCATAGATAGAGCATAGACTCTATAGGTTCAACAGAGTTGTAGGTATATATCTCATGTCCTAAGACCTACAGAAGTATTATTATCCCACCCCAGGACGAACTTATGAAGAAAACACAGGAGACTACAGGCCACAGAGGCGCGAAATTCCTTAAGAGTTCCTGACTCGAAGACCATCCCACTACTGGAGCTGCCGAAAGAGGGCCCTAGTGTCGTTAAAGCAAACATACCTTTCGATCTGTGTTTTCTTTTATAACAGGGAAGTCATAGTGCAAATGCAAGTCACACTAATTTGTAAACAGAAAGTTACACTTGCGTAAGAAGACCTTTGTGCTTTTTACACAAGCTTCGTTACACGGAAAGTTCATTGTAAGTGTCAAAAATACTTAACATGTAAATTACTTACTGCTTGGAAGATATAAGCGATAGGTGAACATATCAGGACACGAAAATGCACACATCAAGTCCATGTTGTTCACAAGAATGCACTGCTTGTAGAGAACGCAAGTGAGTGGCGGGGTAAAGCAAAAAACTACTAAATCACGTTCCATATATCACGTCAGAAAGGAAAAATATGAACGTAGTTTTTGTTTCGAACTTGTATTTTTAGAGCGAAACGGAAAATAATAAAAGCAGGATGCAAGTTCCCCCAACCTTGGCAGAAGGCTTTTCAGGTTACGCTCCCTGCAGTACGTTACTGCAATTACATCCACTTTTAAACGAATCATCTCCAAGTGCAACCCTTGTGACGTGGATTTTGCCTGCATTCGGCTCAAAAATTCAATATTGACATTTCGCTGGAAATGCATTTAAAAACCTCTGAACCCAAGAGAAAGTCTGTCTCGCTAGCTTAATTCAAACACATAAAATTAGGAAACAAACCTAATGCAGACATTGTTTATTCATATTCATATTTATTGCAACTGAATACAGTGTTTGAACACAATTAAGCCATGTCATTTGTAATACTCTCTCTTAAAACTAAAACGATTAGAAGTGTCAAAAAATTGTCACTCATCTTCTCTCTCTCTCTCTCTCTCTCTCTCTCTCTCTCTCTCTCTCTCTCTCTCTCTCTCTCTCTCTCTCTCTCTCTCTCTCTCTCTCTCTCTCTCTCTCTCTCTCTCTCTCTCTCTCTCTCTCTCTCTCTCTCTCTCTCTCTCTCTCTCTCACTCACTCACACACACAATATATATATACAAAACATAATTATTCAAAATCATCGAAGTTATCAAAATATTCAACTATACCGTAATAGACTTTGCTTAACAAGAATATAGTCAGTTTAGAGTTAAACTTAGCAGCTGACCCAGTATTTTTTAGGCTTTCCGGAAGCTTATTGAGTAGTCTTGGACCAAAGTATTGGGGCTTATGTTCAAAAAGTGTTAGCATGTGACCTTTAACTGTATAGTTATTCTTTCCCCTTGTTTCATATGTGTGGTCATCGGAATTTGTGGAGGTTATATTCCTGCTATGTACATAAAGTGTTGTTCGCAGAATAAATATGCAGGGAAGAGTGAGTATGTTTATTTTTTTAAATACGGCCTGCATTTTCCCAGCTTTAATAACACATCACTTTGAAAAATAGCTTCGTCTACTGTTTTAAAACGTTTCTAATATGTCTTTAAAAATTATGAACCTGATTTTTGAGATAGGAAATAAAGTTCTTAACCTAAATGTTGTTATATAACTTTGTTTTTCGAGTAACCATAAGATACACATAAAGGTTTGTTATACCAAGTGTTTAGAATTTAATTATTCACTTTATATCGTAGAAAAACATTTGTGCATTAACAGTTTATATTTGCTATCTCGCTTTTTAAGTACGATGCTTTGTTACTCATACTTCATGCAAACAGTTTAACGATATTTCACATCTCTAACTACAGTATTGTATGTATGCCTTCACAGCATATTTCCTATTAATAATTTATGTTTATATTTTTCAAAATTAAATAAAATGGGCGAAAGATAATAAAATTTTGTGTAAGAAATGTGAGGAAACCTATCAATATATACATTTAATTTGGAGGATAATGACGTGTGACAGTTCCACAGCAGACTCTCAGTAAAACTTCACGTGGATGGAGCAATTAGTTATTTGGCATTCATTCTAGGACAAGATACAATCGTACGGAGAAGATTTGGCATTGTGACCAGGGGCATGCCTGGGAGGAAGAATGAGTCGAAAGAGACAGAGAGCGGTCGTTCCAATGAGCCACGACAGTGCAGAGAGCAGGATTCCTACACTTTACCAGTTTGAAACTCCCTGGCAGGCCAGAACAACCGGCATCACACCCTACTGTGGTCCGGAAACGGACCCACTAGACCGAGTTCGGAGACCGGAGACCGTTCTACCATAGGAGGAAGTCTCACCAATATCATTCTACCATTTAGCGCAGACACATACCCTGAAAGGGATGAGAGATGATATGAAATGATAATGGAGATGAAATGGAGGGACATGCAATTAGCCTACCCAGCATTAGCATGGTGACCCGGGAAACCCCGCGAAAAAAGACCCACGGGAATCAAAGCCGGACCTCCCGAATGCGGTTCACGTCGAAAACGCCTGAGCCATTCCGCTGGGTTTTGTGTTCATTCCAAGAACCATGAGGACATGTTAACCAAACAGCCTGCTACAAACTAGAAACGAACCCGTGTCTCCAGCGTGAGAGCCAAACATGTTTTCTGCAGCACAAAGTACAGCAGAAATTTGATTGTGTTACCTAAATGAGGTTTTCTCGGGGTTATACTACCCTTTACATGCAACTATTTCTTTCGAAAATTTCTTTTTATTATGCTCTTTTGAGTTAAAATGAACATATATTAGATATGTTTACTTGATAAGTAAAATATGTATCTCGAATTCTCTGAGAATTGCCTTAATTCGAAAGCAATTTTGTGTAATTTTATAGATAAAACTGGCGTATTTTAATTTTGGAGCAGTTATTTTAGATCAAATCATATAGAAATTTTGATAGTTTTAATCTTCCTATTTTAAATTATTAAAATAATTCATCATAAAATGTTTAAAAACTAATAAAAAAATTTACGAGATTAAGAAACAATTGAAGAAGAACTTGTGATTTTGTAAATTATGAAAGAAGGAAGATGAAAACTGTGAAATTTATTTAATGTCAATATTTTAGGTTAATTCCTTAGGAGATGTTATACGAAAATCAAAATCATCTGAAATAATATTTAGATATAAAGAAAAAATTGTAAAAAAAATTGCCTAATATGGTAAGGATACGTTGGTCATTAAACGTGACGTTGACCAATCCAAAACTGTTAATTGTCATAAGAACGACGATTCAATAAGCTACATGGCAATATGATAGCGGGGGTTTTCGTGTCGAACCGTGGGATAGAAAAGACATGTTTCTGAAAATCTTATATTTCAGAAGTTATATAGATACTAAACTGATATTACTATGTGTATCAAAATATATGTATATTTAAAATTCGTTTAAAGAATTATTGATGTGTTCTATCTAATCATTATTAGATCAAATAATAAAATTTGAAGTATTTAAAATGTGAAAGAACGCGTAAGGTTATTTCACCCATAGTCATAAATTCAGTTCCCTCAGGTTTCTATACGATACTACCCTTGAAAATTAGAGCGTCTCGTGCATCATCTGGGGCAACGTTGGGTAACATCGAAGAGGATCTACAACAAACTTGGATGGCAGATCTCAGCAAAAGCTTAGATCGAGCTGGATCTACTATTCCATCTCAGAGTAAGGATCGAGCAACAACGCCAACATCAGGATCACATTTTCTTCCCACTGCTGGAATACCGTCACAAGTCATAGATGAAAATGCACACACAAAATATAATAGTACATTATGCAACGAGACTATAATGGTAGTAATTAAAATGTGAGTTTAATAATTATGAAACGAGTGTGTTAATTACCATTATACACTCGTTGCATACGACTGTTTATGCTTTATCATGTATCTAAATTAAAGGTTTCAATTCAAAGAATTCATTTTTGGTTTGAGGGATATGTTACACTCGTTATTGCTTTGTCTTTGTCGTTATTCTTTAGTCTGAGACGCAGTACGTAGTACGTAGGCGCAGAAATATTGATTACTTCCCTATAAACTGCTGTTAAAATGTGACACAGTTTAACTTAAAGACGTTGAAACAAACATTAATATAATTAACAAAATAAAGTTACTTTTATCATAAGGTATTAAACATCAGGTGTAAATATTTTGGCGTTTTTTTTTTACCTTTATATCCTTCTGATTTGCGTTTTAAGAAGCTGTTCTTTTTTTTTACCTTATCCAGGTAACTCACCCTGACCGAGATTCGAACTCGGGACCTCTTGAACGTGAGGCAGACATGCTACTATCTACGCTACCGAGGCGGGCTAATAATAAGCTGTTCATTTTTAAGTATTTAGATACGTCAATTTGATGCCTAATGTTGAATGTTGATTTGAAAATAGAGTAGTGAGTCCACAACGTCAATGATTTCATATTTTGAGACAATTCTTCGAAATACACTAGGAATATATTTTCTGAGAATTTATTTATATTTTTTGATATTCTCCAATCCATGAATTGTGATTAGAATTTCTGGTACATCATTCTTGACTTTTGAGGCAACAAGTAATTGGTAACATTGAGTGCTTTTTCCATAATTTCTGGGGGTGTAAGTTGGATGTCACTGTTACTAGTATGAGATACTTTGACTCTTTTCTACAACTGCCGCTAGTATCGTTGTCGATAAAATAGAATAATCGATACTTGCACTTTCACAATGTTACGTGGCCGCTTCTGATTGGTCAAATACCAATACTTTATTGAACAGGTGTACTTTAATGAGGACCACTAAAGCACTGCTACCAGTAGTATAAATAGTAAATTTTGGAATGTTCGAGCATAAATATTGTCACAAGCGACTGTATTAATTAATAAAAATAATAACTCATGTGACTTCAGTAGTACGTGTGACGTCACTCCACCAAACTTTGATATAAGTGAATGTAAAGTGTGAATATCATTCTCTTTTGTGTGCAGGTCTCGGACTTGCCAGGGCGTGATGCCCTGGCTCTGTAAGATAACGGCCGCTATGGTCACTTATGCAATTAATTAGTTTAGTAAATATCCTTATTAAGTTGATTGTAATGTTAATTAATGTCACTCTTGTAGTTTTTTGTAACCTAATAGAAAATCCCAACCTCTCGCAAAGCATGCATTTCGTACCCTGAGTAATTCCCCCGTGTACGATCTGGCCATGTGCTCCTTAGCTTTTAATAATCCATAGTTAAATCGTCACAATATTTAAAAAAAAACAAAATGTGTTTCTAATACTGTTTTTATGGTATACGCCAATTGGGTTCTAATTGGAGCTATGAATTCTCTTATCCTCAGGTGAATGGTTGTTGGAAATGGATTTTGGTTGTTGTTGGCTACTCAGTCGTATTAATAATACTTTGTTTGTTGTAGAATTATTTGGTTTAATTCTTGAATCTATGTTTGCTTATCGAGTTGGATCGGTGACCACCTGTTAGTAAAATTCCTAACATTTCAGACTTCGAAATCTTCGCTTTTCTTCTTAATGCACATGAACACGTCCTTCCTGTCGTAGTATCAACTTGTAAGTAAGGTTTTTCTTACTTCACCATTCAGTTCGAACCTTATTCTGATCCCCTCTGTAACTTTATCACATGACCAAACTATGTCAGCCTTCTCAAATGTTACATTATTATTGGTTTCTCATTTTATTCAGAATTTTCGCATTGGTTTGCAAAACTCATATGACTCACTGACGTTCCGCCCACCCTGAGTTGGGGAACGCCTACCCTGAGTTGTTTGTAACGGTATGCATCGTTACCAAATCAGCGAAGTAAATCTCTTTAGCGTTCATGCCCAACTGCATTTTGAAAGCCCTTTGTCCCAAAACATTCCTGGCTGAAAGAATACAACAGTTCTCAGACATTGAACTTTTACAAGCACAAAGAAGGTAACGGTCCTTTCTTCCTGTCTCTCCGACGTGTACAGATTTTTACAAGAATATTTTCTCTTTCTTGTCTGTATGCTAGTATATATGTTGTATTACATTATATTCTTCCCTTCTTATTGTTTAAGTCTACTGCTATTTTAATTATTATTTTATCCACTCTAATTTCATATTATTATAACAAGATTTTTATATTAGTTTAGCAAAGCATTTCTATTAATTTATCTTCTTTTTTAATTATCTGACTTCGATTAATTCGCTGCCTCCTAATCGCTGCCGGTTACAAATGCTTTTAAATTCCGTTTGAATTTCAGTGTTTATATATACACACAGACAAAGAGAGAGAGAGAGAGAGAGAGAGAGAGAGAGAGAGAGAGAGAGAGCGAGAGAGAGAGAGAGAGCGAGAGAGAGAGAGTGAATATTGCAAAGATCATCCAAAATGAAGAAGTCTTCCTAGAAAATTCAAGATATACTTTTCATTTGGTACGAAAATATTTTTTGACCGAAAATGTTATTCAATTTTAAGAAAATCACCATTTTCGAAAAAAAGTTCCATATAAAAGTAGAAGGATAGTTTGTAGGAAGCTATCTTGAAAATCTTTGTATCGCATACTTCAAAGGTGCTGAACTAAGACGAAAAACATGAAAAATTCCTTTTTATTCACACATTTTCCGAAAAATCTTGATATACAATAAACCAAGATGGAGTAGACAAAGTAACGTAAATGTAACACGCAGGCTTATTCATTAAAACATCAAAGTGTAGTCTGATTAAAGTTTGTGATATAGTGACCTGTGTAATAGCTCGATTGATTTCAGTCCGCTACCACAAAGTTTTTCATCCCATTTGACATGCACGTTCATCATCACCTTGATTACCGACAGAAATGTTTGGAATGGAGTGCACTCGAGGATGTTATCGAGCAGAAGCTCTCCATTCAAGGGGTGTCGCACAACTGCAAGAAGCTAATTGCCTCTTGATCACAGAGATACGGCGCACACGCTTCTCCCTTTCAAGTCACAAGCAAGGAGGCCAAGCTGTCTTCTTTTGTAAAATGAGCACGCACTTTCATTGGGCTCAAACATTTAAATGGAAATTTCACAGAGAATACCCGTTTTGAGACGCCTTGCGTAGCGCAGCTGTAAAACAAAACGGAACATAAGTACCGAGCCAGATAGCTCAACGTTAACTTGCGAAGCTCACGGACCCGGGTTCGATTCTTGTTCTTGTTCGTCCAGTCCGATTGTACTGATTTTCTCTGGTCGTTAGGTGAATGCTTAAATTATTTCTCTCTTACCGCCATTTATTTCCTATAATGTTCATTTTAACTCCATTTCATTCTTATCTTTCAGGCATGTTTCTATGTTTCGAGGTTATGCTAGTGCAGATGTATGCTCAAAACATGGACTACTACCCGAGGGAAATTTTTATCTTCTCTAGGAAGCTCCAGTAATGTGCTGGAACTGTTAGACACTTCTGTGATCTGCAGCCTTCTGTGGCTTCCTTCACTATCCTCTTTGTGGTGCTAGCCCAATCGTGATTTATGTTTTAGTGTACGAGGTGTCCCTCTTAATTGTACAAACTATAGTCTAAGTTACGAGGGTGGGTCAAAAAGTAATGCCTCCTATTTTTTTCTCTCTCTTTTAATTGCCAAGAAAATTAAATCCAATTTACATAGCCTGAAAACTACAACGTTGACGATTTATTTGTCACTATGCAATACAATCGCCGTCCTTTTCCACAGTTTTGGTCCATCTTTTAACTAGGGCATGTATTCCGGTGTGGTAAGACACAAGGTCTTGCTTCCTAAGCCATTGACACACGGACGCTTTCACAGCCTCCTCATCTTCAAAATGAATCCCACGATGAGCTACCTTTAGTGGCCCGAACAGATGGAAATCTGATGGTGCCATGTCAGGACTGTATGGGGGTTTCTGCAGTGGTGTAACGGCTGGTGTGTGGTCTTGCATTGTCAGACAAAAGAAGAACATCTGCCATAGTTTTTGTTGGGCGAACTCGGTGAAGACTTGCTTTCAGCTTTTTGAGAGTTCTGACGTATTGGGCAGAATTTATTGTGCATCCCTGCTCCAAAAAAATCAACCATAAGCACATCCTTTGCATCCCAAAACATTGTCGCTATAACTTTCGCTGCCGACCGCTGAGTTTTGAAATTTGTTTCTTCGGTGACGTGTGATGCCATTCCATTGACTGCCTCTTTGAACCAGGTTCCAAAAAATGAACCCACGTTTCGTCTCAAGTAACAATTTTTTTTTTCAGAAAATCCTCTCCCTCCAAATTGAAGCGCTGCAAGTGTTCGGAGGCTATTGTTTTTCTTGTTTCTTTGTTTTGGGAGGTTAACATTCTTGGTACCCAACGTGAACAAACTTTTGAG
Organism: Mantis religiosa; assembly: GCA_030765055.1. Taxonomy (NCBI): domain Eukaryota; kingdom Metazoa; phylum Arthropoda; class Insecta; order Mantodea; family Mantidae; genus Mantis; species Mantis religiosa. The sequence goes on from CM060953.1 coordinate 148,006,321, forward strand.
TAACCCAGTTGTTGAATAATCGTCATCACACTGCCTTTACTGAGGGAGGTAATGCGACACAATTCACCTGTTGTTAACCGGCAATCACCACGATTGATGGCATCAACTCGCTGAATGTTGCATGGAGTCACTGCAGTCACCGGCCTGCCGCTTCGCTTTTCATCTACCAGTGGTGTTTGCCCTTCAGCTTCGTTATAGCGACGAACCCATCGTCTAACAGTGCTGACATCCACCGTCGCATCACCATACACATTTTTTAGCCTTTCGTGAATGCGAATTGGCGTTTCACTTTCCGCAGTCAAAAATTCAATCACAGAACGCTGTCTAATACGAATGTCGATGTCAGCCATTTTGCAAGAGGATGCAGTGCTGCCACCTGTTGACTTAGGAAGTTACTACTGCAGGGGATTGGAGAAGAAGGTTTGAGGAATTGCACCAAACTCAAGGTTTTCACATAACTTACTTATTTAAGGGAAAAATAGGAGGTATTACTTTTTGACCCACCCTCGTATATAAGTCAAGCGTCTTTTAAAAAGACACTTCTTCGTCTTCTTTCTTTGTTAGCCTTCCTCGTATGGAGATATAGAGTAGCGGTACTTTCATAAAGTCTCTAGTAACGGCGGCGATTCCAGTATGCGAGCCGTCCAACCTGTATGCGCGAAAGTCAGTGTTTATTGGTCACACGCGAGTAAAGTACTGTACGGGACCAAATATAGGTGGTTGCGTGATGCGGGGAAGTCAGAATATTCGTTTCGTTACAGTTTTTCCCTCTCCCTCAATTAGAGAGGGAAGAGACAGCTGAAGGCAGTTAATAGTAACTAAGGCGGGCCCACTGAAGGTCATGCCCCACAGTTTTAGGACCGTTGACTTGTTTGTAGTGGCATGTAACTCCCAAATATATACCTATATGTACTTTGGGATAAGCTAGTGACGTCTGGCAATGCTTGCATAAACAGAAAATTATCACTTAATATTGTTATTGTTTCTTACACGAGGGAAGCAGACGATGATTTGGATGGCATCACAGAGCTCCCCAATCTCCTTAGAGTAGCACACCAACCACTGCGTTGGATGGGACTCACTTCTAAGCTTATCTTCTTTAAATACATAGAAGTGCTGTTACTGTAATAAGCTCCCAGTCAGGAGCAGATGACTTTGGATCAGAAGGGGTAGCCAGGATGAGTGTTCAGCCTGAAACATAGTGTAAGAGTGAGGAAGAAGTAATGCCGAAATGGGAGAAAGGAAAGATAATTATGATGATGGAGAATTTGGTGAAATGAATGGTGGAGGTAACCGGAGGGCCCACAAAGCAAATCTGCCCAGACGCCGCTTTGTACACGATAAAACTCAGTCACCTAGGATCGAACCGTGCTGGTGAGAGACAAAAGGTCAACCATTTGGATACTTCCGCTTTTTAGGGAATACTTGAACATTTCCGTAGATACCTTTACTTGAAAAACTGACCCACATACGTAACTATTAAAAAATGTAGACGTAAAACGCGAAGGAAGGTGATAGCAATAAATGTAAGTGAAAAATGAATTAAATGCAATTTAATGTACGTCTACCTATACAGTAAAATAAAAGTTCCGTTATATGAATAACTGATATATTTTGATTAGTGTGTCTTCACACTAAAATAGTTAAATAGATTATAAGGATATTTTGTAAATGTGAATGGCATATTAATTGCTTTCTCCAAAAACAGAAAACTAATTATCTAGAAAACTAAACAGATGCCAAAAATATATGTCAGAAGTGACTGTTTTAATTAATACAAATAATAATTTATGTGACTTCGGTGGTATGTGACGTCACTCCCCCACTCTTCCACCCTCTGGTAGCTTGAGTGAGTGAAGTGTGAACATCTTCCTCTTTGTGTGCAGGTCTTTGACCTGGCAGGGCGTGAAGCCCTGGCTGTGTAAGGTAAATGGTCCGAGGGACTGCATTTTTGTAATTAATTAGTTTAGTAAATATTCTTATTAAGTGAATTGTAGTTTAAATTAGTGTCACCCATACCTTCTGGAGAAATGAACCAGATAGAAAACTCCAACCTCTCGTAAAGCATGCATTCCCTACCTATTGAGCTACTCTCCCCGTGTACGATCAGGCCACGTGTCCCTTATCCTGTACCATGCATGAATAGATCGTCACAATATATATAAGCAATAAAGATTTATAAGGACAATGTTTTAATAGGTTTGTTGTTTATAAAACGTCAATATAATGATCGTTTAAGGATTTATAAAACAATTATTTATGCACGGTAACCGTTACCATGAGAAACACTGTAGTTCCTATTGCTTTGGAAACATAACGACTTTGTGTACTTCTTTAGAATTTTGAAGTACGAATGAGAGATAAAATGTGTGTATGTATGTTTGTAACTATGAAAGGTTAGAAATAAATAAATAAAAATGGTTGCACTTTGTTTTAATTGCTATTACCACTACAAAAACCTTCGTTTTATTACCGTTTTTCCCTCTCCCTTAACTAGAGAGGGAGAGACAGCTGAAGGCAGTTAATAGTAACTAAGGCGGGCCCACTGAAGGTCACGCTCCACAGTTTTAGGACCGTTGTTGACTTGTTTGAAGTGGTATGTAACTCCCAAATATTTACCTAAATGCAGTTTGAGATTTGTCTCCGTAGCATTAATTGCATGTGCGATGCTGTGACATTTGAGGACACAGCAACCTGGGGGCCACTTGTGTCCTTTGAGAAGCCACAATTCATCCTGTTGGACTTGTTCCAGGACCTGCGGCGAAAGGTCGCCGGGTTCACACCCACCTGTGTTCCAGGGCACTGGTCCAACATTTCCAATTCTCCTCCACTTTCAACGTTAATATGACATCTAACGGATTTACCGCCGGTCAAATCTCCACAGAAAAGAAAGAAGGAAACAACTTTTGTGACCTATCTTTTCAAAGAACTTGGGTATGTTGAGGCTAATCAAAGGCCGAGAAAGTAGTTAAGCTTTTACAGCTTTAAGGGAAATGAAAAAAGCAACAGAAGTCAAGGAATCTCATTAACTTGGTTGTCTATGACAAGTTTTGGTGAGGGGATTTTGCATCTCGAACAATGAAATATTTTGGGTTTATGCCCCTCGGGGAGGGAGGGGAAAGATGAAAGAATACTAAGAATAGGTGGGCAGTAGAGGGCAGAGTACCTAAGGACTAGAGATTTGAACTCTCCAATGGAGCTACCCTCCGCGAGCCTATACATCCCCTAGGGGATCAAGACACCTCCAATTAGGACGAGAATTTACACAGAGAACTAACTGCACTTGCCATGCTCTACAAAACTCCCAGTGTCAGATGAAACCTGAAATTCTTAATTCAATTTCAATTAATATAAAACAGAATTGACGTCGTCCAACCATTCATACCACCTTTCAATTAAAAGGAATATTAGGTTTAATAATTTTTGCTTTTTTGTGTGAAAGTATATTAAATTGAATAATTTTTAACTCCTTATTAATAGCAAACCAGAATGAAAAGTCGACCCACTCTGCTAATTTAGTTAAACATAGGACTGAATAAAATAATTATATTTGTTTATTTATGCAGTAACATGTGAGCATGATAAATAAATTTTATATTGAATCAGTTTTGCTGCTCACACCAAAATAAAAACTAATGCACCACATTAACACTACCTTGACTCCCAATTTTCTACAAACTGTTCTTATTAATGCTTATCTTCATTTATCGAGATAAACATTTACAGGAATGTTATAATATGTATATTTTGTTGTAAGTAGGAATGTGATGCGATAGTTACTTAAAACCCAGAAGGATATATGATGTCTTAAATATGCCATAGGTAGCAGAGATAAATAAATGTAATCAAACGCTTGAAAAATGGCTTATAAACAATAGCAAAAAAAGTATCTCAGAAAGTTTAATGCTACAAAGTCGTATGTGCGTAAATGTGTGTTTTAACGAAGTGAACTAAGTCCTTTTCTATCTCTAATAATTTATTACTTAATACAAAATCCATTGAGATATCTTAAAATTATTGCTTTAACAAAAATTGTTAGTTATTTATGAGGAAATAAAAATTACGGAAGTTTTTCCAGTAAAGAATACTTTACAATTGAAGGTGTGCTATAAATAGATATTAGAGAAACGGCCAATGTCAAGAAACGCATTAATTTTCCATTACAGCCGTGTTCAGAGTGTTATTTTGACACCTGCACTGTAAGTTGGAGAAAGAATTGTTTGATTTGAGAAAGGAAAATAGAGCGAATGCAAAAAACCTGCTACGATTTGTTGGATTAGTATTGTTAAGAGGATATGTGTGTACCAGTTTCATATCTGGGATCAGTATCTGAAGAAGTAGATTGATAGAAATTGATGACTGACTTTACGGAAGTGAAACGGTAAATGGATTGCAAGGGAAGAAAGCTCTCTTAGATTTTATATACACCGAGTTTAATTTTAATGCTACACGATGAATATATTCCAGGAATTAACATTTTATAAGAAGGCTCTTCTTACATTTTTTATTTTATTTTGCCAAATAATATTTAATAATTATGATTAAAATAGCCTCAACCGAGCGGGATGGCTCAGGCGGTTTCGTCTGTGGCATTAGGGAGGCGGGTTCGATTCCCGTGGTCATCTTACCTGACCCATGGGCCTTTCCGGGGTTTACCCGGGTGGCAATGGCGAATGCTGGTTAGGTTATTAACATTCCCCGAATGTCCTGTCCCTCCATTTCGTATCATCTCTCATCTGGTGATTTCTTTCAGGGTAGAACTGTCGGCGGATGTCGCGGCCGTGCAAAGCAGGATTATATGCTCTGAGTTAACCACTTCCGCCTCCGGTAGGTTGGTTGATGGTCTCCGGACCTACTGCTGGGACCACTCGAACCACAGTAGGGAACAATGACCGTTGTCCTGCCTATTGGGAGGGATTTCCATCTAAGTAAAATATAGGGAGCCTACCCTCTTCACTGACATAGCTCCTTGGGACGGCCGCCCTCTGTTTCCTCTCGCTTCATCCTTCCTCCGGAGACGCCCCACTTTGGGGCATAGGCACAATAGATCAAAATTGGCTGCAGTGCCGCAGCCACTCCATAGTAATCCTAATTCTAAGCTACCGTTTACCTATCTGGAATTCCAGAAATATACGTATTTGTAAACAACCTTTGAAATTCTCTTCATTTTCTTAAATGTAATATAATGTTAAAGTCTTAAAAGTTATGTCAAAACTGAAGCTGCTGACAGTGAAGTAAACTAGGTATTAATAATAACTAAACACTAGTAACACAACTTCACTATTTACTTATCTTATTCAAATCCTGGGACCGGTTTCAAAGCAAAACATCTGCTTCTTCCTCAACCACTCAGCTTGACACTCACCAACTAACCGACTGACCTTGACCACTACAGTTTAGTTATTATTAATTCTTAAAAGGTATATCAAACTTTTGTTTTCAACAAAAAATGGCAAAAATATCTGTTTTTTCTCCAGATTTTGAGCACATCGGTCTGCTTAGAGTTCGTCTGATTTAAGTTGAAACATGACCTACTTAGCGCTACCCCTCCCTATGACAAGGAAGGGGTCAGAAGTTTTGTAAACACATTGCTACTGCTATCCACGACTGCCAAGTCTCCGTCAAGCAGCGACAGGTGCTGCAACCAGTGTAGGGCTTGCTTATTTACAGACAGTGCTTTACATTGTTAGTGAAATATGGTAATAATGGAAATATGGTATCAAAACCGGTACGAGATAATTAAGAGAAACAAAGATAAGTTCAAACTGTATACACTAGACTCCATAGCTGAATTAAATGCACATCCTTACCTCCGTGTCATTCTGATACGAATCCTATGGAGCTAACACAGGCACAAATTAATGAAGGAGTTAGAGAAGATGCACTGGGGAAAAGACGGATTAATTGATATTTGGACAATTTCTTCATAAATTTAGAAGAAAATGACTCGCCAAAAAATCCCTAATGGACGGTATATCTATTCTGCTGCCATCTACCAGTAATATTCAAAGCGCTGTCCTTGAAAATATTAGCTACAATATAATCACGCGGAATCAATCGGAATATTTCGTGAAAGTAATGCGATGTGGGATTAAGTGGTCATGGGTTACCTACGCGGGCAATAATGCGTTCTCTCTCTACCCCCTCTCTCTTTCTAGTTCCCATGTTTCAAGATAAATCAGATACAAACTGTACGCAGAAGTGATACAATGTGGGATTAGACAATATGGGTTACTTACAACAGCGTGGGGAAAAGTGCGCTCTCTCTCTCTCTCTCTCTCTCTCTCTCTCTCTCTCTCTCTCTCTCTCTCTCTCTCTCTCTCTCTCTCTCTCTCTCTCTCTCTCTCTCTCTCTCTCTCTCTCTCTGATTCCTGTGTTTCAAGATAAACCAGACGAACTGTAGTGCTGGTTCTTTTTTTATCATGGCTACTTATAGTGAAGTTCACAGAAGTCGTCATGGAAAACTTTAACGGCAAAAAATGCAACGTGTTCTGTCTCACTTTGCTGCCGATATTTTTCTGGGAGAAGTCCGATTCAGTGCTCGGAATGAATTATCTTCGCGATTATTTTCACCCATAATTTCAGTTACAAGCTTTTTTAAAAGAAATTAACCCTTAGAATAAGCACTGCCATCCACATCCGGATCTTGTATTCTTACCGTCAACGCTTCCTAAGATACAGTGGTATTGTGTATAAGCGTAGGATTTAGGTGCCTCTGAGCATATATTAACAAATATTTACGTCTTTTATATATATTTATTAATTCACGTACTCCAACTTTGTCATATCGGATGATGAATGAAATAGGTGAAATGATATTCAAATGAGCCAAGGGTCCATACAATTTAGAATTACCCAACATTCATCTTTCAAGATAAGAGAAAAACCTGGGGAAAGAAAAGTCTTATCAAGAAACTCACCCTGATCGAGATTCGAACTTGGGACCTCTTAAATGTGAGGCATACATGCTAACATCTATGCTATAGAGCTGGGCATAAGTGTCTATCCCTTTTATATTTATAGAACTTATATTACGTTTATTTATTTAAATATAATGCGAGATCTTTTAGAATATGTGTACAGGTAACCCCGATCACAAAGGTATAAGCGAAGAAGAGACTGGGACCTACATAGATTTTTCTAGTTAACATGCACCTAGGAGAAATGGATGAAGTGAAGGACAGCAGGCCAGAGAGTCGCAGTCTGACGGGCCACAAAGATGCACGAAAGTCCCTAAGAACCGCTTAGAGTAGCTCATTCCGGCGCCAGGAGCCGCTATGCAGCCACAAATATCTGGATCCAGTGACCAGGTGAAGGCATTCATAATGCGCAAGCATCCGGGTCATGTGCCCACTATACACCACGAAGTAGATCTCAAAGATGATAAGGGAAAGTATATAAAGGAAATAGTGGTTTGAAAGAAAACTTGTCTTTAAGACAAGGGAGAAAACTCAAAATGTGCGGTAAATAGGGATCGAACCTGCCACCTCCGGAATGCAAGTTACATAGGTTACCAGGGCGCCAGCTCACTCTTTAATTTTAACGCACCATTAAACATAAATATATGTTGGGTAATTGTTTTAAACAGCACTACATAACGTTTTACGTTGCAGATATGATAAAAAGAGTCTTACTCGCGTCCCACTCTAATGGTAGAACTAAGGCGTCTGTTTCTTGTAGTCGATCTGTCATACTCAGTGCAAGTTGGGATGTACCTGGAGAAGGGGAACGTGAGAAAGAGAGCAGGGTTTGTGTTGGGGCGCCAACACAACACGGAAAAGATTTTAGGGGCACACCCCGTCATTTGTTCTGTCTCAAGGATCGATACGTGTGTGTCGTCTGCAGTAATTGAGAAATAGACAAGTTTCTGCTGGCAGCGATAGATAGTACCTGTAAGATCACCTCTTCTGCTTAAACAAATGAGTCAAACTTGAGATATTACGGAAGAATTTTGTAGTCTGCTGATCCAGGTTGTCTAACTATGCAAGTTACAAATTAGAAGGTGAAACATTTAGCTAAAAAAGTATATTGTCACATCCACATGCCAGTAATATCTTGTGAAATACTACTATCGAAATTTTGGATGGAATTCAGCATCACTTCTATCTGCTTTTTTTATTTTGATTCAGCTACTTTAAAACTATATTTTTGCTAAAAGCCTCTGTAAACATTTCGTTGGGTGGGATACAATGCTTTATTGTCAGGTAGAGAAAGTTCCAACAAGCTTTTTGATAGTTATATAATTTTGTAGTTACTTGGTTTTCTCACACTGAGTGCACGATAAGTAACCTAAGTAACCGGTTAAGTTGAAACATTTTTAAAACTTTTTTGTGTTAGATTCAAAGTTTAGTAGTTTTTATTAAAATATGTACTTGAAAAGAATGAGAGACATGGAATTTAAAGATTTGCCGTTTAAATCTATTCGTAGTGGTATCGGAAAGGTTTACGCACTTATAGGCCTGACCTGGCTCGTTAAGTGGATTTGCTCACCCGGTTGGGCAAAAGTCATGGCAACTACTTTTTTTCCTTGTAGATATGTGAACGAATCACAAACGTGCTGTGTGAAAGTTCTGCAGGCATAGTGTGTGATAGCTGGTAGTAGGACAGCGAGGGCTGTGAAATCAGTCAGTTGGTGAGTGTCGTGCGAGATGGAAGTAACCCATGTTGAGCAGAGCGCTTACATCAAAAGCCGTTTTCCGAGGGAGAAATGCAATGGAATGTCATAGAGAATTAGTAGAAGCCCTTGGGAATAATGTCCTACCATACCGTGTAGTAGTATGGTGGGTAGGAATGTTCCAGCAAGAACGTCTGTCAACAAGTGATGAGCAACATTCGGGACAATCTGTCAGTGTGCGGACCGACGTGGCACGTGCCGTCATCGAGCAGCTCCTGGATGAAGACAGACGATGGACGGTACTGAAGTTAGAGATAGGAAGTGGCACGAGAAACGCACCATCCACAGGATATTGAGTAATGAGCTGCAACTACGCAAAATCGCATCACGGTGGGTACTCATGCACTAACGGAAGTTCAAAGGTAGGTGCGCTGTGCAATATGCTCTGACTACCTTGCACGCTGGCAACAGGACGGGATCAATTCTTGTCACAAATAATCGTCATTGATGAATTTTGGTTCAGGGCATACGGACCAGAACTGAAACATCAGTCCGCGGAGTGGCGACATGCTGGATCACCAAGGAGGTAAAAGTTCCGTCAGAATCCCTCCCCAGTCAAAGTAATGGTGATCGACAAGGGTGTCATTGTTTGCCACTTTGTTCCACATGGCAGAACAGTGACCGCACAGTTCTACATGGACTTCCTGGTGCGACACGTTCGACGTGGCTGTCGGGAGAAACGTCCGGATCTTGTGGACAGTGCAATAATCCTGCACGACAATGCAAAACCACATAAAGCAGAGTGTGTAGGGCAGATATTGCGACGTTGGGGATGGGAAAAATTGGAGTACCCATCGTACTCTCCCGACAATTCGCTCTGTGACTTTGATGTCATTTGAAAGATTAAGGAAGCACTACGTGGTAGGCAGTTTGTAGCACGAGAGGACATTGCTAATGCTGTGCGCGAACAGGTGACCCGATTCAGACATGGTGCGGCAAATACTGAGCCAGATGCATTTACAAGCGTGCCATAGCCAACCACCTCAGTATTCTAAACTGTTTTTCCATAAAAATATGAAATAAATAAAAAGTATCTTCATAAACATTCTGGACACTTTAATCCAGATTTGTATCTAGCTTTTTATATACTTCTTCATTCCGGTGGAGTACATAATCCCGTTGAAGTTGTCAAAAATATATCTAATTCTTTTGGATACTGAAATGGCTTCCATTGGTTTTCTATAAATGTAAGGTGGAAGAAACAGGATATGAACTCCTATCCATGGCATACCTGATCAATCTGTAAATAAGACTGTGGCAATAATCTTTCATATATTTCACAAACTTTTTATTCCATAAATAATAAAAAATTATTGAATTATTTCGATTCTGAATTTATATTCTTATAATTATAGCAAGATACTCTGTTATTCATTATCAATTAACTAAAGTTTATGATAACAATGCCTTAATTCGTTTTATCGCCCGTTCTCCCTAAAAATAAGGGTAAAGGGGGAACAGACTAGAGAACTTTTTCTTCAAAATAGTGCAGACCATATTTTTTAATAGAAGCTCTGACAACAAACTGAAGACTAAATCTTCTAAAATAATATACAACAAAATTAATTGAAGCATGCTACAATGTCCGTTTCGTCCTTCCTGGAGTAAACGGGCACAAGGACTTTGGTCATTTGTCATCACTCATACAGTGATGATCTGAAACATGGATCATTTATAGTATCTACACAGTTAACAGGCCAGTTGGCAGAAGTTTATTGAGTTTACGCTTTCCTTCTAACAATGTTAACATTCCTTGTATGTCTCTTTCTCATAAACAAGTATCTTTAACTTCCCAGGTTTTCGCCTTGTACCTTTTCTATCTCAGCGCTGAAAAAGTTAGGAAAAGAAAATTCTAAGCAAATGACTTACTATTCATTAATTTAGGGGTATCGATATTGTGACGACCTGTTCTTACTTTGTGAATAATTAAGGAACACGTGGTCAGGTCGAACACTCGGGAGCAAACACTCAGAGCCGAACTACATGCTTTAGCGAGAGGATGGGATCTTTTCTTTAATGGTTCATTGATAAAAAGTTAGGGTAAAGCTAATTAAAAGTGGAATTCACTTAATAAGAATATTTACTACAACAAACAGATTTACAAAGGCGGCCATAACGGCCGTTTACCTGTCCAGAAGTGGAGCTGCCTACAAAATCATCCTACCCCATCAGCTGGCAGTTTCAGAGAGAGCGTCTATATCTTAAAGATTATTCATCTAGTCATAAAGGAGGGGAGAGAGTGACGTCACACCTACTACTTGAGTCACCAAAGTGTAATTAATACAGTTGTTTGTGACAATATTGAATTTTAAACATTTCCAGAAGTAAAAAGGTCCTTAACCTTAGAGAATAGGGACTCAGTGGAAGGTTAGCCTTTCTGGTTAAATATCTGGTTAAATCTTCAAGTGTCGTTTAAATGAGTTTGCGCAACTGCGAGCACATTGCGGGTGGAAGTTAAAACTTATTTTTCTTGTAAACTTGTTTGCAGTATTTTTGCCATTTTAAAACGTAATTATGATGCAGTTTTTGTTCGCTTACTTCGAAATTTTCAGCAAGCATTCTTTGAAAAAGGATGAAGAGACCTAAGGAGCCAATTTATAATATCAAAAATTTCTCTGAATTTTATAATAATATTGGATTATTGAGTTTTAAACATTAAAACTGTTGTACACTTTATTATTTTCCCAATTAAATTTTATAAAAAGTAATATTTTATTATAAAAAGCTGTATTTAAAAACAATACGCACAATGTAAGGTATCCAAATGTTTAAATTTTCATTAATGAGGAATATCACATGAGTCTTGATTTTGAGTTTTTTGGAAATTGTAGTCCTGGGAAGTAAGCGAGTGAAAAGTTGCTTTTAGTGTTTTACTATATAATTTCGCTAAAATTTGTAAAAAAAATAGTAATTTCAGTAGATTGTAACCTTTTTCCCCTTTATTGATATCAACAACATGCTCCATTACATGGTAATACTACATGCTTTATAGTTACATGTCCACTTTTGAATTAGTAATTGTGAACATTACAACAATTTTACATTGGATTATTCTCTTTTCTTGACACTATGTACATTAATTTGAGTTTGTTCTTATAGCTGATTTTTGGGAGTTCACAATTTGTAATTATTCCTCTCTAAATACTTGTCATATTTGTAGAAATGCTGGTTTATAGTTTTAGTTAATTGTAAATTATAATGAAACCAGAGTAAGTTGATTGTATAGAGTTCACAATTTGTCATTATTACAGTTCAAAAACTTCAGTCCATGTCCGTGATTTTTATAGAAGTTGCAAATTTTATGAACGACTTCAGGTGATTATTCGCAAATTTCTCGTTGGTGCTAGGCCATTTCCCTCCATTGTTTGTTACACTTTGTGCATTTCCAGTAGATGGTAACCTTCAGGATATTGTAACTGTAGGGAACACCTTGCATATGAGACCTATTGTGGCTATCCCTATGGAAGAATGGAATCACAGGCTATAGACTTGGAGTCCCTAAGATTTTATGGCTGCTAGAGTGAGCAATGAACGACCCATACAACCTAGACGGTTTTCTGATACTCGTTTCAACGTAAAAGGAACGAAAGGGAGTCTCACACTTACGGCTCTCAACTACTTTCAAGCATAATATTATTATTCGCCGATATAAAGGAATAAAATAAATCGACAAAACATTATTTTTAAAAATAACTAACCTTCAATTAAAATGTTTTTTCCTCATATCAGTACAATATTAAACAGGGGTACCATATGTTAAGAAGTTTAGAAGCACTAATCTCATTAAGATGACCTCATAAGTTCCTCTTTAAGGAGAGAACCAATAAACAACAGAAACTGGAACAATAAATTCCTTATGATCATTAAAAGCACATTAGGGGACAATTATGGTACACATGTCTCATCGCTTGTTTCTAGTGTGCTATCTCTTGTTTCATACAAAGAGTAAGAAATATCAGTGGCAACAGTTTTAAACATTTTCTCTATAGTTTTATACTTATATACAGGTATACAGATTGTGACAAGAGAAAATATTTATCGCATAAAGGACAGTGAATAATTATCGCGAGTGATTTGATTTACAAAGTTTTATGCGGTGCTGTCGTTGTAATAAATTCAAAATTAAATGGTTACATTATATTTCATGTTATTGTCTGCTCTACTGATAGCACTACCAGTGTCTATAAAACGAATGACGGGTATAGTAGTTTGTTTTAAATTAAACAAACTATTGAAAGAAGCTAAAAAAGTGATGATGACAGAATTTTAAGAGGAAAAGATCAAGATCAGAATGGTTATAAAAATAAAACAAAAAAAGTATAAATTAATTTATAATATTTTGTTTTATTTTAAGTTTGAAAATTTTCAAACTGTTACATTGATTCTAATAAAAAGTTGTTATAACTTTAAGCAGCCTAAATTAATAACATGATGACATGTATGTTGGTATACTGCATTGGAATGAACTATGCTGCGGAGGAGATTCGGCATGGAAGTCCAAACTTGGTCTAGTGTACGTGTGCCCCAAGTGAGGCATCTCTAGGAGGAAGGACAAGGCGAGAGGAGACAGAGGAAGGCTGTACCAAGGAGCCACGACAGTGCAGAGGGCACGTCCTTACAATAGACCAGTTTGAAACTCCCCGGCAGGCCAGTTGCACCCTAGTTGTCCTGAAACGGCCCACTAGGCCAACCCGAGGACCAGACACCATCCTACCGAAGTATGAAGCGCTTACCAGGATCATATCATCTTGCCATGCATCGCCGAGACTCCCGCCGACACTTCTATTGTGAAACAGATCACCAGATGATAGATGATGTGAAATGATAATGGATATGAAATTGAGGGACAGGAAGTTCGGAGGATGCAATTAGCCTACCCAGGATTAGCCTAGCGACCTCGGAAACCCCCAGAAAAAACCCAAAGTCAGGTAGGTCAGCCATGGGAATCGAACCCGAACCTCCCGCATGCGGTCCACAGACGTAACCACCTGAGCCATCCCACTTGGGTACCCGCCTCGGGTACCCAAGTAGATTGTAGCATGTAGATGTAGCATGTAGATTGTAGCATGTCTGCCTCACGTTCAAGAGGTCCCGAGTTCGAATCTCGGTCAGGGTGAGTTAACTGGATAAGGTTTTTCCGAGGTTCTCCCTTATCCTAAGAGACGAATGTCGGGTAGCTCTAAGCTCCATGTACCCTGGGCTCATTTGAGCATCATTTAACTAATTCCATTCATCGTCTGATATGACTTAACGTTAAAGGACGTAAATTTTAAAAAAAAATCCCGCTCGTTATAGGTTGGTATAATGGTAAATGGATGTTTTAATTATTACTTTATGCACCTGTACCTTGCCTACGGTTGGATGATCACCCACCTCTGCCTTGCGTATGTGTGCGTGAGGCCGGCAGTCCGGTTGGCTGACTCAGGCCCAGTTTTTACTATTACGTTATGTTACCTTGGCTACTAGACACACAGAGGTTAAAGTTTGTTATTTGAAATAAGACGTTATTATTTTTATTGTTAATAAACTCTTACAATATTCTCACAGAAAACCTTTTTATTTGTTCAGGGAGTGCCAACGTGTACACACAATGAAATGCCACTATCGAATTTCGGGGGTTTCTATTATTGTGTTTCATTTAAAGGGTAGTTTGGGGTGGAGGTTGTAACGATATGTTTTAGTTAGAACTTCTTATATGAATATCCAGTTGGAAATTCTTGTTTTCTGATCTATTAGTGAGCCATTTAATGACAATATGAAAAAATGATGAATGGTTGCTAAGAAGAAGAAAGTCAGCAATCTTGCTTGATGTGGCAACACGAGAAGTTTTTAGTTTGAATGTGTAAAAATATGAGTAATTTTGTAATTGGCCGTAGCAATAAGTGTATTACGTAATGTGATGACGTAGCAGTAAATCGGCCAATCATAAAATTAATAGAGGAGTAATGATAGTAAAGGAAAATCAATAATCTTCAAAATGAGATATTTGGTATTCTTGATAGTGATGAGTGGACGTGCAGAAGTGAGGAATTTTGTGTAATTAATAGATATGATTTATTAGGAAAGTAAGGATTTATCGATGTGTTGGAGGTAAAGTTCGAGCAAAATGTAATCCATATTATAGAATTAAATTATATATTACGAAATCGGACTTATCTAAAATTGTATTTATGTCACTAGTAACCACACCTGAAAACGAGAGATCTCATGACTCTTATTTAATCAAATTCAATCATCAAGAAATAATTCAAACTACAGCGAAGTAACCCTGTTACATCTGGCTTTCCGACCTGCATCTTCGAAACATTCAACGTGCATCCTATCTGCTACGAATTGGAGAATCGGGCCACAAGGTTTTCTTGAAAATTGTTGTTTCGTATTTTTGAACATTTCTGAATTTACATATCAAGTTTTGTATTCTTCCGACGTTTGGATTATATTTCTTAAGCATGCACATAAATACAGATTTCCTTGGACAATGCACTTTAACGACCTCTGAACAGAAAAATGTTTATAAAAACGTTCGTTTCTCTAGCTCTATAGGATTGGGATTTCATTACGAAGGGGATTTGGTACGTAGGCCACCATGCTGGGCCCATTGTTCATATGCCCCCAAATGGGGCAACCCCCGGGAAGAAGGATGAGGCGAAGGAGACACAGGACGGCCGTCCCAAGGAGCCATGACAGTACAGAGGACAGGGTCCCTACAATTTACTTGGATAGAGACTTCCTCCTACAGGCCAGGACAATGAACTCGCTCCCCTACAGCGGGACGGCAACGAACCCAGCAGCCGAGCCCTAATGGTCCCAGGCAGAGATCCGAGCCCCAAAGGTCCCTGGCTGACGGTTCCGAAATTGTCCCAGCAGAGGAGCGGAGACCGGCAACCAACCTACTGAAGGAGGAAGTAGTTTTCCTCAGAGCATATCATCCTGCCATGCACCGCCGAGACACCCGCCGACACTTCTACCCTGAAAGAGACCACCAGATGAGAGATGATGTGAAATGATAATGGAGATGAAATGGAGCGATAAGAAATATGGGAGATGTAATTAAACTACCCAGCATTCGCCTAGCAACCCGAAAAAAACCGAAAAAACCCATGTGTCAGCTAGGTCAGCAACGGGAATCTAACTCAGGCCTCTCGAATGCGGGCCACAGACGAAACCGCTTGAGACATCCCGCTCGGTCTCTAGCTCTTCGCTCTCTCTGTCTCTCTCTCTCTGTCTCTCTCTCTCTAAAGTACAGTGGTTCCCCTGCCTACTGAAGAAGATAGCTGCTAAAGACAATGAACTTGGTGTGTATTCATCAATACAACGAAAAAGTCAGTATTGTGACTTTGTGGGTTCGTGAAATTAAAAGTCCAATTGCACAAACTCAAAATGTTCTTTACTTCTTTCGAATTACAGTTGGAACACTTGCCGATTACATAGAATTAAGTAGCGCACACAATCACAATCCACCAGTTCGTCTGTCACAGGTCCACTCCACACTCACAATTACGTACAACTCCTCTGATACACGTACGCAGTCTTCCAGTCCGTTCGCTCGCACTGCGCTCTTCACGGCTGCTCGCCAAGAACTGAACTGACTCGTCCACTGCAGCTCTTATATAGGATGATCGCTGTTTCTGGAAGCTTCGCGGCGCGGAACATCATCCCGACTGTTCCAGACGTCAGGGGGAGGGGAAAGAGACGGTACAGTGCATAGTGACACCTGCCTAACCATCCCCTATGTTAGCGCTACAAGATAAATGGGTGGGCGTGGTCTGAATGCAGCCTGTCTCCTACCCAGCTCCAGTTGGTCGTGTCTTCCGATAATTGGGTGACAGTATGTTAGATACTACTGATTACCAGCTTTCAGTTATACTTTAAAATTCAGAGGTAAAATGTGATTTTGTATAAATTATGCTGGTATCATATTGTTAATGTGATTCCTCATTATTGAATATAGCAGTGACAACAATAATTTTATGTGTATTTAGCTTCATTAAGGAACTGGGAACAGATGTCGCGGTAGTGTGTGTAATTAGTGTGCTCCATTTCTCAAACTTATACACAAAGAAGACTATAAATAATGTCTAGCTACAGTAAAATTAGTGTGTTGCTGCTGGTTTGTTCTATGATACAAAAATCGTTACGGTTAACGCGAACAACGCTTTTGTATGTCCAGGTTTCCGACATTGCCTTCTCGTGAAGTTAAAACTTTGGCGGAAGTATCCAAGAGCACTGCTGAGGTAAAACTCAAGGAATATCACCACAGCGCGTTACCTAATTCATGATGCGACAACCTGCGGAATAAAATACATTGGCAATGGTGATACAGAAGACCAAGAAGTTTATGGATAATATATCAGATGTGTTGATTATCCACCCGTGGCTATTCCACAAATTATTCATACCAAAAGCTAATTCATTCTCTCTATTTCCTGTTAAGCACATAAATGGCCAAAATGTTTCAGTGGACATGTTATGAAATCCTAGCATCATAAACAGTTATTACGATGATCAAAGCATGCATAATTGCATATTTGTGGTATGGATCTATAATGATTGCTAAGCAACAATGATGTAATGAATCTGTATGCATTTATAATCAATTCCGGATCAGAAAGAAGCATCCTGGAAACCATAGTGCTAGAGGACTTGCTCTGCAATCTGCGACACACACACACACACACACACACACACACACACACACACACACACACACACACATACAGACACTAAGCGGTGGAACTGCTACACAATAGATGCCATTACCACATGATTGGAAGAAAGCACAATACAAAATGAAGCACATAGTAACTCATGGTAAAACACCATGTTGCACCAAGACTTCTACGAGGCGTAACCGTAAAATAAGGTCTCCAATTTTATTTAATATAGGAAACATGTTTATTATCATTGATGGAAAGGCGGAACTTACAGCTATTTTTCAACGTAATCACTATTGTGATCGATGCACTTTTGCATGCGCTGTGGCAGGTTCTGTATACCCTTGTCATAGCACTGTACCGCTAAGTTGCACAGGTAGCGATCAACCTCGTCAAAAACTTTGGTCAAAATCTTATCAATCGTAGCCTTACTGACTTCAGGGATAAGTTCGTACAGCTCGTGAACTGTCACACGCCGATCTTTAAGCATTTCTTGCTCCACTTTTGCAATTGTTTCGCCTGAAACCGAAGGCCGACCAGAACGCTGTTCGTCATGGACGTCTGTACGTCCGTCTTTAAACTCTCTGACCCACTTTCGCACGTTTTTGACGTCCATTCACCGTCGCCCATAGACTTCGCATAACTGATGATGAATTTCAGTGGGAGTAGTGCCCTTGGCACTCAAAAAACGGATCACTGCACGCAACTGGCACTTGGCGGCGGAAGTGATAGGAAGCTCTATCGCAAACGGCTGCCCAGCCAAGACTAATGGCTGTAACGGGTTCGTTGTGGTAGAGATTTGAAGGAGTGAAACCAAGCTACACGGCAGTGTTGCCGGATCTCGCGTAATAGCATTCTTCACGGCTCCAGCGCTTTGGAGATCTTATTTTACTGACACGCCTCGTATATGTGGATAAAACTCTGTAAAACATAGTGTGATCCATATAAACCTGAACCATTTCAATAAGCCAAAATTTTTGAACCACTAATAAGACATGCATGCATCTTTGGAAGAATATAATACACAGTTGGAAGATTACATTACACTATTTAATCTTGGAAGTGTCCTCCACCAGCATCTATAATGTTTGCAGTCGTCTCACCATATTCTCTGAAGTTTTTCAGAGATGATATCGAATTAAGAGGTTATTTCTAGTAAGATGGAGCAACGTGCCATACATCTAATGACACCATGGAACTTGTAACCAGTTTCTTTGATAATCGAATAATGTGAAAAGTCTGTGGCCTTCCCCCCTCCCCCCGATCCCCTGACCTAAGCTCACCGGATTCGTTCTTGTACGGGTATCTAAAAAATACACTGTTCTCAATGAATCCATTCGGACTGAAATAAGTAACATTGGCGAGGATACTCTCTGTAAAACTTCAGAGAATATGGTGAGACGAGTGTAAACATGTATAGATGCTGGTAGAGGACACTTCCAAGATTTTCTCTGAAACGTAAATATTGTAATGTAATCTCCCAATTGTGTATTATATTCTCCCAAAGTTGCACGTGTGTCCAATTATTGGTTGAAAAGTTGTGGCTTATTGAAGTGGTTCAGGTTTACATGAATCGCACTGTATCATGTACTGAAAACAGCAGGTTCTTAATAAAGTTTTGTGGTGACAGCTGAATATGACCAATTTGCACATTTTGCGCTTTACTTATTACAGTAAAACGTTCCTAAAACGAGCCTTTTATACTCTGGAAACCTGGAAAAAACTGAAAATAAATTTCGGAACGGAGCTATTTCCCATGTAATATTATACTGCCGCGAACCCTATCGCGATACGGCGGCTTAGCACACAAAGGAACTGATGGGTTTCGCGTAGATAACGAGCTTGCATAAGCAGATAAACATAGCGCTTGAGATAAAAGACTTACCGAAACAAACAAACCGAGATAAATGGAAATTTCTGGTAATATCTTGATTATTCGGTTTCTTTATTCTTCTGGAAGAGTCTCGAATTACGAATTAGGTATTTAAGGACGTGACGGCTCGCAAAGTGAGTAGTTGTAAACAGAGTGAGTTGTGAAACAGTGTTGTGAACGAGAGACAGCTAGAAGTGATATTGTAACGAAAGCTAATGATGTAATCTGGTGTCACTGTTTGTTGTTGTGATCGACCTTGGTAGACTGATGGTGTACGTAACGTAATGCTGCTGTAATCTATAAGAGTATTTCTACGAAAATAAAGGAGATTTTTAATTTCTGCAACTCGGCCTTTTAATTCTACTAACCCACAAAGTCACAATACTCTAAGCCGGAATACGGCCTAACGAGGAAACGGAAATATTTTTCCGAAGCCGTTTGCATAAATAACTTGATTAAAATATGTAGTTATGTGTAATCGGTTACAACGTAGGTATTTTTAAAAATTAACCTAAGTTCCATGAACCATCCAGTCATAATTGTAATCCTTCCAGGAAAAGTGAAAACAAACCATTAGCTTTCTCAACTTTCTTCCAACATACATAGTAAGGGCACAACAGTTTTGTAGTCTGTTCATGCTCAGTTTCTTTGTTACAAGTGATCAAGTACGAATGGACGAAAGCTGTGCACTTTGGTGATTTTTAAAAAAAACATAGTGTGTGTGTGTTTACACAAATTCTGTAAAATGAGTTCTAAATATAATACATTATCACTGGAGGAAAAAATAAGGCTATTGAAGAACACGAAAAGAACAAACATCCAGCTAAATAATTAATTGTGTTGTTTAAAGTGAGAAAAGCTCAGATTTATGAGATTTTGAAAACATAAAAATTAGAAAGGAATGGTTAAAGGGAACACCAGAGCATGTGAAACGTTTACAAAATCTTCAGAGAATGACCAGCTAAATCGTGCTGTGTTCGAGTGATTTGTTAATGTACGTGGTAAAGGAATTCCCATTTCTGGACCATTGCTTTAGACTCAAGCCTTAGAGACAGCAAAAAAATTAGGCAAAAACAATTTCAAAACTTCCAATGGATGGCAGCAGAGATTCAAACATCGCCATAACATTGTTTTGATGTTGTGTGTGGTGGAGCAAATGATGTTGATCTGCAGACAGTTGCAGATTGGCAAGGGAAAATTGAAAATAGAGATACTAGGCGATAAATTACAATTATTGTATATAAGTTGCAAGTATAGGAAATAATACATATCAGTTTATTATTATTTACACTTTCACTGTAAACCTGTGCGACTATTTCATATTTTCTTTGTATTAAACACAACCCTCTGTAAGAGGGAACGGTCGTGTTTCCTTTTAGAGCTTTACTGTATAAAATACCCGCTACAGAAATCCTTGAAATTCGCATTAAAAATTTAAACCCCATCGCAGGAATAGGAAATAATTGGTATTGTCATGCTGCTCAGAACGTTACCATGGCTTCATCTTTGTTAATACAAACGTCTCAGATAATGCACTGATTATTCTGAGAAGAGTTAGGAGGTTACTGGCACGCTTCTCAAACGACTGCTAAGCACCAATGAACACATCACTTCAGCTCAGGAGTCACAAATAACAGATAGATGTTATGTCCACGTGGAGTAATCGGTGCGTTATATGAGAAGTTTCTATTAACAAAGGTAAAGACAGGGTAACCATTTGAGTAGCAGGATAGTAAAGTTCTGCGCAGCACAATAATACTAGCTGTTGGCTTCAATTCCTTCTCTGCTCTGCTTATATGTACTTCGGCTGGAAGTTCGAGATTTAATCAAATTTGTAAATAACAGCCCTAGGTTAACACAGACTTTGACCAGGTTTGAATGTGCCTATACGCGCAATCTCTTGCCGTAATAGACAAGGGTATTAGCAGTAAAAGATGGAGGTTACGCTGATCCAACCTTAGTCTCCATGGACTTACGCCACTGAGTTAATTCTAGAATATATACGGAATCTTTAAAAGAAGCTAGGACTAAATTGTTAGTGAAATATACTAAAACAAATCAGCTTTTGTTTAATAATAATGCCTATTAAATCATAATTAAACAGTAGGAGCCAATGTTACGCCTACCACTGCCTTTTTGCTAAAGCAAACAATTTGCAAACTTTGGATGTTCATATTTTTCCATATCCATGAATTCTTATTTAAAATTAAGTAAAATCTGCTTTCTATCTTCCAAAAACAAATATATCTGCTATAAAGTTAATAGTAGTAACCGAATTATCTGTAAATATAACTTTTTGAAAACATTCACAAATATGCAAACACTAGTGAAATTTAGCACATACATGTTCAATTGTTTTCCATGTCTGAAATACGCACACACTCAGCCCTCCATTGATAAGAATTCCTATTACAAAAATTCAGTTTTCTGCGCTCACAACCAACACCCTTGAAATATTTTACTAATGTTATAAATGTACATACTAAAATTTGAAAAATAGTTGTTGCCTCTAAATATTTGTTCAGTTAATTTGTTTATTTTAAGCATATAAGAAACATACTTAATTAGTACTTCGAATATATAAATTACGATAAAATTATGGTCTCTTCTTTCAATATTCAACCATCAGTACCTCCTAATGCTCGTTAACATTTTTAAAATGTTCAATGTTGAATAGTAGTGTTTGTATTTATAACAATTCGTTAATAATTATCAATTTCCTTATTAAATTGCTGTATTGTTAATGTACTAACTGTAGTATTTCTCCACTCTCCAGTTAGTCTACTTGAAGCTCGGGGATTTAGAATTAAGCACCAACAATGTGCATAATATCCTTCCGCAACAATGGAAATTAACAGCCCAGAAGCGTGAAAATGGAGTGGAATATTTAATTGGGGTTTTAGCAGTATATCTTGTGCAGATGCTTGGAATTCCTTAGCCGGCATAACCCTTTATTAAGTTTCGAAACTTAACGTAAGATTTATTAACAGTATAGTGAAGTAGGTGCGGGCTGGGGTTAGGAAATTTCCTTGTTTTGAGTGGCAAAGAGGCTGGTTTTAACATTAGTTAACAACTAGAGAGAGGGAGGCTGCGTTAAGAAGCGAAAGGTTAAAGGTGGCCATGCATTGTTTCCCTGCAAACAAAAGTCAAGCGAGATCGATACGATGTTTGTGCGATGTGCGAGAAATTTTACAACGCCATACGTTGCTTGTTTCAATAGCCATTGTCATCTTCTGACAGGTAGCGTTTTAGTTTTAAATAATAAATTTGTCAAAGGAATCTGGTTGTCATAGTCTAAACTTCCACTTATTCGTAATAGGGAAATATGAGGTAAAGCTAAGGAGTATAATATATCACACGAGGTCTCAACCTTGTGTCTTACATTTGTGTTTCCAAATTGCATCTATGAAACAAAGCCTAAACTCTGGTTTTCAAAAGTATTTTTCTTGTTTAGTACAGCTTTAACTGCTAGGTATTATCCAAATATGTCTGTAATTCCGGGTATAAACAAGACTGGGCGTGCTCTCAAGATGGCCCTAGTTGTACAGTCGCCTTCAAGTAACTGCTGGCATGTCCTGAGCTGCATGACAGCAGTTCCTTACTATTTTTGTATTTTGGATGTTTTAATGAAAATTTGCACTTGGAATTACGGAATTGCTGTATCTGTGCTTTTGTACCACTTGTTGGATACGAATTGCCTTGGTTGAGTGGTCCAAATCCTGTATAATTTACTAAAGCTATTGGTAGTTTTGCTTGCTAATTGCCTTCCTGTATCGTCCATTTTAATCCATTTGTTTCTTGAATTCGTATTTGTCTTTAGTACGTGAAGGAAGTACTGGCAAAGACCAATATACTAACCATGTCCCACTATCCACTACTGCACCCCATTCACGATAAGGCCGCGCCTCTAGCTGAGTGGTTAGACCGCTCGGCTCTCACCAAAGTGGCCCGGGCTCGATCTCAGGCAACCGCAAAGTGAGATTTGTGGTGGACAACGCGCTGGGGCGGGTTTTCTCTGGGATCTCCGGTTTCCCCCACCATCTCATTCTACCACTGCTCCATCTTCATCTCATGTCTCATCAGTGTCACCACCTGCGGTGCCGCATGTAGTAAAAGTGGGCGTTCAACACCAAACACTTATATACCACTCATGATGCTTGAGGAGGGAATACAGCGGGCGTGCGGTAAGCCTTACGAGAGAGATATATAAATTAATACACTTCAAATTCTGAAATTATTGAATAGCATGAATATTCCAGCCATGTATAAGAGTGAGAGTATCAACTCGGATGGATATGCACAATAAAAATAAATCTGATTGATGGTCAGAATACGTGAAAAATGGAAACTGAGTTAACATACGTACAAGTATCATCATTAACAAATCCCCTTTCTGGAAGTTTAGTTTTAACGTATCACATATATGAAAATTTAATATTCAGTGTTGTAAATTGGTCCATCTTAAAACACGGAAATTAATTTTAATAATGCAACTGCTTTGTAGTAGATATCGTTCTCTGCCAGTTCAGCTCATAAATTTGGAGTTTAGTCTGGCGATTTTTGACTAGTGGAATAATGTTACGAGAAGTTATATAAAGATATGATGGTGTGAAGTATAAAAGAGAGTATATTTACTGTGTTAAGTTTTGCCCAAACGAGATCATACATGAACTCTCAACTTTAATTTATAAAAAAAGCTCCTAATTATAGTTTCAAACAAATCCACAATTTAAGTTTTGTCATGTGGACTCTCAGTTTGAATTCACAAAAACTTCCTATAAACTGTTTTGAACAAATCCACAATGTATAGGTAGAGGAAAAAGGTTATAAACTGGATCTCTGTTTGACTAAAATAAGTCTAAATGTTCTAACAGAGTAAAAATTAGGTGGGATAGGAGCTGGACAGAGGTTCAAGGAACATTAAAACGTGTTTTTGATGACAGAATAATAATAATTGACTGGCCCTCTCACTCTCCAGGTCTAAATCGATGTGGTTATTATCCGTGTGGAATGGAAAAGGGATAAAGGTTGTGCAACAAATCCCCATACGCTCGGCGAATTAGAAGACAGCAGCATCTGGCGTGTGTTTTCCAATATTTCGGTTGCACGAGTGTTCAGTAATGTGTTCAACAGGTGCCAGGCACAGAGAGGCATGTGTAGGGTTCGGCCGCTACTGCACAATTGCCTTGAATTGTAAGCTATGACAGTTTTGTAGGCAGTTTTACGTACTTTTAGGAAACAATTTTCATTGTTAATACCCCTTCAAAACTTCCAGTAACGAATTTTCATTTCCATCGTTTGTAAAATTTACTAAAAATAAAATGGCACATTAAGTAACTAGAAGAATAAGTTATGACCAAGTGGAGACGCGCCTATGTGCAAAATGGGTGCTATACTATCACATAAAATACATTAAACAAATTTCTGTTTGATTTGTGACGAGAATTGTACATTATAGGCCATACAATATATATTGTGGCATTTCAGTAATTCAATAATTTCAACTTTCAATAAATGCAGTATGAAAAGAGGTTATCTGTGGGTTTCCCTTGTCATGTATGCGAATGCTAGGGTGCTCATCCTCATATCTCTCATTTCCTGTCTCCATCATTCCATTCTTATGTTTTTTTAGGGTTGAAAAGGCAGGCGACAGTTAGCTGCGGGTTGCGGTTGAGCGGTAGCTTGCGTTTTCTTTACTTTCTATCCTGGCGTCGCTGCGGTAGTCGGTTTAGTGCCTCACCTCGAAGTGTGCCTTCCCCTGTGAGGAGTCACTAAGGGTGGGGTAGTTGTGCAGCGTCGAAACTTATATCTGGAATGGTTAGAGACCCCTTCCAATCTTGGACACTTTTGGGATCCTTGCTTCCAAGGGTCACAAAAGGAGAACCAGTAACTCATTTGTAATTTCTGTCCTGGTTGGGAGGTCTCTCTCTTTTCGTTAAATCGTCTTTAACTTGTCAAATGCTAACCGAATTCGTGTAGCATTAAAATCCATGGAGATAAAAGTTTTCAAGATCCTACAGATAAGTGCATAAGTTTATTAACAAACCATAAGAAAAATTCAGAATGACACTTAACGACATAAAGATGAAAATATATTGTGAGATTCAAATTTAGGTTATGAATGTAACGTAAATTAGTAGCGTAAACAGCGTGCCTTAAAATATTCTAGTTTAAGGCAGTGAATTTAAAAATGCTGTACTTCAGGCACTTCAATTTTTTATAATATGATATAATATTGTGACTTTGTGGGTTCGTGAAATTAAAAGTCCAATTGCACAAACTCAAAATGTTCTTTATTTCCACCGAATTACAGTTGGAACACTTGCCGATTACATAGAATTAGGTAGCACACACAATTACAATCCAGCAGTTCGTCTGTCACAGATCCACTCCACACTCACAATTACGCACAACTTCTCTGATACACGTACACAGTCTTCCAGTCCGTTCGCTAGCACGGCGCTCCTCACGGCTGCTCGCCAAGAACTGAACTGACTCGTCCACTGCAGCCTTATATAGAAAAATTGCTGTTTCTGGAAGCTTCGCGGCTCGGAAAATCATCCCGAATGTTCCAGACGTCAGGGGGAGGGGAAAGAGACGGTATACTGGCTAGTGATGCTCTTCTATTCATCCCCTCTGTGAGTGCTACACAGATAAATGGGTAGGCGTGGCCTAACTGCTTCCCGTCTGGCCCCTACCTGCCAGCTGCTGGTTCCCTCGAGAATTCCAATGTTCGGGTGACAATATATTTATTGTGTATATTCCAAAATTTTACAGTTTACAACTTTTGGCTATATTTATTTGTGTTTACCTTGTTGCTACCTTGGTTACATGACACCCTGGTCTTCTGCTCTGTCAGGTAGCTCTTAACCTCCATGCCTCCTTGTTAATTAATTAGTCCCATTCGTCCCCCTCATCTTCCTTTCTTATATTCTTTACATTTCTAGCCCATTTTTCTTTTACTTTCTGCAAGAACTCACCAATACTTCTTACCTTCTTTTCCTCCCTGCCCGTTAACATTTTTATAGCTACTATCCTCTTCTCTACTTTCTCCCATTTTTCCTCCCAAACCTTTTTTCTCCACATTGTAAGCTCCTCGCATTCTGCTACATAGTGTTTTATGCTTTCTTTTCCCCCACACAATTCACAAATTCCCTTTTCCCTACCTCTTATCCCTCTTAGAAATATTATTACTGTTCTCAATCAAGCTAACCCTTCTCTCTATTGCCTATTGCAGTAATCTACATATACTTCTCGTCCCCAATTTTTTTATTTGCTTGTCAAATTGTAATTATTTCAAATTTTCTAGTTTTACACGTATTTCCTGTCTTTCTATATCTTCTATTGTGCATTTTACTAATTTACCCACATCGCCTGTATTCCTTTCCTCTAATCTCCATATATCTACCATTCCTATTTTTTTCTATAGTGCTCCTATCTCAGCCCACTAACTATGTAAGTTCGCTAATCTTCTTTGCTGTCTCATATATAATTTTATAATTTCCTCTTCTTTGGTCAAACACTTATAGCAAAATTTTATTATTCTTTCCATTATTATTTCATTTCTTCTTGTCTTTCCCAATTCTACTAAAGCTACTTCCCTAGGTGCTGATCTTTGTAAGCCTTCTTTACAAAACCTTGTGTAGTTTTGGTCCACCGTTTTGTTTACCTCTGCCCCCCCCCCCCCAGATCTCCACAGCATACAGCATTTTGGATACAATTAGTGCTTCGTACATTCTTTCTAACCACTTGGTTGTCATTTCTAGCTTATATTTGCATATTCTTATTCCATTCATTGCCGCCCTTCCATTTGCTTCATTTTTTCTCCTGTGCTCCCCACTTTCCATTTTTATGCAACCTTAGTTGTGTCCTGTTTATGTTATGGTTGTAAATAAATGCATTAAAAGCTTATATCTATCATATAAATAAGCTACAAAAGCAGCAAAAGTAGAGGTTAGGTTGAGATGGCTGCAACGAGTAATGGTAAAAGTACCTGCCAGACATGTCATGATGGAGGATAGGTTCATAAAAACTATAACCTCCAAAAATATATCACAAGTACAGAGGAGAATATTGCTTGGCAGTAGTAGCAACGTACTGTATACAAAGCATATCTGTATGCTGTTGATTCACTCTGTATAACTGCATGAGTTCGTAAAGGTAACTGCTCTACAATCAGCCCAAAAAGCAAATTGATCTAAAAATAACTTTTTAAAATGATTTTCTTTTAATATTTAGAAACCTTATAAATGCTTTTCGCTTTTTTATATAATTCCACTTTTTTATTTCTCTCATTGGTATCTTTAATAAACGTTGGAGTTTAAAGCAGATACTCCATAATTGCTCACTATCGAAGATGTGCCAGATATTATGCTCTGAATGGATAATCTAAAATATGTGGCGATTTAATGTAATGGAGATTACAAGTGTAGCAATGCTAATAGACTCAGTTCTCATTCGCTCCTTTTCTTCTTTCTTACTACCTCCTTTTTTCAGGACTGTGACCAGATAGGAACTTCCGTTCTTTTTCTTTACAATTACACGTGGACTCTTTGTGAATGACTGACAGAGATGGCAACACTTTACAGTTCATAGAATCTAGTGGCAGCGACGACAGTTAGGACTGTTTTTCGATATTTAAAATGGCGACGTTTTCATTAAAAGAACAGCATGTAATCATTCCTTTTCTCCATTTTCGTGGTGTGACACCTATTGAAATTCATCGCCAGTTGAGTGAGGCATGTGGTGATGGTACCATGGATGTGTCTAATGTGCGTTCCTGGGTGCTATAGTTCAATGAAGGCAGAAGATCGTGTGGCAACAAACCAATACAGTCATAGCCGGTCTGACAACATGATCCAACGAGTGGAGAACGTTGTTTTGGAGGATCGCCGATTGAGCATTTTTAGATCTTCATGCAGGATTGTGTGCACAGATCCCACGGAAATGTCAATTTTGGAGGCGATGTCTGAAACTGTCTTGGTTTATTTTCACGCGATGCTCTGCCTTCATTGAATTGTCACACCTAGGAACGCACATTAGACACATCCATGGTACCATCACCACATTCCTCACTCAACTGGCTATGAATTTCAATAGGTGTTAGTCCACAAAAATGGAGAAAATGAATGATTACACGCTGTTCTTGCAATGAAAACTTCGCCATTTTAAGTATCAAAAACAGTCGTTGCCACTACAGTTCCATGCACTGTACAGTACTGCCATCTCTGTCACTCATTCACAAAGAGTCCACGTGTGTTTTTAAAAATCCAGAAGTTCCTATCTGGTCCCCGTCCTGAAAAATGGGAGGTGTTTTAACTTGAACGCACCTCGTATAATTACTTTGTGTATCTACCAAAAGTGCATCAGTATTTCACCAAAAATGCACGTTGAGGTGATCTAAATCATCCAGAAAGCTATAAAAATTTCTATATTTATGTGTCTGTATGCATCTTTGGACAATATATGAAAATTTTTAAGAAATTTCTTCCACACTAATTAAAATGTTCACATAAAAATACGATTACTTTTTATTTTTACAATATTTTGGATTATCATAAATAACCTATGATATTATCTTATTTTCACTTAATCGTGTGTAATAACAGAAAAGCCGCAATAGATAAAGAAATAAACATTTAGAGAAATTCTGATCTCTTTAAAATATGCCATGCAACTCAATATATTTTATATATAATAAAAACATCTAATACATCCCTAAAGGACAGAGACCTCCTGCTAGTGTAGGGAGCTGCTTCTAGGAGCTAATTAAGGTAGGAACTCCTACGAGCCTCATGCTTGTTTGTCCGGTACCTCCTTATCTATTGTGATTACTAGTGATATAATGTTCTATATTCTATACCGTGTACTTAGATCCATGTTACATTGTTTTATATTCTATGTTCTATAACTTATGTTCCACTGAGCTTAAGCTGATAGATCTGTGATATTTCTCCAATCACAGATCCATCAGCTTAAGCTCAGTCGAACATAGATTATAGAACATAGACAGTTATATACAAATATGACAATTTGTATCTTAAAACTTCACTTATCTTATAAGAAAGGGTGACAATTTTCTTATAAATTGTCCGGGATCGCGATTTCATGTAAAACTTTTACACATCTTCAGCCGGAAACAACAAAGCTGTCGCCATCGTTACAATCACTAGATGTCACTATGTTCTTGTTAGTGCTACCAAAACCTGAAAATAATGCAAATTTAAAAACAGAATCGACTGCCGGTATGTCAAAAT
This sequence comes from Mantis religiosa, assembly GCA_030765055.1. NCBI lineage: Eukaryota > Metazoa > Arthropoda > Insecta > Mantodea > Mantidae > Mantis > Mantis religiosa. The sequence goes on from CM060953.1 coordinate 148,035,778, forward strand.
TCATTACGCAATGTTTATTTTTTAAAATAAATATCTTTTCCCAGACCATTAAATCTATTGGGCCACTTAATTGTTTTAATAATATAACTTCTGGATTTATTTCATGGTTAAATGACCAAAAATGATCTGCTACTGCCGAGTTATCAGTCTATTTATACTTAATGTTACGAAAATGTTCTTTCGTTCTGGTTCCTAAATTACGTTTTGTCTTTCAAATATAAACTTTATCACAATCGAAACAATTAAATTGATAAGTACGAGATTTTTTTATTATTAGGAATGTTATCTTTCTTAGAGAAATACATTAATTTTAATACTATATTTATTTTGAGGAATTAAAGTTATACCAAACTCTTTAAAAACATTTGAAAATGATTACTAACCCAAGGATGGTAAGTATTTTTTTTTTAAATTATAATCGTATTTTATTTTTAAGGGTAGAAATATCATTAACAGCTTTTTGATATTTATATTTTTCAATTTTTTATTCATAAAGTCTTTATTGAAACCATTAATTAAAACAGTATTAATATGTTTATATTCCTAATTAAATTCATCTTTATTCAGGGATATATTTATTAATCTATAGACAGTTGTTACTTTGAATGTTGTATCTCTTAATCACAGATATTTTGAAATGTATGTTAAAAGACAGTTGTATGGGTCTGTACAACAGCGATACACAAGGATAGATTTTGCGATTTAAAAACATATTCATATTGTTGCGTATAAGGCCTGAACAAGATTTGGGAAATATTTTAATTATTTGAGGTTCACATTTCATTTCGTGGTAAGTCCCAGGTTTAGCAGGAATTAATAAGTTGAGACAGGTTGGATGACCCAGTGATCAGAGTAAACAGTGGTATTGACCTGCCAGCTCATGTGTTCTGTTAAATCGACAGAAAAATTAAGAAGAGTCATTCTTTGGTTGCACAAGATTGCACCACAGAATGTAAACCCTCTGTGAAGAACCGCTGATGGCAGACATTTTGGAAGCCAGTTCTATTTAAACGATTACAGCCAGTAAGGAAGGGTTAGTCAGATCGTGGTTAGTTAAGTCAGTCATCAGTTAATCAGTCAGTTAGTTGGTTAGATCATTGGATGCTACTACTTTAGTCTCATCATATAATTTGTGAATACTTCTATAAAACTCAACTCATCAAAGTAAACCAGCCACCTATTGTTCAGAACTCCACGCTACTCTACATAAATAGTAATATTTATTTATCATGTATTAATTGATTGAAGGTCTGTCTTTATCTTCAAGATAAAGGAGAACTTTGTTTAGTTTGACATCCCCAATCTTTAAAATATATTTGTCAATATCACTTTAATTTAACCCTACTCATGTCCCTAAACTTTGACCTGTCTAGCTCTACCATCTGCTCCCTTATCCTTTCAGTAGCTACACCCCCAGTAGCTGATTAGGTTTGTAAGTCCTTCACCCCCCTTACAATCCTGCTTTGCAGCAATATTTGAAATTCTTAAAATAAAAAGACTCAGTTCCTCACTTTAAATTTTCAAACAACAATCGGGGTTTAATGTATCCATATATATATATATATATATATATATATATATATATATATATATATATATATATAGACCAAATTTCACAGATATGTTAGATATATTTATTTTTGATTTGGAAAACAAAACTGTTTTGGAAAAATTTATCCACAGACTACAATTATACCTTGAAAAAATTAAAGTTTTATAATTAAAACAGGTAATACCATATTAATAACTTTTAGAGAGAATAATTAACTATCTTAAAAATTGAGGAAAAAATATGTTATTTTCCAACTCCCCTTAGCAATTTACAATATGGATAATGCCATTTAATAACGTCACACGTTTATTAAGCATGTTAATAAAAACGCATCTCATTTTTCTTGGTTTTTTAAAACCAGGCAAACAACATTTTATATATTTATATAAAAATTCATTATTTTTAGCAATTTGAAAATAAAAATATGTAAACAAATGAAATCCAAAGAAAATAGTTAAACATTATTATAACGTTAAAATAACACTATTTCTGACTTTATGCTGTTTTAAAGATATTTGGTGATTATACAGACCTCCTTTGTACTTTTCTGTTGTTCTGTAGCTAGTTTGACACCTGCAGAGTCCTAAGGCCTCTCAAGAATTATTTGCACACATTTACATATGCTAAACTTTCCGTTTTTGCCACAATTTTATAGAATAAAATTGCTTTATGAGGTTGTACAGTGCAATAGCAGCATAGAGCAAACGTTTTCAGTGTTTAAGAAGACAAAAGCAACACAATGTTTGTCTTTTTTCACGGGAGTTACAAAATCAAACGTACGAGGGCTGTTCACTAAAGAATGATTATAATTTTTTACGGTCATAATTTTTCGTGCTGAAATTCATCCTTATTATATTCTGTTAGCTTAATGTGAAACAAACACGTCATAGTAGTTTCATTGTTGGTACTCCTGGTTCCCGGCTATGAGAACCAGGCAAGTTCAGACATGTTCAGTATCGCCTACCGCTGTAATGGAGGTAACATGCAGTTAAAGTAGATGTTAGAGCAAGATCCGGAGTTTCTTTAAAGTGTAATCACTGCTAATGAAACTTGGCTACATCATTTTGGTCCTGAGAGCAAACAGAAAAGCTCACTGTGGAAATATCCTCCATCACCAACCCCCAAAAAGCAAAAGTGGTATCATTCTTTTATATTCATGGAATGGTTTATCAGCATGTTGTACCTGCACACACTATAGGGATGTCCGCAAAAGACCACATTTCCATGAAGCAGGTTGGATGCTGCACCACGATAATGCGCGCCCGCATATTGCCAATGTTGTTGCTGAATATCTTGCAAAAGTCAACATGAAGTGCATCCCTCACCCTCTCTATATTTCGTATTTAGCCTCATGTGACCTTATTTCTATTCCCTAACTTGAAGAAACGCCTTCGTGGGAGGGATTATCCATCATGAGAAGCAGTGGTGAAGGCTGCGGAGGCGATTTTGAAGGATCTCTCAAAAATTGTTTCCAGCATGTCTTTGAAGACTGGCAGGAATGCTGGGACAAGTGCTTCGCATTCATGGGAGACTATTTTGAGAAGGACCATCAAAATTTTGAGGATGAGTAAAGGTATGTTGTCAAAAAAAATTTGTCATCATTCTTTATTGAACAACCCTCGTAGTATAGGAGTTTTGTGCCCACGTTAATGTCCTTCGGGCCTGCTCCTCGACAATTTACCAATCACAGTCTGCTTCGCGGTTACAGTAAATAAGAGGGGCAAGGATAATTAACGCTGAAAATTGCGGGAGTTGATCTCCATACTCACTGCCTTTCTCTGTCTTCTGTAGGCTAATCCGAGATCGTTAAGCATCAGGAGGCAATGAAATAATGTTTCAGTTGCTATCGAACAGTGGATCTAAACCAAGAGACCAGCACAGAGATGTCATAAAGAATCAAAGACGGTATGTTTTGTCTCTATTGTGTACAAAAATAAGCAATGAATCGTTCAAGATAAAATTCCAAGACTTAATATTTACATAAATTTTACTATTCTGACAGGCATTGTTTACCAGTGATCCATCATATCGTTTAAGTACAATGCTTTATACACATTCAGATATTGTAAGATCTACGGGGTCAGTTATGACTTATAAGTCAGGATACATTGAATTTATACTTAATTTATTTTCAACATGCCGGAAAATGTACCTATGCTTCACATAAAGCTCTTTTATCACTATTACGTTTCAGCCGGTCACAGTAAATCAATAAATGTTCTACAGTCTATTATTAGATGGAATTGGGCAGGATATTGCGGCAATACTAATTTTGTGAACTTTCTCCGTGCTCTACTACCACTACCGCTTGTATATTGTTTTAGGTACAATTTTATTCAGCATATACTCTTTTTCTGCTAAATAACTGAACACAGCTAAGTAAGGAAACTATTGTATGACACCTCCAAAATTCTATATCAATATTTCACCAGAAATACGGACTTTGAGACACCCTGAGACTAGAAAAAAACCTTGTGTGTCTTTGTATGAGTGCGTATGTGTGTGTCTTGGGAGGGGGACTGGCGCAATGCGTAGTGTTTAAGTTCAGAACCTTCCAAAGATATAAAAAAAATCACACACCCCAAAGGATCTCCCATCATAAACCAAATTTCATAGAAATTTTAACGATTTTGATTAAATTGCTAGAAGTTTTAGATATCTTCATGACGTATGAAATGCGTACCTTTAATTTTCTGAGAAAAGCCTTAAACTCTTGAATCTTGATGACTTTTGCATAACTGTTAAGGCATAACAGATAGACAGAATCTTACTAAACAATAGTTGAAGCTCAGAATTTATACCAAATACACTTTTTGTAGGGTTAAATATTTCTAAGATATATTGTTATTGACCTAAAATTTCCTAAACTGTTCCCGAAGGGGAAGTTGTTATTCCTTTTTCCTTTCCCTTTCTAGTCATACAAAGAGAAAGTTATTTCAAAGCTATGTTAAAAGATTTGATTTAGCTTAAGCGTACTATATCACACTCTTTCCATTGCTACTGCAAAGGAATGTGTAAAAATGTATTTTAATTTACACATTTATTCAATTTGCATTAATATAGACTATGTTATTGATAAACGCTGGAGATATGTGCGCTATCATGAGATACAAGTTAGCTGGACACAGGGTATGAATGACGTTAGATGTACAGCACGGCCATCAAATATGCAATCGCCGAAAACAACGTAACGTTGTACTCTACGAACTAGTGAAGCATTGCCTTGCAAGTGTGTGCAGGCACAAGGTTAAGGTGTAGTATAATGCGACTGTTTTTTTTTTTCCTCTGGCAGTATGGCGGTTGTCATGGTCAGACACTACCTGCCTGCTGTTGTTTACTTGAGCGACCGATAACAGTACAGTCAATGTGCAGTATATCTATGTAAAAACACACACGCCTTCCGCCTTTGGTTATTAATATGAGGCACTGAGAAGTCGTAATTACAGAAACATGTCACTTATGTAGCAACATTTCAATTCCCGTTTCGTTAAAAAAAAGATAAGTTCAAAATAAGTCCATAGAATAAGAATACTGGCATCGAGATACCTTGATGGAAGAAGAAGAAATATAAACAATAGTAATCAATGTGGGTTGGATAGCAGAGGAAGTGGAAGAAAATACCTTAAACTCTTTTATGGACCTCAGAAATAACGGCAATTGATGCAAACATAGCAGCTGATCCTCATCCTTTATACCTCGCCACAGACAGATACAGCAAGTCAAACGAGTATGTAGGAATTAGAAGCTTTACATCAGAATTAAATAAGTCAATTTTGTTCTGCTCCTTAACGTAGCACATTTTCTGTCTTCTGCTGTTTACACTTCTCCCCTAACAGACGCTACACTGACAAGTATCTTCCTAAACGTCCCGAGTAATAGTTAATAGTTATGCAAAAATGTTCCAAAAGACTTCTGAGGACATTTACAGAAAATTCAAGATATATATTTTATTTATCATAAAAATATCTTAAATATATGGTGTTTTAATCAAAATCTGAGAGTTATTTTTGAGAAAATCAAAATTTTCAAATAAATGGCGCATGTGAAGGATATGCTGGGGTGAGGGATTTTCTTGACACAAAGTTTCGTATTAAACCTACTTTACCAATTTATAATTTTATGGGTAGTTGATATTTTGCATATTAAAGATTACTCACTCGGATATTTTGTGGAACTAGCTGGAACGTTTCTTAGTAGTTGTAGAACCTTTCATTGAAACTGGCTGAGATAGTCTAAAGCGTTCCAGCTAGTTTCACAAATATCTGGGTGAGTAATCTTTAATATGCAAAATATCAACTACCCATAAAATTATAAATGGTGTCTCTCACTTTAAAAATTTTGTTGGTAATTAGATTACTTCATGAAGTTGAGCTATTCTGTTCACAGATGCCTACAGTACATACGGGCACACATATTAACCTTTTTTTCTAAAATGTTCTCCTTTACCAGATTTAGAGGCTTCCAAAATTTGTTGGTGAATGCAATACTTCCCTTACTATACGTAATAGAATACAACCGCATACATCCAGATCTATGATTTGATACTGGGATCTTCATCGTGACTTCCCAGCATGTTAAGGCCGCGCCGTGGCTCTGTGGTTAGACCGCTTGGCTCTGACCAAGGCGGCCCGAGTTCAATCCCAGGCGACGGCAAAGTGAGATTTGTGGTGGACAACACAGCGCTGGGGCGGGTTTTCTCCGGGACCTCCACTGGTGCTTCATCTTCATCTCATGTATCATCAGTGTCACCGCCTGCGGTGCCATATGTAGTAAAAGCGGGCGTTAAACAATACACATTTCATTTTATTTTCCAGCATGTTAAGGAAGAAAAGTATAGTTGTCTCAAACGGACGGGCTAGTGAATGGAAATTTTGCATTGTCTGTAAAATACAGGGCTGCTAGTTATAGTACACGGGATAAGAACACTTTTAAAAGTATGTATTGTTGTTTTCTTTTTAATTTATATCCTTCAATGTTAAGTCATATGGGACGATGAATGAAACGAGTGAAATGATACTCAAATGAACCCAGTGTCCATAGATCTTAGAGTTAGCAGACGTGCGGCATTCAAGATAAGTAAAAACCTCGGGAAATACCTTATTCTGGTAACTCACCCTGACCGAGATTGAACTCGAGACCTCTTGAACGTGTGTCTTGTTGAATTTCTTATTGTACACCTTCTATAATGTATACATTTAAAATGGGAAATTAATCACTTGTTTCAAAGACACAGAAGGTTAAAAAGTTATAGATCGAACGCTAAAAATTAATTTCATGATAGAATTTCTATTTATTTACATTTCTTCACTTAAATTTATACAAATTATGTTTAATGTACAAATATTAATAGTCATGTGTAAATAGCATTACAGACATAGAAAAATTATTTTAAAATAAAATAAATAATTTAGTAAATACAATAATAATAAATCGCAGCATGGGTGTGGAAAATGCATTATGCAGAATCGAGGAAATGTTACATATATTTCTGAGATTTCTTATATATTTCACGTTCATCTGCTACAAATTTATTTTGCACAACTTACGATGGCTTAGTATTGGGAGCTTTGAATCAATTATTTGATGCTGCATCTCGAAGTGAGCAGCTTGAAAATAATACTCCTAATATTAGCGATTATAAAGGTTTGGAAATTGAGGAAGAATTTGATGTCTGATATTGAAGAGGCATAGAAAATTGTGTTATATTTTACTTCCCTCCCCAGTGCATGTTGCAGGATATTACAGCCACCAAGTTAATGTTGGTAGATGTGGATTTTCATTTGTTGGAATTGTAATTTTCTTTCTGTATAAATATCATCCAAAACAGTTAAAAGCATACAATCGGACAAGGAGGCTCTCTCAACAGTTTTACACGAACTATAAGAAAAGAAGCTTCAGTTTCAGCCTAAAGAGTTAGTAGTTCTAAACCAGCGGATGGCCTAATTCCATAGCTTGGCCGTTTTGGCAAGAGCGAGGTCCGTTCCGCTGTTGCCAAGTCGGACAGACACTGCAGCAACATGCAAATGTTTTACGATCACATAATTATGTCCTAGTATAGCCCTACACTAAGATATATTCGTGGCTGTTAGAAAAGGCTGAGCTAAGATCCACTTTTGGCGCCCGAATCCTTTGGGCGCTTAAGGAACCTCAAAACTATAAATTCTTGATAACAGATTTATGCTATGAACGTGATGCTACCATAAGTAGGCGGTAGAGAAGTTCGGAAAAATTTAGTAAAGAACATATACTATACTATACTATAATATTTACCTCTTTTTCTCTTCTTTTAGGTTCTTTCTTTCTTGTCCTTTCATTAACTAATGCTGATTACCAATAAAGGTTTTGTTTTCTCTGTTCCAGAAATCGGCACCACCTGCTTGTCTACGTCACACATCTTTGCAACGTAATTCTAAAACGATAAAGTTCCGTTCAAACGCTACATTCGTTTAATAAACACAACAATAAGCATCATTAGAATAACAAGTATAACGAACTGCTGTAACCGACGCAACTCATTGGTCAACAGGTGGGACTCCTGATGACGTCATTGTGCTACAATCACTGCCATGTTCAAGTCTTCCCTGGATCTGCCACTGTTGAACCCCAGTCTGCCCTTGATACGCCATTGGTAAGTATCTTTTCATAAATATCCCATTGTTTTGGAATATCGGCTCATTTTAATAATGAATGCAATGCCGTCCATATAAAAATTTAAACCAACCTATAAATGGCAATTCGAAAACTTTAGGAAGCTAAATAAAGAACTATTAAGTGTATGGAACTGTTTCGCACTCGTGAATTACTAGCAAATTTTCAGAACTCCTACGGTTATTCCCGAAGAAAACAGAACTTTTCGAAAACTGTATATAATTTACCGATAAAAGTTAAGTAAATTAAAAGACAATATGAACGTTGTGGTGTTTATGCTGCCACTGCGAGTTTTATATACTTACCGTTTCACAGAGAGCAACAATGCAACAAACATACAAGAACACTACAACATTTGCCCCCATCGGTTATAGATTGATTACTCATCGGCGAACATCGGCAACAATCGTTTGTTTTCGTTAGAACATGTAACATTCCGAATTGTCCATTTCCATACATTTTCAAGACTTTCTGCTGAATCCTAAGAAATATAATGGCGGGTTTTAACTTTTTGTAGTTTACACAATTTTGTAAAAGAAGTACATTATAGTATATTATGCAACGAGACTATAATGACAGTAATTAAAACGCGACTATTATTATGATATATACGACTGTTTATGCTCGATCATGTATCTAAATTAAAGATTTCATTTCAAAGTATTCATTTCTGGTTTGAGTAACATATTACAATCGTAAAGTGAGGCATAGTACGAAATATTGATTACTTCCCTATAATCAGCTGTTAACATGTTATACAGTTTAACCTAAAAGTATTAAAATAAAACATTGATAACATTTAAAAACTAAACTTGCGTTTATCATATGGTATTTAATATCAGGTGCTTCATCTATAAATGTTTTCAACTCATCAGGTGTAAATGATTTGGCTTTTCCCCTTTATATCCTTCTGATTTGTATTTTAATAAGCTGTTCAGTTTTAAGTATTTAGACAGTTCAATTTGGTGCCTAATGTTGAGTGTTGATTTCAAAATAGAATAGTGAGTTCACAAGGTCGATGATTTCTTATTTTGAGACAATTCTTCAAAATACATTAGGAATACATTTTCTGAGAAAGAATTTATACCTCCATCCATGCATTGTGGGTAGAATTTCTCGTACATCTTCCTTGACTTTTTGGCAACAAGTTATTAGTAATATTGGGTGTTCTTGCTGCAATTTCTGGGGTGTAAGTTTAATGTCACTGTTACTAATGTCAGATATTTTGACCTTTTTCTAAACTGGCGCTAGTACCATTGTCGATCGAAACGAGAATAATTGATACTTGCACTTTCACAATATTACGTGGCCACTTCTGATTGGTCGAATACCAATACTTTAATGAATAGGTGTACTTTAATGAGGTCCATTAAAGTACTGCTACCAGTCGTATAAATAATCAAGTTTGGCATTGTAGAGCATAAAATAAATTATAAATTAGTCGTATGTAGATTTTCTATTTCAGTATATAACAGTTGTAAAGCTGTTCAGTACTGACAAACTACTCAAATTGCAGGCAATATAAAAAAGATTTTTTTTACCATTTAAAATCTATTGTTACAACCAAATTAGTTGCAGGTTTTACTTCATAATTTTTATGAATTATTTTACTCTGGAGTTTTCCAGTTTGCTAAGGAAATATTACCACTAAGGCAATATCTTCCGGTTATCTAGGAATGCTACGAAATTCAACCAACGGACTTCAGGATATTAAAGTGAGCTTAGGCGAGCAGTTTGTTGTAGGACACTTCTGGTCTTTGTCTTCATAGTTGTTTTCAATTGATCAAAACCAATATATATATTAACCAAAAGGTACTGATGAAACCTATCTGAGTTAGTAAAAGCCCCAATGGTCCCAGATTGCCTAGAGCCTAGAGTTGCCCGACATTCATATTTGAACACAAAAGATAAAGAACGTTATCCAGATAACTTACTTTGACCAAAATTCGATTTCGGGACCTCTTGAATGAGGCAGATACACTGCCTCTATGTTTCTCACCTCGGTAGCATGTACGTCTCACGCTCAAGAGGCCCGAGATCGAATCTCGGTCAGAATGAGTTATCTAAATATTTCTTCAGGAGTTTTCCCTTATCCTGAAAGAGGAATATCGGGTAACTATAATTTATATGGAACCTGGGCTCACTTGTGCGTTATTTCATCCATTTCATACATCGTTCGATAAGACTTAAGGTTGGAGGACGTACCTGCATATCAAAGAGGACATTTTTTCTTCTTTTTCTGTCTATTCCGTTTCTATGACACCTTTTATATTATTTATAATTCATTTCATTCTATTCATAGTAGATATTTTTTACTTAGGAAGAAAACATGGGGGTGGTCGTTCCAAGGAGCCACTACAGTGCAGAGGGCGGTGTCCCTTAGTTTACTTATATGGAAACCTCCTCCAGCAGGCCAGGACAACATACATTCGCCGTATTGTGGTTCGAAGATGGTCCCAGCAGTCGGTTTGGACACCAGCAAACGAGCTACCGGAAGAGGAAGTGGTTCACTCAGAGCATATCATCCTGCCGTGTACCGCCGAGACTCCCGCCGATACTTCTACCCTGAAAGAGACCACCGATGAGAGATGATATGAAATTATAATGGAGATGATATAGAGGGACAGGAAATTCAGGGGATGTAATTACCCTACCCAGCATTCACCTAGATACCCGGGAAAGCCCCCGAAAAAACCCATGGCTTAGGTAGTTTGGCCACGGGAATCGAACTAGAGCCACAAACGAAACAGTCTGAGCCATCCCACTCGATTATGATTTCAAATTAAGCAGTAACTGCTTAGTTGCATAAATCGTGTAGAAATGTCAGAAATGATCAGTCCTAATATGTATTCTTGTAATGGAAGGTAAAAAGTCGACTGGCGAACTTGAAAAAAGATGACTTGCTTATCTTTCCGATTAGAATAGGCTCATTCAGAAAAAAAATACTTATCTTCTCAAAGTACATATGTGCACATCATCGCCCATCGCGTTTGACCCTGCAAATTGAAATGGAATAAAGTAGGATGAAATGCGGGTTATGAAAATCCCTAGCATTCGCACACAACTGGGAAAGAAATAAAAAACCAAAGTTGAAGTTTTAGATTTCTAAATGCTAGACTCAGACACAACCAAAGTCATTAACGCTAAGAGTAGTCAGATCAGCCATTCAAATCCCAATTATATCACAGCTGATACCGAAATTAAAGGATTTAAATAAGTAAGAATCATGATGGATTTCAAAGAAATGTTGGTTGTTTGTTACAACACGTGCAGGAGCATTTGAGTCGAATAGCAGTTTGGGTGAATAAGTTGTTTTAACAAAAGAAACGTAAGAAACAGTGTCCTTAGCAGATTTCTAAAGGGTAGTACTCGGCTTTGAATAGGGTATTCTTCGGACCATTCATAATGGCATGACAAAATAGCCACAAAGGGAACCTTTGGTTGAATAATGGGCTTCCAGAAAGAGAAAGCTATACACCCACGCGCTGCTGTGACCAGTAGGGACTTTCAGTTCGTGGCTGGCAAGCCATTAAGAAAGTTATCTGGTTCTGTCTTGGTCAAAGGCAGACCAGAAGCGATGAGAGAAGACATTTGTCGGTTCATATAAGCGTGAAGAACGAATTAAGTTTTATCGAGTAATAAACATTTCATAAACAATAACTCTAAACATTGATATTGGTAACCCTTGGTCTGCAACTTCAAGTTTGGTGTTCTGATAAAAAGAAGTAGTCAATAAACCAGTTTGAAACCGGCATTCCAGTGCCATTAAAACTATCCTTCTCATAGGTATCCACGCATACCCGGAGATTAACCTCATTGCTTTACCCAGAGCTAAACACCCATTATTTCCATTCGCTTCAAACCGTCGCCCCAAGTGGAACTCTTTGTTCGCCAGTATATTTGCTTCACAGCTTTGCCTCACGTTTCCATCTGTCTGGTAAATGTCATACAGGTATAACTTACACTTTGGACATTCTCTTGCTTATTTATTAACTTTATGTTGTGTATAGCGTCCACAGGCTGTAGTGCCGTATGCAGTAAAAGAGTTAAACTCTGTTAAAAATATACCACTTTTCTTTAAACGAGCTATTTTGGTTGTTTTAGGAGCACGAGCTGTATATGTTAATATAAACGACGTGGCATGGCATGTTAGATCACTGATCGCTGTGCATGATATAAAACTAAGCTTGCAAACTATTTAAATAAGCAATTTGAGTACCGAAAGAAGAGGTTAACCTAATTTCCTTTCGCTTATCTTGCTCTAGCTATTTGCAAAATGAAACATTCGGGAAATTAATTCTTAGAAATGGCATTTCCTTTTCTAATTTGCTGTCTCCACTTCCTTCAAGAAAGAGCTGACACACATTCAGGTTAGTCATTTGGCTTTTACCTCACTTCCTGCTTTATAAAAAGGAAATCTTACGTCATAAGCTCGCGGAAGTACAAAAGTGAAGACGACGCATCAACCGCAATAAAATATTTCCGTTATATTCATAAACTTCCTATTCTTATTTATTACTTCTTCACTTTAGATAGCGAAGCTCTTCTAAAGTTTCCAAAAATTCATTACAAAGTAAATGTGAACGGATTAAAAGTTATCAAATTGATAACCTTTGAATTTACTTTTATGTTCTTTTTTCTACTACTTCTTCCAATATTGCAAGTTTAAAATTATATTTTATTTCTTCTTTATTGCTTTAGCAGGGAGTGTTCTATGCAGAAACTTCCGCACATATAATTACGACGATGTAAGTTAACCTGGGTCGAAGATTATCCCTTTATTTACCAGTGTTTCTTTAAAGAAACATTAACTTTTCTTAGCTGTTTTTACTCTGGATATCTCTTTACCCTCCCAATACCAATGCTGCTTTAAGGTGAGAAGGTACTACCTATCTCCATAATGCTATTTCAATGACTTTTGGGTGCACATTACTAAGAAATTATTGTTTATATGTACATGAAAATTTTCAGACATGTTCTTAAAACCTGTATCTTTAATAATACCTATTATTATTTGTAAAATTTTTACTGATAATTTGTTAAAATTCTTTTAGTTTTTGTAAAAAAAAACACTGAAATTTCATATAATTTTACTTTTTAAAACAAGTATTATGAATCTCTGAGAAAAATCCCTTATTATTATTCTTATGAGTCTGCTTAATACACCAAAAAATCCATATGTTTTAGTTGATCAGATTTTTTAAAAGTGTACCGGAACCTGAAAAAAATTTGAAACTGAGAAAAACAACTTTAAAGTTTATACGAGGTTCCTTCAAAAATAACAGAACTAATTTTATAATTAACACATAATGACTTGATTTCACTAACATTTATCTACGCACTTTCGAAGTGTTCTCCCTCTGATGAAATACAATTATTCCAACGACTTACCCATTGTTCGAAACACTCATTGAACCCATTTTTGGACAGTCTGTTCAGGATACCCATGACAACATTGCCCAACGCCTTATCACTTTGAAAATGGCGACCACGAAGCTCCTGTTTTCCTTTGGGTAAGAAGTGAAAATCGCATGGTGCGAGATCCGGAGAATATGGTGGATGCGGCATGATCTCAATGGCCATTTCTGCGATGACATCGTGAGCTGCACTAGCTCGATGAGCAGGGGCATTATCATGATCCATTCTCTCCTTGCAATATCTGGTCGCTTTTCGTCGATTTTTTTTCTTCAGTGGCCCCTTCAGTACGTCACAATAGTAAGCAGCAGTTACTGTGCTTTGATGTTACAGCATGATCATACAGAATGCCCTGTTTGTCAAAGAATACGAGATGCATGACTATTCCTGCACTGTTCTGAACTTTTGCCTTGGGCTCGATGAATGTTTCCACTGCGAACTATCCTGTTTTGTTAACGGGTCGTAATGGTGGAACCAGCTCTCGTCACAAGTGATGACCCTATTCAGAAAGTCTGGCTCCCGTCGTAGCCTTCCGAGCCATTCTTGACACGTCATGACGCGGCGAGCCTTCAGCACGTGCGGTACCCATTTCGCTGCAACTTTTCGATAGCTAACATCGTTGCAAATTATGTCGCCTTTGCAACAGACAAATGCATTATGTCTGCAACTTTGAAATTGTTATACAACGATCTTCTCGCACAATTGCGTCAATTGTGTTAATGTTGACTTCCGTTTTTGCTGTTACGGATCTTCCAGGGCGCGGAGAACCTTGAAGGTCTTCATGACCCCTTTTGAAACGTTTATACCGCTCAAGAACTTGTGTTTAGCCTTAGCTTGGTCCTTGCCTAAAGCTTGTATGTTTGGTGCACCATTTCAAAGGTTTTTGTAGGAGTTTTATCTAACAGAACACAAAACTTGCGTTGCTACAATTTCAGTTCCATGGTGGGTGCAGTAAACGACCTCACGTATCGGGCTCTAACTCCCAACTGATTGACTCTGCATTGACTGGCACTCACAGCACTGCCAGAGGAACGATTCACCTTTCCACCACTAGCAGCCATGGCACTCCAGGGCGGTTTATTTAAATACAATTAAATTAGTTCGGTTATTTATTGAAGGACCCTCGTATATTGATTACTGACTTCTCATATAAGTCAGAACTTTCCTGCTGCATAATCTTGACCCTCTGTATTCTCACTTGTTCTTTTCAAGTTCCTCTTCATTTTTCTTGCCTTCTTGGCGAGCTCTTCAACCATTATATCTGCTTTCAGGACTCGCAGCTCACCAATTTCTGTTTATGACTACTATCATGATTAGCCCATGTATTGTGTGAGCTGGGCCTACTAACCTCAATATTACATGTGGTTTCGTCGTCTATTCTATTTATGTTTTCCACATTTACTGTTCTGTTTTTAGTAAAACCATTGCTTGCAAACTTTTTTTTCTTTCAAATGTTTTTAGCCTACTCATATCATATATTCACCAATAACTAGTACAAAATATTATTCAGAACAAATAACTGTTCACATACACAGCCAAAGACAAAAGAAAAACTAGCATCATTGGAGTTATAGTGTCACCAGCAGAAAGCTTGAAATATCCCTAACATCCAGGCTTAGTTCAGAAATATATGCTCATTATTACAGAAGTTATGATCGATTTTCGAAAGCTTGCGAAAAGGGGCGTGGCAAAATTTAACATCCACTAAGCAAATTAGGTATAAAATATTGCTCCAATGAACTTGTTAACTATATTTGTAATCTAGAGGGATGACACTATAATAAAATGTAAAAATAAAAAAAGTGAATTTTAACCCCAAGTGAAGTACCTTCTCACCTTAATGCTACATATCTGCGGTTAACAGTTTTGATACTAGAGAGCAGTAGGTCATGGATGGATGTTCTGGAACAGCAAATATTGGCTATAGTGTGTCAGCTGGCTGGCTGTACAATTTTGTTGTGTGTATTATTGCCTGAAATTGCGTGCTGCAGTTATTTCATGTAGTTGAAATAACTTGTACATATTTTGGAGTTATTATTGAGAACATTGATTGTTGAATTTGAAGTTTAAGTTTCAGTACAAGAGAGATAAATGAAAATAATGTGAGTGTTGAGTTGAGTTTATTCTAAGCAGCATTAGTATTGAATGTGAATTGGAAGGTTTAGTAGTTACAAATGCTTATTGCGTTGCAGGTGAAATCTTCTGCTACATACCAGATTTTGATGGTTCTTTGTTAGCTATCATATCAAAGATTTTGACTCAAGAGGAGATGGAGTTTCTTGCAAACTTACCATATAGTTGGTTCAGGAAATACATTGATATACTTAGTGGAGGTGAATCTGATATTGGAGATGAAGAAGATGACACAACTAGAGATAAACAACACTTTGCAGCTCAGATTAAAGCTATGGTGATCAACGTAGTTTGAATGATGCAGGGGCAACAAGGACTGCATGAAATTCTGGAAGAAGAGCTACCTAGGCCTAATTTTATGTGATATAACCTATGCATTTTAGTAGTATTCTGAAAATCTGAGACACCAAAGTTAGTATGACCTAACCTGTCCTTGAGTTACAACGAATGCTGGTGCTTCAGGAATTATGTACGACGTCCAAATCTATGTTGGTAAAAACACTTGCAGAGAAGGAAGTTTGTAATTTTCTGGGGACATTGTTCTGGCTTTGAATGATATTCTCCTTGAAAATCAGAATTTAAAAATTTTGTACACAACTGGTTTTCTTGAGTGCCTCTGACAGTTTCTCTCAAACAAATAGGCATTTTTATGCTGGCCTAGTTAGAGCAATTAGGATAGGAATATGTGCTATAAAATTGGAGACAGAGCTGAAGAAAAGTAGTCATTAGACTGGTGGATGAAGATCACAAATAACATAGCACTGGTCCTCTTGTTTGATAGGAAGAGTATCTACTTTCTCTCATTTTACACTTGTGTGGAGCCCATAAGAACTTGCAGACGATATTCAGCAGCAGAAAGGAAGTTCATTGTTGTACCAAGACCAGATTTAATTACAAAATATTATAATCACATAGGCTTGCTGATATGCCAAAAGAGAAATAGAGGATCAATTTGAGATCACGGAAATGGTACATGCATATCATTTATTGGTGTGTGTCAGTAGCTGTAACCAATAGTTGGTTTCTGTATCGTCGGCATTCAAACCAACGCAAGGAGTCTCCACAGTTGTCCTTATTGCAGTTCCAGACCCACATTACCGCTGGATTAACAGCAGCAGGGAAACCAGCTTCACAGAGGAGGAAAGGGCGGTCAAGCAGTGAAATACTGATGGTGACACCTAAAAGGTCTGAAAAAAAACTTCCATAGTACCTGTTATCAATGTGCGTACTGATGGTATGCTTCATGTGCCAGATATGACATCTACAAAGATCGCTGCAAAGTGTGCATCAAGTTCACACAAATGGTGTGTACTAAGTAAAAAGTTAATTTGTGTCTTACTTCTAGTAAGAAGTGTTTTCATCTGTTTCATAAAAATTAAAGATAAAGAGCGGAAAAACAAAGAGAGAGTGAAAAGAACTAAAGAATAACCTCTGTAAAAAAGTGTTTCTCAAATCTAGTGATATCTAGTATAAAAATAATTTCATTTCCACTTCAGCACTGTTCATTTAATTTTGTTACCATTGTTTACCAATGCTGCTTATAAGAAACATGTAAAAAAAGTTAAATAAAAGTACCAACTTTCAAAAAACTTAACTATAACATTATTTTATGCAGTCTTATGCTTAAAAATTAGAACGAGGATTTTTTTTTGGGGGGGGGGGAGAATGTCAAAATTTGATAAATACAATATAGATATAACATAGTAAGAATTGTACATGCCTCTGAAAATAAAAGTTATAATAGAGCTAATAATGATCCGATAGCAGTTTTCTCGATACTCGATAGCGATAGACAATATTTTCTACCTACATCGATATCATCATTTCTACTTGTAGTTTCAATACAAAATAGAATGTTGGGAGAGCTGTGTAATGACAATGAAATTAATTAGGTGCACATATTTAATGATACAAGACTAAAACCATTAAGGTGTTTATTTTTAAACTCTACATTAGACATTTAAAAGCAAAATGCAGTTCCCAAACATTTGAAACGGTTTAAGTAGTTATTTTATATTTTAATTAAAATTAGTAAAATGTTAAAATTACGTTAAGAAAAATTTATTTAAAAAAAATGACGATATATGTAGAAAAGTTGAAAGATGTTTAGTTGTTGCTATGCCAACGGCAGGACTATAAGCAGGACTTGAAGCCATTTTGTCTTATCATCCCCTGGAAAACAAAATAAAATTTCATCATGTCTCTAACTTCTTCTATCTAACATCTTACTCCAACATCAACATCGCAAAGCAACAAGGTTCATAACATTCCCCAACACAATGCCACCGTCTACCACCGTCTTTATTTCAAACTTCACCTTTCAACCAGTAAAGGACCTAGTCCTGGAATGGTATCCGTCGGAAGGCCCCACCATCTTTGGTGGGATCCCCTTCCACCGACATTTTCTCTGCTTGCTACCATTTTGTCTTCTGCAAATGGACGTGAACGTGTAGGTGTGTTTTGCGTGTGTCTGCATTTCTGTAGAGTTTGTGCTTGCATTGGAAAGTGGAAGGTTGTGAAGATTGCGTAAACTACTGTACTCTCAACGTATATAAAGCATTCAAAAGTAATTGTTCGAAAAGTTTAATTCTAATTAAAAAATATTTTATGGAAGAAAGGAGGAACTACCATTTTATTTCATTTATAACTAAATTATTACTTTCCATCTGAGACCGCCCCTGAAAATAAAGGCTTATGCGAATACCAGAGCAGCCGTGGAACTACTAGAAACCAGCAACTAGATCTTCAAGGACGTTCATCATCATCTTTTCCTCCACAATTTACTCACAACTCCAAGTCATTATACATTCCACTTTTATAAGTTCTTGTTCAAAAACACTAGCATTCTCACTATTTCGGTGAAAAGCTACATATGAGTTCTGTTATGCTAAATAGTTTTTCAGTGGAAACTGTTGCAGGTTGAATGCACACATATCGAGGGGCTAATTTTTTTTCTTTCCTTTTTTTAGTTTTGGAAATTTTGAATTTATTTTCCAATAATCCGTGCACTAGAAAGAGGCGACAAATTGGCATAATGTTACTGTAGGTACAGTTACCATATTCCTGCAATTTTTCGGACTTCGCTATGTTATACTTACGACAGTAATATTTTGTCTTAGGATCAGCAATTTCATGCATTTGTACAAGATGTATCATAAGTTATGTACCATGTTAAAGTCATTGTAAATGAAAATGTAATGGAAACTGCACAAATAAATGTCAAATAAATGTCAAATATTTTGTGACTTTAAAATAAAATAAAAATTGCAGAATCACCACCGAATTATCGAAAAAGTACCGAGCGAATTTTCTCAAGTTCATTCGATGTCAATACCATGGAAGTATTTTGAGTATTAAGATATTGCAAGTATCGTGGACCCGTCCCTAAATAGAACATCTTTTGGAAGCTAGTGGAATGAATGCATTCAAATGTTTCCAGGTCTTTTGTTTCAATGTATGTCCCTTCGTGGTCGACCTATCTGACTCATGGAATTTCTCGGGTTTTTTTCCGGGTCGCTAGGCGAATGCTGGGTAGGTTGATTACAACCCCCGAAATTCCTGTTCCCCCATTTCATCTCCATTATCATTTCATATCATCGCTCATCTGGTGGTCTCTTTCAGGTTAGAAGTGTCGGCGGGACTCTCGGCGGTGCATGGCAGGATGATATGCACTCGCTAAACCTTCCAACTCCGGTAGGACGGTCTCCGGTCTCCGCTCTGGGGCCGCTCACAGTAGGGTGAGCTGCCGGTTTTACTGGCTTGCCGGGGATTTCCAACTAGTAAAGTTTATGGCTCCTGCCCTCTGCACTGTGTTGGCTCCTTAGGACGGCCGCCATCTGTCTCCTCTCGTCACATGTTTTCTCCCAGGGGTGCTCCACTTGAGGGCATAGGTACAATAGACAAAGGTTGGACCTCCGCAGCAGCATAGTCCAGTCCAGTGCAGTCCAATTTGTTCTTAACAGATTTCACTATCACTTAAGCCTACGTGTTCTCTTATCTGCTTGTTAAGTAACAGCAGTAATAGTATAAAACTATTTCTGCAAACTTTTCTTTGTTAGCATGAAGAAGATAGAAGAATAATCTTGTATAAAAATAGTTTAGTGGAGAATGCAAAGAGAAACTCGTGTAAATCTAACATATCAGAGCGTTTCCTCTCCTTTCTTTAAAAAATATGCTAAGTTCTCCTGCGGACTGATAGTGAGATAGTTATATTAAAATGTAGTCTATAGTCCATTTCGACTGGTAGTTTTCTGTTGAGCAGGAAATATATCGAAAAATATTTCTGAATTAATAATTTTTATATTCGGTTTCGTAATGTGATATCATATAAGTATCTTAAACTGGTGATGGATATGTTAATTAAAGTTGCTATTTAACTTTAGAAAAAATAAAAATTGAAAAATATTCTAAGTAAAAGATAATTTGCAAAGGGAAGAATTTCTCGAAAATATTTGTTACTTGTTGCCGCTTGCTTGAAAGAAACTGAACATAATTAGAAAATATGGTAGATATAGTTTTAAATCGAATATTTTGTTTTGTGAGTAGATATACGGGTATCTTTTACAAAAAATATTTATTTTTAATTCTTTGACTAAAGATTTATTTGTGGTGAAATTCAGGTATTAAACTTTTGGAGAAAATACAGTGTTTCTTCTCTCTGCCGTAAGGAGGTGCTTGAGAAAGTAAAAAAGCTGAATGTGAAGAAAGCATAAAGCTGCCAGAATAAAAGGCTCCATTTCGGCCAAATTCAATTGATCATTTGACGTCTGAGTGAAATAGTCTATAAATCTGAAGTTCTTATTGAATTACCAGGTAAGAGAGCGAGACAAAATATTGGAAACTGGAATATTTCTTGTGTTTAAGGAGGTTTCTGGGAGCTATACATGAAAGCTGCAGTGTTGCAGACTGGCCACTGTTTGATTTAGTTACCAGACTGACGTTTAGAGCGCTCCAGGCCCTGGCAGCATTAGTGCAGAGAATGGCTCTATTCGGCTGTGGTCCCATCAAGAAAAAGGAATGGAGCAATTGCATTTGCCTTGCATGAATCGGTCTCTAAGAGACAGCGAAACCCACGATATTTTCCCTTGAGATGGGTGTGCTAAACAGGGGTGTACAGAAACAGGATATCAGTTCCGGAATGACGGAAAACCTCAACTGACCAACGTGTGGTATGAAAACTGACAGCAGAAAATGTAGATTATTCTCTGAGGTTTTATTGCATAATGTTTCCACCATTATCTAGCCACCATAGTTCTGTCCTAACCTTCAGGTCTCTCAGTCTCCTCAGTGCTAGAAAAAAGCACCGAAGGAGGGATCACAAATAACACCCTTCAATGGTACTCGGTGCTGAAAATGCTAACCTTATAAAGTTCAGTCAATTTATTTGTTCAACCTAATTATAGCACAAATTGTATTTTCATAGTCTTAAGCACCTGACTTCTTTCAAAGTTCAGAATTATAAAATAAAAATATAGTATACACTATTATTCGACAGAGGGTCGAGGCGCATTGACCTTCAGGTAACCAGCAATGCGATCGTTCCTTATCAGGGCTTATCTGGTCGATTAGAAGAGTGACATATTAGTAAGGTGACGTATACCTAGTTACAAAACACAAATAGAGTGATTGGAAGCTGCGTGTGTCTATATGATATATATACTACATGTGTATATGTGTGTGTGTGTGTGTGTGTGTGTGTGTGTGTGTGTGTGTGTGTGTGTGTGTGTGTGTGTGTGTGGACCAGGGAGTTACCGAGCTGTCCCAGAAGGGCGCCCGGCGCCTCCGTGAGGCTTTCCACAGGGCAAGAGCTAGAGACTAACAAGCCCCGCCCCCCATCTGGTCCGAAAACACAAGACGGGATGAAAGTGAATACGCCACTTACGTGCGGCAACCCCAAAGGGGAAGGCTACCTCGGTGGGGCCGCCTGGTGATCTAGCACACCTTCTACTAGCTATGCTGGCTAGTACGCGGGAATATATGACTTCCCTCAACTCCGTCCGGAGACGTACCCGATCTCCAACGGGTATCGGGGACCACTGCCCCCTTGAGTCGAACCCAATCCGAATAACCCCCATTCAGGGAGGGGCTCGAATTTCGGCCCGAGGTTCCTCTGGTAACGTCAGAGATACCACGAGGGCTAGGGTTCCGCAGCGCTCGACGTCTATATGATATGATCTTTCACGCCTGCCGATGTATGTCACATTACTATCCAGAAGACATGATTATATCTGAACAGAGTATACACACACTGGACTCGCCGTGTATTACTTGACAAGCGTTGAGACGTATTGACCTTCAGGTGACCAGCGCTGCGATCGTCTCTTATCGGGTCTTACCTGGTCGATTAGAAGAGTGTAATTTTAGTAAGTTGGCGTACAGTGAGTTACGAAACACAAATAGAGCGATTGGAAGCTGCGTGTGTCTATATGATATGATTTCTCGCGCCTGTCAATGTATGACACATTTCTCTCCGAAAGACATGATTATATCTAAACATAGTATACTGGACTCGCCATGTATGTGCATAAGTTCAGGTGAATATCTCTGTGTTGAGAATTTTTTCCGATACGCCTTTTCGCTTTAACATGTACTACGTGATGACAACTTCAAATGTTAAATTTGTAAATATTACATGATATTCCACAAATATAGTTCATTATAAGCAAGCATTACATTTTGTGAAGTGTTGGCCGTTTTTCTCCTTCCTCTTCTACTTCTTTTTCTTTTGGTATAGGACACAGTCCTGTTCATTTCTGGTCCTCTACGCCTTATACAATTTTAGACGCGGGTAAGAGCTATGGATCAGAGAGAGAAATCCAGGGATGGGTGATCAGTCTCAGAGGTAAACAAAACGGTGGACCAAAACTACAGAAGGCTTTGTAAAGAGCTACTAGCTAGCTTTGGTAGAATTAGGAAAGGCAAGAAGAAATGGAATAATAATGGAAAGAATAATATAAGTGTTTGGCCAAAGAAGGGGAAATTTTGAAATTATG
Source organism: Mantis religiosa (assembly GCA_030765055.1). Taxonomy (NCBI): domain Eukaryota; kingdom Metazoa; phylum Arthropoda; class Insecta; order Mantodea; family Mantidae; genus Mantis; species Mantis religiosa. The sequence continues at coordinate 148,058,518 of CM060953.1, forward strand.
CATGAGACAGCAAAAAAGATTAGCGAACTCAAATAGTTGTTGGGCAGAGATAGGAGGATTTATGGAAAAACTAGGAATGGGAGATATATGGACCTTAGCGGAAAGGAATACAAGTGATGTGGGTAAATTGGTAAAATGCAGAATAGAAGATATAGAAAGACAGGAAATATGGGAAAGTATAGAAAATATGAAATCATTACAATTATACAAACAAATAAAATAAATTGGGGACGAGAATCATTTGTAGATTACTGCAATAAGCAAGAGAGAGAAGGGTTAGCTTGGATGAGAACAGGAACAATATTTCTAAGAGGGATAAGAGGTAAAGGGAATTTGTGAATTGTGTGGGGGAAAAGAAAGCATAGAACACTATGTAACAGAATGCGAGGAGGTTGCAATTCGGAGAAAAAGGGTTTGGGAGGAAAAATGAGAGAAAGTGAGAAGAGGTTAGTAGCTATGAAAACATTAACGGGAATGGAGGAGAAGAAGGTATGAAGTATTGGTGAGTTCTTACAGAAAGTAAAAGAAAGATGGGCCAGAAATTTAAAGAATATAAGAAAGGAAGATGAGGGGGAAGAATGGAACTAATTAAGTAACAAGGAGGTATGGAGGTTATGAGTGTAAGAACTAAAAGACGGTTACATTTTAATGTAAGGAATGTATATATAGAAGGTCACGGTGTAATCTTCAGGAAACAGAACCGAGCGAGATGGCTCAGGCAGTTTCGTCTGTAGCCCGCATTCGGAAGTTCCGGATTCGATTCCCATGGCCTACCTACCTAAACCATGCTTTTGGGGGGTTTGTTAGACGAATGCTGGGTAGGTTAATTATATCTCCCGAATTTTCTGTCCCTTCATTTCGTCTCCATTGTCAGTTCACATCATTTCTCATCTGGTAGGCTCTTTCAGGTTAGAACTGTCAGCGGGAGTATCGGCGCTGCATGGCAGGATGATATGCTCTGGGCAAACACTTTCTCCTGCGGCGGGACGGACTCCGGTCCCCAACATGTTTAGTGGGCCGTTTCGGGCTGCGACAGAGGGGATGCAGGTTGTCTTGGACAACTGGTAAAGTTTAAGGACCCGGTCCTCTGCACTGTCGAGACTCCTTGGCATCTGCCACCCTCTGACTCCTCTCACCTCATTCTCCCTACTGAGGATGCTCCAATTGGGTCATAGGTACAAAACAACAGTCTTGTCGACGTGCTGAGTCCGCACCGTAATATCCTCTCCTATCCTGTTAGGAAACGGGAGAGAGTTCAACAAGTGATAATCGAACTCGTCTTATGTCATCTGTTTCATTGTCATTTGACAAACAGTGGAATATATGTGTAATGAAACAGGTGCCAAAACCTCTAAAAAAACCTTTATTCTAATTCCATAGATTACTTCTAAGTTTTGAGATGCACTAACCTTGTAATAACCATTGTCTAAGGAAGTTTTGCCTTATTTGCTTTGTGTTTAATTATGTTATAATCAATTTTGTTAGCAGAAAATGGTAAATAATTGTATCATCACTGGAATTCGTAGTCAGAAAAGATTATTTAAGGTAGTGTATGAGTATTTTTAAAAAATGTTAAAACTTCGTAGCCTGGGAGTGCAGAATCATATTTAGTTACATATGTTAATTGTCAAAAATATATATATTGTTTTTATATACAAATTATGGCTCCAAAAAGAAGATACAAAAGGTTCATTATTACCTAAAATCTAATTAGATAATTCTAGTGAAAAATTCTCTCACTCCTAAAAGTTATTTATTTGGTATTAAACATTTCTAGAACTTAGAAGGCTATTGTCAGAATTTTACTTATTTATTTACTCCTAGGAGTTAAGGCCATGGGGCCTTTTATTATGAGGTTAATGGAATAAAATATTCCATCAACGTTCCACATCGTTTTGCGTGAATATCCTTTATTTGGAATAATCGAGACTGTGCTAAATTAAAATTGTAAGGAATAAAGGGAAGCATTTACCATTAAAAAAACTCTAGATGGGTGTACAATCATTTAATAAAGAACGGGAAAAGTAATTGAAATTAATTAATTAATTATCACTGTAGTTTAAAAGCCTAATAGTAAGTAAGCCAGCTCGTTGGTTATAAAAAGAAGCTCTATACACAGTGGAGTAGGTTTTGTTGTAATGAATTGAGTCGATTTAGTAAAACAAACTCGATAACAGTTGAAGATGAGCTCTATTCACTTTAAAAACATTTCCATATTTTAACTCCTGATCCTTTACTGAAGTTTGTGTTAATATATCGACAACGTTGTGCTTGGTTAATGCATCCTTTAGAACTGAAGTTACACTTAATAGTGTGGCACACAACGGTAATGTGTGCGGCTTGCATTTGGAATGATCTGCTTCGAATCTCTTCGGGTCGGCCACTCTTTGATTTTTCTTAGTTTTCCCACATTAGTAGGCAAATATTGGGATGGTTCCCCTTCTATCATTCATCTTCTGTACATTGTTTTCTTTCAACTGTTCCATATTGGTATGTTCTAGGGTTGTAGCAGTAGTGACGCCGTTGATGCACTGTGGTAGTACGAAAGAGTTTACCTGTCCAAAGATTTCTGCCTGGCGTTTGGATGGCCGGCTGGTATTCCTTACTGGGGCTTCGTTCGTCCGGGATCTCATAGGGGTTGTCTCCGGGTTGTCATTCTGGAATCGTTAGGCACCCCTCCTCTTGCTAGCACCAATCGTCGTCAATGTATCCCCATGGGTCACGTGAGTCACAATGGCCTACATGGAGCACTGAGCATCAGTAATCAGAATCCCCTTATTCTAATACAATCACAAGTTTGCTGAACAGCATAGCTGCAGAATGAGCTTCTGAAGTGTAACAAAAACAGTTTCGACCTCACACTTTCTGTAAGCATCATAATTACTTATTTAAAGCTGGATATGGGACAGGATTTACAAATGCCGAGAAATTTATGCTGCTGAAATTAAATACGAGTTACTACAAACGATTCATTCGTTTTCAGACCGTGATATTTTCCAAAGTATACCACTTACAGGGATCAGTATATCAAATATCTTTATATATCAAAATAACCGTAAACTCTCCAAGTTTGTGTACGTTACACCAGATAAAAGCATTACATCGTGGAAAGGAAGTCGATGGAATATTTTTATTTTGTGGAAAAAAAATATATTACCGGCACATCTTACTTGGATATTTTGAAGTTGCAGTTGTTTCCACAACCGAATAATGGTTCTCACAATTTTTTTCCAACAAGACGTGGCACCTCCTCATTGGAAGCGTGATGTTCACGAGTACCTGAACCATGAACTTCCGCATCGTTGGATTGGGCGTGTTGGTGCACATGATCAGGCTCTGTTTCCTTGGCCCCAGGATCGCATCACACTAAAATAATGACCATTAATAAGATGATGCTCCAGAATATTTGGACTGTTTACCACTTGGATGTATGTTGCGTCCCCCAAGGGGCACGTATGGAACATTTGTAGATTGTGGAAGTGTACTTGGCGAGTTTCAGGTTATTTTGATGTAAAAACCATTGTTGTAGGTCCAATACTTTGGAAAACACAGAATTATTTGTAGTAACCCTTTACAATTGGCCCTTTACTGTATATGATGAGAAAATAAGCCTTTTCAAAATATCTGTGTTCTTATGTTACCAACAAACGCTTTTTATGTTACGCATCAGATCACCCGAGATGATATTCTGACTTGCAAGATGTTCGTTATTCGTGCAACACAATGCAAATACATCACGAAATGGGAAGGGAAGGAATATCTAAACGAAAGTAAAAAAAGAATTTAAAATGTATTGGCACATTACCTTTCTTCTTTGAGATGGCTAACGTACCATTAGAGGTAGAGGGTTCAATTCCCATCAGGCCGGACACTCAAATATTTTCGTGGCTTTCCCGGATCGGTAAGCGAATGCTGGGGTAGTTGCCTTTCTATCACTAATTTCCTATCTATTATCTCCTGCCCCCACTATATCCTTTAATCTGTTTCAAAGTTACAGGACCAGGTGACGTAGGTTGGTGTGTTGTGGCAGAATGGTGGAAGTGCACTATAAAGGTTTATCCTTGGCGTTGGAAGGGAATGTTGGGGACTCCTTCCTTGCTGGAAGGGTCTCGTTTATTTACGAAGGTGTGAGTGGGATAGCCAGTGTGAGGATCAGTGAAATGTGCGAACGTATAACCCATAAGCTCACGCCGTCTGGTCCTGGTTGCCCTCCAGATCTCCCCTTTATCCCTTCTTGTCAGTGACATAGGAAACACAAAGGGCTCACTACGGTCTACGTACCGGCGGTGCTATGCTCCAATTATTAAAGCCCTATCTAAATTGTAACTCCTAATCGAGATAAACCTCGGCAGAGGATATAAGAGATTGAAGTGGTAGATCTTTTAAAAGCATTATCTATTTGCCGGCTTTGAATTTTATACTATTTCCATAATAACTTCATCATCATCTACATGATTTAAGCCTAAAATAACTTGTTCCGGTCTCAAACATTGAAATTTTTGTAGCCATCTATTCCTTGGTCTGCCAACCTGCAACATTCCTTAGGAACCTCATTTCTGCAGCTCCTATTCGTCTTTCTTCGCCTTTATGAAGTATCCAACATTCTGAACCATGTAAGAGCATGGGCACTTCCATTATATTTTAAAATGTATTTTTGTTTGTTTTCTAGTGGTCTTGAGAAATCGTTTTATGGTACAGCTCTATTAACCTTATTGTTTATATCTTCATTTTTAAAATACGAAACTTTGCAGCCCCAATAGTTAAAATTGTTGACCTGTTCTATCATCTTATCTTACAATATTATTTTTGCTCTAATTGTTTGCATTCCGCGAAAAGCTAAAAGTTTTGTTTTTGCTATAGAAATATTTATTACGTACTTTGTGCAGAAATTATTTAATAAATATATGCCCTTTTGTAAATAGTTTTCCAAGCTAAATATTAGACTTTGGTCCAATAAAATGTGTTATCCGGGCTTTTTGGCCGTGGTTGATTGTCTTGGCGTTTCGCCTGTCTCTCCGCCGGGCATCTTCAGAAGTTGACGACTGGAGTTACCTTACTCCAGTAAACCTGCCTGAGTCGTCAACTTCTGAAGATGGCCAGCGGAGAGACGGTCGAAACGTCAAGTTCTATTTTAACGCCGGACGGGAAAGCCTAAGCATGTACATTAGAATTTGGTCATTTACATATAAACTAGTATCGAACACTATAATAACAAGCAACAAAAATGGTTGTCCTACGATCCGCAGAAAGGGCTAAAGAGTAAACAACAAATAGAGACATCTCGCGCCATATATCTATTGCGGTGAACACTCTCCAAGAGAAAAGGATAAGTGAAGGATCCGCCAGGGGCCATGGGGTGGCAGGAAGGTTAACACAGAGAGGCGCGGAAGTCCTGACTCAGTGCTAGTCCTTAGTCATTTCGGAGTGAGTAAGAGGAAACCACGGAAAACCAAATCACAATATACAGTCAGCGGTTTTTTATCAACTTTAATCAAAATCTTTAGAATCATTTTTGAAAAATAGTTGTGTATGGTATTTTTAAGTATCTTAGTATATGTTTTGAAGCTACTGAACTTAAATGTCAATTTTTAAATCATTGATTCCACATTTCGTTTCTGAGTTATATAGTTCAAAGACAGACACTATACTGCCCGTTCTTAAACATACTGGGTTTGGATTAATTGAACGTCAAAACATTTATTTTTGGAATAATTTCTCCATTAAAGTTCTGGGTGCAAATTGCTCATATAAAATGTTATTCTATCCACTTAACATGAATGGCAAATCTTTCGTAGAAATGCTTTCAAAAGAGCAACAAAACTTGTATGCAACGAAAATAATGTTATAAAAGTAGAAGAAAAAAGGTATTTATTTTCAAAGATATTTCATAGATATTTCACTACAGTTGCCCTGAAAAATCCTAAGATATGTAATACTAAATATTAAGAAATGGATAAAGCTATGAGAAGATGTATTTAAAACAAATTCACTATTCTAATAAACCATAATTTTGTTCAGTGGAATATTCTGGGCTATAAGGCCGTGGTCAACTGGGTTTCCTCAACTCTCTCCCAGATGTTTCGCTTGCAGCTGCGGCAAGCATCATCAGTGGCGCAGAAGAGCTAAAAAGTTAAAAGTTAAAGGTGGACCACGGCCTTACAGCCTAGAATCTTCTACTGAACAAAACGCCGGCCGTGAAAGCCTACGTTTGTTAACCATAATTTTATTTCTCTTAGACGCTTCTGCACTCTTTTGCAAAACTAATTAAATTTCAAGAAGAATGAAAGGCACTCTCTACTCTTACTAAATTTGGAGATGTACTCTGTTAAAAATGTTCACAACGTGTGACATTTTAATCGAAACCGTCAGGAAAATGTATTAAAATAATAAACCAATGTATATGTTTACAAGTAGGGAATAATTTTGGGTAAGGAACGTTCTTCAAATTCTTCGCCTGCCATCTTTAAGTGCATTCTCACTCAAACTTGAAATTTGGTACAGATTTTGACATCCTTATATACAGTATTCATATATGATTTTTTCTAAACCACTTCTTGGAGAATCAAAAGATCCCAGAAAATGAATTTATGATGATATAAAACTTCATATTTGATTTAATTATCTTTATTAAAGGGGAACTTATAGTGGAGTGTGCCCGCCTCGGTAGCGTGGTGGTAGAATGTCTGCCTCACTTTCAAGAGATCCCGAGTTCGAATCTCGGTCATGGTGAGTTACTTTGATAAGGTTTTTCCGGGGTTTTCCCATATCCTGAAAGACGAATGTCGGGTAACTCTAAGCTCTATGGACCCTGGACTCATTTGAGCATCATTTCACCCATTCCATTCATCGTGCGATATGACTAAACGTTGGAGGACGTAAAACTACAAAAAAGTGGAGTGTAAATTGAACCAGATAGCAAAAATTGGGCCATGGTTTACATTTTGTTGACTACATATTAATAAATTTATAAATAAATAATGTATCCGTAAATTCGTTTATAAAATACCATTGTTGAACAATAACTTTTAAAACAATTATTTTTCACTATGTCGTTTTAATTTTTGTTATATGAGGAGCGCATGAAAGACCTTTTTACAAAATCTTTAGGAAATAACGTAATCAGTAACACTAGGAAATAAACAATCATTTTCTGATCGCGGTGATAAATTCTAAACAATAAATCCGGCAACATAGGTAGGTGAGGCTAATTGCCTAAGTTAAGGTGTTTCCAGACCTCTAGTATGCTGCGAAGTTGTCGATATTAGGGACAATAAAGTGAATACATTACCAAAATTAGGTCTGGTGTGGCCCTCAGACAAAGCTAGGCTTTTAAAGTGATTAAACATCTTGAAGAAACGTGAAATCTCATGTTGGGAAAAAGAAAATTCTCGTGTAATCATTAATGGCAGGTCGAGAGTTAATAAGATCAGAGTTTTTGAAGTGGAAAGCCTCCCGCTAAGACCATTAGGAAAGCAGATATATAAACAAACATTTACTTTGGTCTTATAAGGCTTCGGATCGGCAAACGTTCACTTCTTTTCACTGAAGCGCACGTGGCCTGCTAAAGTAACATCAAGGTAATATGAAGGCAAAACTAGATTTTTCATTTCCCCCTATGCTTGTTTCTGCACGTTTTGTTTTGTTACTTAATTTACTATTATTTATCATTGTAACCTATAGAGTAAGATAGGACGGATAACATAACAAAGATAGAATCTTTCAAAAAATAAGTATAAGTCAGGTCATACAGCTGAAAAGTATTTCTCAAATAAACACTAAGTCATCTTTTGTGTAGTTTTGTAACGCTTCTTCGCGTAACAATATAATATTATATGAAACGAAAACTTTGAACTGTTCCTCATTTCAAGTTCAGTACAGTGCAACTCTCACTAAAACTTTTCCAACCAATTAGATATATTTTTACTATTGAATACTTGTAATGCTGAAAACCAATTGCGCGAGATTCCATTTTGGAACATACTATATTCACTAATCTTGTACCAACTAGGTATTTTCAAAACTAAAACTCTTCTATCTACTTTATGGTGATCAAGATAAATATTTGCAGACATTATGTTATTCCTAATTTTGTGTGGGTGCAAGAGGAGTACGAGAATACATAGCTTTAACCGACAGTCAAACATTTTAAAGAGCTGGTCGCTATGCGATGGCCTTAACTTGTATTTTTGATGACCAAGAGATAAAAAAATGAATAACGACTTTCCATTTGAGAGAGATATAAGTATTTTAAAATCAAAGATATAACAAGTAATATCTCGAAAGGTTCATTCCACAAAATAAAATGTATTTAACATAAATTGTGTGTTTTAATCAGATCTACATTTTTGTAGAATTCGATTTTATCTACCTCTTATGGTTGGTTCATCAGTTACTCAAAAATCATTCAGAGCGAATAGGACTTCTGAGGACATTCTCACAAAATTCAGTATAAATATTTTATTTGTAGAAACATCTTAAATGTGTAATCGAAATCTTTAGCCATTTATGAAAACAAAATCGAAATTTACAAAAAATATTCCATGTAAAGAGTACTTTGGGGTTGGGAAAATCTTTAGTCAACTCTCAAAAGTAATAAACCAACATTTGTTAGAATGAAAGCAACATTAGGCATATGAATGTTTAATTGCTTATATTTTGGGAATCTGCATAACAAATATCAGAAGAATTGGATGAAAAATGTGTCGTGTGGAACATTTTCAAAATGTGCATGTGGTGAAAGTAAAATGTTTAAAAACCTCAAATTTAAAATTGAAAAACGTTTCTAATCTGAATTTTAACGTACATTACATAAATATGGTTATTTTGAATGTCTCCCTCCCCCCTCCCAATGTTGGTGTTAGAAGTCGCTTGGTTGCCCTCTACCTCACGTGGTAGATGAGATCAGGATTTGAGGGTCGGCCCAACGCCTGGAATGAATGAGTGATGAAGCAATTTGTGGAACGTTGGTGGGGGAAACCGGTGGACCCGGAGGAAACCACTCCAGCGCCAAGTTGTCCACCACAAATCCCACTTTACGGTTGCCCGGGATCGAACCTGGACTGCTTAGGTGAGAGCCAAGCGAAATATGGTTATTAGCGAGTATAATATAAAAATTCGAAAGAAGATTTTCAATTTATGACCCCTAAACAATTTTAAATATATGGAAAACACTTTTCAATATTTTCGAGATTTTTACTCTTTTTGAACATGTAAATATCTCTTCAACTTCCTCTATCCCTTTTGTAACCACAACGAAATGTACAATTAAACTACAACTACAAACATTTGACTAGTCTAACAAATAGGATACAAAAAATAAACTTTGTAAGACTAGATAATTTATAGATAAAGGGATAGACAAACAATGTCAATAAAATGTACCAGATTTTATTATTTGAACAGAAAAAAAAACACCGAAAAGAACGTTCTTGATATAGATTTGTAATATGCAACACATAAAAATAGCATTAATTCTGATATCGTAAGTCGCAGCAATTAATTATTTCAAGGTAAAGAAAAGTAGGAATTCAAAAAGTTTAAACATTTTCAGTGGCTTCCCATACAAGTTTCATCAGTTGTACGAGTATGGCTAGTTTTTTAAGAATTGTGTGACAGAAATCCTCAAAATTATTTTTGTATAAGTTTTTGTTTCTTGGTTATGGTTCCCCTAATTATATAAAAGTACACAAAACTTAATCAGAACCAAAAGTATCTCATGTCTTTCAAAATATGCATTTTATTCATCGTGGTAGTATCTCAAACACACTATTTTTTGATCAAAATCGTTAGAGCCGTTGTAGAGAAATTAAATGTACGGTTCTTTGTATATAATTGTTTTGGAAGGGAAGAATTTCTTGATAATATTCACGTTGGGTCCAAAATTACACAAATTTAGGTTACTTCGGTAAGGGGAGATTAATTCAGAGGACTTTAGCGGTGAATTCTAGTTAAAATATCTATGGATAAGTTTTCGATGACTTGTACCTAGTTCTTTGTCTACCATAGCAAGCGGTAAAGGCAGTAAAAATGTGAGGAAATATAACTTATTGAAAACTATGGATACAAAACGTTAGTAATGATAAGAGTGAAACAGATGTTTAGTTACACAAATGGAAACAGGCATGCAAATCCAAAACTTGGTCCCCACGTGTGGGTTGCCATGGAGACAAGCTTGCTGTAATAACATTGCAGAGCCGTGCAGTGAAGCAAGGAGCCCATGAGGTAAAAGAAACCTTGCTAAGTGGAAAACTTCCTTTCTTGGTTCGATGAAGACCTTTATTTCCCTCGCTAAGCCCTATATCAATATTCTTGCTCTTAAGTCCCTCTTCTTCAAGCTGTAATACTGTTCATGCTGTAAGCAATGTTCTCTCTGCCTTTGTCTTCCTCTCTCTCATTTTCCCCAGTTTTTTAATTAGTCCCTCTCCACAAAACCTGAAATGTGAGGGAGCAGGGAAACCCCAAACAGCTCCTAGCGCTGTAATTTCACTGATTCTCGTAAAGTTATATGGGCTTCTCTTGGCAACAGTTACACCTGGAAAAAACGTAGCTACTACCTACGTGTCCTTTATTTCTTTTTAAAAATAAATTAAATTATACAATTTGTTATATTCAAGGAAGCCATACACAATATGTTCATCTGTAGTCCTTTTAAATACGAGAATCACTGAACATTATTTTCTACATGTTATACATGGTAAGGATAGAAGGAATAATTTAAACCCAAAAATATGATTACCAGGTTTCACAGAAAATAAGTACGTGTTTTGAACTGCCCTGAATTAAAAGTAGGTATGTTTAGTAAGAGGTCCGCGTGTGTGTTTATGAAAAGCATACGAAAACATAATGTCGGGGAAGCACCAAACGTATTAAATTTATATTGAGGAATTAATTCTGACAGAATTAATCCTTTTAAATAAATTACTCCTGTATATGGATGTTCTAATTAATTAGAGACAACTGAAGACTTCAATGCCACGGCCGGGATTTGAACCACGGATCTCCTGGTTTCCGTTCAGTCGCTCTAGCCCCTTGAGCTACCATGGCCAACATGCCGACGCGACATTTAACTCTCCAACTGACTCATTATATTTTCCCGGTAAACCACTTAGAGTTCTCATAATCGAGATATATATTTGTGGCGACTTACTATTATAAGTACCTAAATACCAGGAATTTTATCGTTGAACTTTTAATGTTAAATTTATATTGAGAAATTATTCCTGTCAGAATTAATCCTATTAAATACATTACTCCTGTATATGGATATGTTTAATTAATTAGAGCCAACTGAAAAATTCAATGCCACGGCCGGAATTTGAACCACGGATCACTTGGTTTCCATCCAGTCGCTCTAACCTCTACTTGCGCATGTTGGCCATGGTAGCTCAAGGGGTTAGAGCGACTGGACGGAAACCAAGAGATCCGTGGTTCAAATCCCGACCATGGCATTGAATTTTTCAGTTGGCTCTAATTAATTACCAAACTTATTACTTAAGCTCAACCTCTGTCATAAAGGAGATACGATTTTCAAGAAAATCTCACAAATGTCAACTGTCGTAATATGAAACATTTTTCGAAATTATTATTTTATCCAAAACTGTTCTAAATATTCGACTAAAATATCATATATTAGAGATATTTATTTGGCAAATAAAATCACAGGTATCTTAAATTTTCTGGGAATAATCTGTGACATATGTAATGAATTTTGTGTAATGTACATATAATGGTGTATGTTAAAAATTACCCAAAGAAAATAGGTCTTTTAAAAGACTCAGTGTGTTTCAAATAATTTTGTAGCATAGCCCTTTTCTGCATTATTCTTCATGAATGCTTTAAATGATTCAAAATATGTGATCTTTTAATAACCCTGTTAGTTTTTAGTTATTTCTCACGATTTGATGTAAAGTGAAATTTTATGGCTAGCTAATTAGGCTGCAGCTGTTAAACTTAAATTGTAATACAATTAGTTGTTTTTGCAAAGGTTTACCTCGATTAAAATTACGTAAATAAAGTAAAAATAAATGATAATTACTTCAGAATGTTATGTGAATGTAACACGTCAGAAGTACTTATTGCATTTCATCTTAGGTGTGTTGTATGACGGCGGGGGGGGGGGGGGGGGGCAAACGGGTTCTCTTGAAACTTTGTATATGGCAAATCTACCTACCTTTATCTTGTTTAGAATATGTGTTCTGTAGCATATTAGTTTTCCTAAGTTGGAGGAAGATCTTATTAGCTGAAAAATAAAAATATTTCGTTTATTACTCATTTTCATGTAATTGTATGTTAAAATATTGTAAATAAATGTTTCTGAAAAGTTACTTTATGCATACAATTTTATTAGGATATAGGTTTAGGAAGGTATAACAACTTTCAATGCTATTATTTTTGTACATGCACTTACCATGAGATACAGTATAGTTCTGATCTTATAACAGATATGTACATTTTTTTTAAATTTATGTCTTTCAAAGTTAAGTCATATCTGACGATGAACTAAATGGATGAAATGATGCTCAAATGAGCCCAGGGTCTAACATAGCTTAGAGTTACCTGACATTCATCTCTTAGGACAAAGGAAAGCCCCGGAAAAAAGGCTTGTCCAAATAACTCACCCTGACCGAGATTCGAATCAGGGACGTCTTGAACGTGAGCTAGACATGCTACCACCTAAGCTACAGATGTTGGCATGTACACTGTTATTTATCTAGTTATTTACATCCACACCTATAAGAAGGACTTTTGTTACCGATTTTCAAAACATCACAGTACATAAAAGTTTACAAAACAGAAGATAGAAGCTGGCTGGGGCAATTTAAGGGGAATGAGAATGAAAGAAAGAGGAGGAACTGAGGGAGGGAAAAGTAGAGAGAAGGAGAGCAGAGGAGAGAAAGAGCGAGCGAAGAACCCCTTCATTCAACGTAATAGTGTGTGCAGAAAGCGGATTTCGTCAATAAATGTTTCTCCTTAATAGGAAAAAATATTTTGCGATGTTAATATTTAATTATTACAGACATTAAGTAATTATTATTTATTTACCGCGAGGTTAAGGGTACGCACAATAATATTAGGGAGTTTCATGTCACGGAACCTTCCACTGGAGTCGCTTCTATAGAAAACTTCTACGGATAATTCTATTTCAGTGTACGAATGGATCTTTGTAATGTCCAGTACTCTTCTCCAGAGACTGGTTGTCACGTTTGAGTTTTGTGAGGTTACTATCTGTTATGGTTATACAAAATTTATTCCGAATAAAGGAGATTACGTGGGCTATTCATAGAAAATTCAAAATATGTGTCAGCGTTTGATAGTTCTAAAAATAACGAAAAATTTCCAGTTATAATTAGCGATGTGTGGATGTTTTTTAAATCTCTGAATGCCGCTGAAATTTTTGCTCTTCTGTGATGCTAAAATGATGTGTTTACCATGTTCCGAGTTTGAATTTCAGTTAAGTTGAATTACAAAGAAAAAAATTTATCTCGGGAGTGTTTCCTTATCCTGAGAAGACAAATGTCGTTTAACTTTAAGCTTCAGGAACTCCGGGCTCATTTCAGCATCACTTCGACCATTTCGTTGATTCACCGTCCACTATGACCTAGAGGTTAAAGGACGTTAATCATGAAAACAAACAAAAAATATGACATCTTGATAGTTCATCAGCTCTGGACGACCGAAGACTAAAAGAAAACTAAACAAGGCTTGCATTTATCCACATTTTTAGTTGTGCTTTTCAAGCACACTTTAACCTTTCTTCAAAAATATTTTTATTTGCAGGCCCTCAAAACATGAATTTTTGTGTAAAATTTTATATCGAATTTGTGAATGAAAATGTTGCAACAAATGATAAAATGATGTCTAACTAACCCGCCTCGGTAGCATAGATGATTGCGTGTCTTTTTTTTTTTTTTTTTTTTTTTTAATTTACGTCCTCCAACGTTAAGACATATCGGACGATGAATGAAATGGGTGAAATGATGCTCAAATGAGCTCAGGATCCATAGAGCTTAGAGCTACCCAAAATTCGTCTTTCAGGATAAGTGAAAACCCCGGAAAAATACGTTACCCAGTAAACTCACCCTGACCGAGATTCGAACTCGGGACCTCTTGAACGTTAGGCAGACATGAAATGCCCGCCTTGGTAGCGTGTCTGCCTAACGTTCAAGAGGTCCCGAGTTCGAATCTCGGTCAGGGTGAGTTACCTGTATAAGGTTTTTCCGGAGTTTTCCCTTATCCTGAAAGACGAATGTCGGGTAACTCAAAGCTCCATGGACCCCGGACTTATTGGAGCAACATTTCACCCATTTCATTCATCGTCCTATATGACTAAATGCTGAAGGACATAAATTACAGAAAAGTATAATTATATTGCTCCCTAGTTACAAGTAATAAAACTATGAATTCCATTTCCAGCATACAAACCTGAGGACCTTTATATTAATGGAATTCTTGCGTTGAATACGATACAAACGATACAAGATCGTATAAATGTACACTTCAAGTACATTCCACAGTATTTAATAAACATTTTAGGATAGAATCGTATATGTGTATTTAAAAAGCTCCAAATATAAACACCTCTTAAATTTCTATCCGTTTCAAATGTTACGTTCATGAATATTTGTTTATCATTTATGATAATTCTTCATTTAACACCTCCACTTGTTCTGATCATTTAAATAATACTAACATAATCATATAGCCTTTGTTTACTGAATCGTTGTGTGATAGGACATTTTAGAAACTTTAAAGGTTTCATTTATTTGTGATAGTACATAGCTTTAGTATTCTGTTAATTTGTAAAAATATCTTTAAGGATACAAGAGAAAGCTAGCACTTCCAGGCGTATGCAGATGGTCATGAGGTGTTTTACAAAGTATCATTAACACAGGCGCTTATGAGCGTAGATGGTGCCGTTCTATAATCGGCGCCAAGCCACGGAAAACAATCAGGACAGCGCTTGCATTTAACGCGCCTATTCACACGAGGGAGCAGAATTTCATGGAAATAATAATAATAATAATAATAATAATAATAATAATAATAATAATAATAATAATAATAATAATAATAATAATAATAATAATAATAATAATAATAATAATAATAATAATAATAATAATAATAATAATAATAATAATAATAATAATAATAATAATAATAATAATAATAATAATAATAATAATAATAATAATAATAATAATAATAATAATAATAATAATAATAATAATAATAATAATAATAATAATAATAATAATAATAATAATAATAATAATAATAATAATAATAATAATAATAATAATAATAATAATAATAATAATAATAATAATAATAATAATAATAATAATAATAATAATAATAATAATAATAATAATAATAATAATAATAATAATAATAATAATAATAATAATAATAATAATAATAATAATAATAATAATAATAATAATAATAATAATAATAATAATAATAATAATAATAATAATAATAATAATAATAATAATAATAATAATAATAATAATAATAATAATAATAATAATAATAAATAGCGTGGTTAAGCACTTCAGTTGAGCTGTGCATTGAATTTTTTAACTGGGAAACTAAACATGTGTCTCTGGTGTAACAAACCGTACAGCATACGTAGGGGATAGGATAGGAATCTAAAAATCCCTTAATGGCATTTCAGCTACTGCTCTGGATTCCGCTTCTAATGATAATAAAAAATTAAATAAAAATAAAAGCAGAATATTTATTTCCTCTCGTCGGTTTACAGTCTATTTGCCTGTATAATTCATTGCAGCATTTACATTAGGATAATGGATTTTCAAAGTCTTTAGTCTCATTTCGGAAATGTTCAGCTAAACTTCAATTTGAAGGCTCTTTATCTTAAGCATCTTCAAAGTTCTTTTCATTTCACTACATTTAATATGAATTGACCATTTTTTTATAATATTTTAACTCCGTACTTGCGAGTTGTTTTATGTGAGGGGTGAACAGTAAGACAAATAACTGAGTTTACCTACCTACTGCTGCAGCAGAACCAACAGCCAAGGTGTGAGGTGCATTAGAATCTTCAAAAAAGAGTAAGGGACTCGCTCTTTAGTTTGCATTTGA